>JZKD02S1790160.1:283293-321521 GCA_000966675.3 Picea glauca | reverse complement strand
ATCCAAGGGCGACTCATTATGCTGCCAATAAAGAAAATACTTTTCCCATCCTCTTTTTGGGGTATATTTGATTTTTTTGTTCTTTTCAATAATTTTGGAAAAAGAATAAAGAAATATTACGTTACAATGGAGGAATGAGTACTGCAAACATACAAGCTCAAGGCACAAGGACAAGACTGATGTTCTGGTAAAATGATACTCGGGAAAAATCCTCCGGCAGCCAAAGGTGTTAAGACGCAGAAGGAAACTGTCACAAGGCTGGTGGATAAGGTATGCAAATGTGGTTGATAGAACACACAATGGTAACGTCCTTCGATGTAAGTTTAATGAGCCCGAAAAAGGTAAGCTCAGTGGTTTTTCATGTTTAGAGAGTCTGAAAAAGCATAAAAGGAGACTCCGCTGGGGTACCTTTTTCGACAATAGTCTAGTCGGTTCGAAAAAGGGATAAACTAGCACCGATTAGACGTCAATTCAAAACCATTTTAACGAGTGTGACAAGGACAATATCCCTCGACGATTTTTTCACTTTTAAGGAGTCTGAAAAAAACTTAATTATGGACTCCGTCAAGAATATTCTTCTGAACCAATTTAACGAGTGTGAAAGAATAAGGTCACTCGGCAATCTTTTCAATTTTAGGGAGTCTGAAAAGAGCTGAACTATGGACTCCGTGGGGATTTCTTTTTCGTAAATTTAGTCCCTCGGGCCCGAAAAAGGAATAAAATTATACCTGAGGATACTCTTCTAAAGAATGGGAATTCGATAGAGTATACCTTTGTTCATACAGTTGACCGTCCGGACCGAAAAAAGGGTAAACTACCGCCGGACAGACGTGACTTCAAATTTCAGTTTAACGAGCGTGAAAGGTCACAAGATTGCTCGGCAATCTTTTCATTTTTAGAGGGTCTGAAAAGGGCTTAAAAGGAGACACATTATTTTTTGGGAGTCCTGAGGGTAAGACAAAGAGTGAAAAATACTCATGCAAATGAGACTCAAACTCATATTCAGGAAAGACTATACGGACTCTCGAGCCTACGGTGTTGTTAGAAACGGCATGGACACCATAATGCAACCAGGACCTACCTAGGGCATCCATGTTCTGGTAAGCTCTACCACCAAGTTGCGACACTTCTAGAGCAGATATGACAGTTCCATGTCACAATCTGATGGGATCGATCCTATAGCATAAGAAAAAGACAACGAGATGCAAAAGTTGGGGTGATAACCTAACCTATATGCTCAAGTTGATTTTTTTTTATTTTTTTTTAAATTATGTGGAACGTCAATATTTTCTCAAAACTCAAAAAAAATAAAATGTCTCAATACTCAATCGAATGCCTCCCATATAACTCCTAAATCACTCTAAATGGTTTTTGGTATAAAGAAACTAATAAGGGAGGCCAAAAGAGTGACAAAAAGAGGCCAAAAAGTCTATAAATAGAAGCTGGCAACTCATTATCACCATTGTTGATTTGAAAATTGACTCTGGAGCCAAAAGACTCCCTTTGCCAAAGATAGTGATTCTGAGAGCTAGAGTGGACGAAACGAACTTCTACTTGGACCAAGTAAGTACAAACTCCCTTGTCTAGCTATTCAATACTTCAATTTAGTTATTTAGTTGGTTTTTTGGGTGGGCGTTGACCTTAAAAAGGTCGGCCCTAGGTACACGCGGGCTATCTCTGGACAGGCCGCGTGTACACTCGGGCAGAGTAAAGTCTGCCCGCGTGTACACGCGACTGTCACCTCTACAGCCCGCATGTACCCCCCTTTTATGATGAAAAAGCAAACTAAAAGAAAGTACTGACCCTCCTTTACCTTGTTGTGTTGGCAGGATGTATGTCCAGTGTTGGGAAAGGGAGCATGAGGCAATCAGTGAGTTGGTTGTTGCAGATCCGAATGTTGTGGTCGTGTTAATGCAATGCGGTTTACTCAAATTCATTCTATGTTCATTTATGCGCGCACAACCAAGGCTACTGAATGCCTTGATTGACTACTGGCATCCTGATGCAGAGGCATTTATGCTAGAGAGGCAATCACTGGTGCCCACCACCGAAAATATTTACTTTCTGACTGGCCTCTCAAGGAGAGGGGAACCAGTCAACTTCCAGACTTTTCCTGTGGGGCCGAGTAAGATCTCGGAATTGATAGCTGAGCATTGTGAGGCTGGGACCGAACGTGCGAGCTCCCAGGTACCCATTAGCAAGATTACCAACTTAGCACTGCAGACTATCTTGTTATTGATTGGGTGGATTATCGGCTCAGCAGTCGTGCATCAAGCTTCACGCGCACAGATGAACTGTGTCATTCAGTGCATGAATGCACAAATTTTTTATTGGAGTACCACACTGCTCGAGTGCATGAAGAGGCAATTGACAGATTGTCGACAGCGGACACATAAAAACTTTGGGTTCGGGACCATCTTGTGTTCGTTCTTTTTTGAGAGAGTTATGAGTTTCAATCATCGGGTTGTAGTACGAGGACATCAAGCCTCTTTCCCTGTGGTATGTAAATAGGCAGTATTACTGCCGCGACAGGGTGGTGGAAGGACCGTTGAGTCCTTCGACGATGATTTCTTTGCTTGGTTGTCATGACAGATCCCTGTTATCGAGAACTACCCGTATGCAGGGATAGATTTCTCTAGAGATCCTGATATACCCGTGCCTCCTGGTGAGAAGCGAGGGGAGATGGGTAAGTCTCCACCTTTGTAGTTTTTTTGTTTGCATATGTAATTTTTATGTCTTTTGCTATATATATCATTTTTTTGTATGCCAGAGTATTTGACGGGTAAACTTTTGTTGCATATAGATGTGGGACCCGTGCGACCTATCGATTATGCACGGAACAGGCGTCGTCCATGGCCAGAAGTCGCAGCTGCCGCCGCTAGAGGAGCAGCAGTAGCAGGGAACCTCCCAGCCGGAGAGGCCGAGAGGGTCCTTAGGCGAATTGAGCGGAACTTCACTGCGCTCACTCGCACAATCCCGATGGCAGAGATAGAGGACTTGCCGCCATCCATGCAGCCTCATGTTGTGGGGGCACCTCGGACATGGGTCTGATTGTTTAGTCGTTTAGCCCGTGTTGTGGATGATTATAACAGTGCCCATAGGCCCTGAACAAACTTAGACTTTTTTATGTGCCACGAGCACCTACTTGTATTATTTTTTTGAGGGCATAAGCCCGGTGACTCGTTACTATTCCCATTTTTGAAGCGCTTGTGTCCATCTATGTACTCTGGTTATTTTATGATGTTTATATATGGTTTTTATCTTTTTGTGTCTTATGGATTATGTGTGCAAAAATGTATTTTACATGTTTATGTCCATGCTCTGTTATATGTGGGCAAGATGCCAATCTAAAATTTGATTAGCTAGAGTATCTGTAATTTGGTTTAATCTCCTAGGAACATGAAAATATGTAATATAATCAAAGTTTTGTTCTAAGAGACGTACCCTAAGGAATCGTCGGTGTAAAGTTGGATCATGAACCCGGTATACTCTGTTTAGCTGCGACACAAACAGTTGAGTGTCGAAATAGACCCGGAGATGAGAGATACCCAATGACAAAGCGTCACGAAGCAACTCAATAACTGCACTATACTCAGCGACATTATTTGTGGTGTCACCTAAGCATATACCTCCGGAAGATAACAACTGACCCTAAGGTGTAAAGATTACCCAGGCTGCGGAGGTAAGCCTCCGCGTGTGTCGACTAGCACCATCTGCATACTCAACGAACACCTCGGACTCACTTGACATATGCCATATTGACGAAAGATAACATCAATGACACGTCCATAACACTTTAAAAGAAACTTAAAAAGTAATAGTACAAAGACTATACATATGTTCCAAAAAGTTACCCACAGTGACCTACCTATGAGTAATACTTCTTGAGGTAGAGCCCATTTCTAGACTCTGCCAAAGCATTCCCTTCAAAATCAACCAAACAATAAGCGCCCCTTTTTAAAACCTCTTTGATAATGAAGGGTTCAAACCACATGGGTTTAAACTTTCCTAACCCCAGAGGGTCCTTGTCTTGGTCATAGACCAAGACAAGGTCGCCTTCAGAGAAAATCCGAGGACGAACGGACCTATCATATTGACACTTGACCTTATGTTTGTGAGCCTCGTTGGCCAGGGCCGCATCGCGACGCTGCTCATCAAGCTGCTCAAGGTATACTAACCGTTCTTCAAGTGGAGAAGTGTCTAACAGTAACTGTACTGCCAATTTCAGAGATGGGATTTGACATTCGATGAGCAAGACTGCCTCCAGCCCGTAAACGAGTTGAAAAGGTGAGAAACCGGTTGCAGTCTTAACAGATGTTCGGTAAGCCCATAATGTCGAGTATAACATCAAATGTCAATTTGACTTGGCTGAGTTGATAGTTCGTTGTCGAATCGTCTTAAGAGTTTTGTTTACAGCTTCCACCTGCCCATTGGCTTGGGGGTAGTAAGGTGATGAATGTTCCTGTCGTAACCCAAGCTTTGATGTTAATTCATTCATCATTTGGTTTGAAAGTGACTGCCAAGGTCAGTGACAATCTCTCTCGGGACGCCGAACCTTGCTATGATCTGGTTGAATAAGAAGAGAGATTTGTTCAGAAAATGTCGGAAGAACCACAGTGCTTTTGAGACTGAAGAGAGCTGCAATCTCTCCATCATCTTTAAACGTTGGCATAGCTTCGACCCACTTAGTGAAGTAGTCGACAACTATGATGATATAGCGATGCCCCCTTGTTGACGAGGGGTTGCATGTAGTGTAATCAATCCCCCATTTAGTGAAGGGACCAACTGTGATGACGGGAAACATAGGAGCTGGATGTGCCCTCATCTTCCGAGAAAAGATTTGGCACGGATGGCACTTCTTGACCAATTTGATACAATCTTTGATAAGTGTGGGCCAAAAGTAACATGCTCGTAAAATCTTTTGGGTTGTTGCCAACCCAGATAAATGACCGCCACAAGCTCCAGTATGGAAATCGTTGAGCACTATGATGGTCTCCTCATGAGTGAGACATCGACGCAAGATGCATTCTATACCTCTCCGATACAACGTATCATCAAGTATGAGATAATTCTTAGTCTGATGGCGTATCCGCCGACGCTCGTCACGAGAAGCAGAGGTGGGCACTTCAAAGTCTGGAGATAGATAAGTATATATCCGTACCAGGGGTCTGAAGATGCAATCAAAAACATATCCCCCTGGATAGGCGATTCCTCGGACACGTCACCTGACTCAACCGGAAGTTCCGAAATAAGCTCTGCGAAGACCAATGACTTCTTGGACTTTGCTGAAACGAAGTCTGAGTCAAATTCTTGAAGGATGACTATCCATCTACTGATTTTTTCGCCTATAACTCGTCGTGTCAACATGCACTGGAATGGATTCACGACAACAATGACAGTGCTCTTGCGAAACAGAACATAGTGACGGAATCATTGAATAGCATGAACTGTTGTCAACGCAAGTTTTTCGATATGGGAATAATTGAGTTCCGGTCCTACGAGGCCTCGACTCAGGTAATAGATCATGTATTCTGAAAACGAAACGTCTTCCTGAACTAAAACCATGCCTATGGTGGACTCTGCGGCAGCCGGATATAATAAGAAATCTTTGTTATAGTTAGGTGGTCGTAGCAGAGGTGCGGTTGTGAAGGCATGTTTTAATGCGTCGAAAGAGCGTTGAGTGGCTTCATCCCAGAAAAAATGAACGTCTTTCTTTAGTAAACGCATAAAGCCCTTGGTGATTTCGGCATAGTTGGAGATGAAGCGTCGTAAGAAGTTCGCCTTGCCTTGTAGACTCTGAAGTTGTAAGATTGTGCGTGGGGGGGGGCAACTGGATTATTGCCTCCACCTTAAGAGGATCGACCATGATCCCTGTTGTTGATACGATAAAACCTAACAAACGTCCCGACGTTACGCAGAAGCTGCACTTGTTTGGATTCAAGCGAATCCTGAAGTAGCGACAGCGTTCGAAGATTAGTCTAAGGTGCGTGGGATGATCTGTTCGCTTGCGAGAGCGTGATGCTAAATCATCTAAATAGGCCTCGACTATATGCTTGAGGTCATGAAAAGCAAAAGACATGGCCCGCTGGAATGTGGCTCCAGCATTTTTAAGGCCAAAAGGCATCTTACGATATGCGAATGTACCCCACGGACAAATGAATGTCGTTTTGTGTTGGTCTTCAGGTTTGATTTGGATTTAATTATATCCCGAAAAACCATCCATGAACGAAAAGGCTTCACAACCGACACATTCATCAATGATCTGGTCAATGAATGGTGTTGGAAAATTATCTTTGGGACATGCCTAGTTCAAATCACGAAAATCGGTACATACACGAATCGTGCCTTGTTTTTATTGACCGGCACAGGGTTTGACACCCATTGAGTCAAATGAATAGGATAAATGAAACCTGTCTTTAGCAATTTCTCAACCTCAATCTTGATGGCTGCTTCTTTCTTAGGATTGACTGGACGAAGTTTTTGTCGAATAGGCTTGGCATTAGGATACATTGTGATTTCATGTTCAACTATTTTTGGATCGATACATGGCATTTCCTCATAAGACCAGGCAAAAACGTCGCGGAATTCTTTGAAAAGATCCATGTAAATTTGAATGTCTTCGGGGGAACAATCCGCTCCGACGAAGACATTCTCCACGATGCCATGGTTTCAGGAGATGTTGATGGGTATAGTTTCAACGATAGTCACCATATTGCCCTCAGCATAAATTTCATGTGTAGTTAAGAGGTTAATAGGACATGGTCGATCTCCCGTCATGGTAACGGTGAATTCTCCTGCTTCGATTCGGCTTAACTCTGGGAGAAAGTATGATCTGTGATGAAGATCTTCCCAAGGTTTGTCCGGACTAGTCATTGCTTTGATTACTGCTTCGTCAGAAGGAAAGACTAAGTCTAACAAATCGACGTTAGCAAGAGAACCCTAAGCCCAAATAGGCTCTAGAAGTGGATCTAACTCTTGTGCGGGAGTCGGGTCAGGGTTAGCTGAAGCTTGTTGGAGTAAAGAGTACGCTACTGCAGCAGCCGACAAGGGCATGGACATGCCTGAGTGCCCTGTCTCATCTATCGTGGCTGATGGGGAAGGAAGAATCTAAGGATCCTCAAAGTAAGTCGTGCAGAACGATGAAACTTGAAAAATCTCAACCTTATGGTGATTAGATATAAATTTGACATCGTCGTGAGGAGGTGGGTAATCGAAGGTACCCATCAAGGACGGGCACAAACCAACTCCTACGTTAACGACACCTGGTTGAGGATTATCTATCATTGGAACCGTGGATGCCCCCAAAGCTGGGTCAGGTCTGGAGAAGCACAGTTGATTGATGGTCACTATCCGGCCCTCGTGTGGAAACAACAAGACTCGGAAAACTGTAGCAACCATAGCTTGCATAGCATAAGTCCAACTCCGTCCTAACAAGAGGTTATAGTCGAGGGGAGCATTGACTACCTCTACTTCGACACACACGGTTTTCCCTCCTAACTGCACAGGGAAAGAAGGAACGATGCCATGTGGTCGAAAAGAACGACCGTCGAAAGCAGTGAGGAGAATAGGTGATGGAGACAAAGCGGGCTGGCCAATGGCCTTCCAACATGCTAACGACATAACGCATGTCGAGGCACCCTCGTCGACCACCGTGCGGAAGATATTCCGTGTAAAAGTTTTCGTGGAATGAGCCACTACTATCTGAAACGCTATGTGGTAAGGCAGGCGAGGTTTTAAGTCGGTTGTATCTAACATGATGGTACCCGGATTACAAGTCTCAGTAGAGCCTAAAGCGATTAACAAGGCTTTCCTCTGAGCAAGGCAGCTTTGGAGGACCTCCAAAGCAGACATCGCACAAGGGGTTTGTGATAAATCCTCCACCACAGAGTAATTCTGGGCGGCCCTTGTGTTCGGGTTGTGAAAAACTTTTTTAAATGCACCCTTTGGAATGCGTGTCATAGTTTCTCCCAATGTCTTCTCGATCTGTAGAGGAAGAGATGGGAGGTCAGCTTCTTTACCCTTCTCAGAAGCACTTGGTTTACTATGGTCGTGCGCTCTAGTCGTTATGAAAGCATCATCCCTAACCATATATACGTTCGCGGATGAGGAATTGTTTGGAGGAGGGCAGGTTTCTTGGCTGCCCCCTTCTATGCTTGTAGAGGCTTGAGTTAAATTTTGCCCATGTTGAAAGGGATTAGTCAACACTGTTTGTTGTTGTGTGACAAACTTTTGGGCCTTTGCAAGTCGAGGACAAAGATGGGTCGGGTGGTCTTCCGCGCACAAGTTGCACGGATACCTCGCCTTCCGTTTTTCCGTGTTGTCCCCGCCAACATTATCAGTGGGTTTTTTATCCCCCTTACCCTTCTTTCATTGTTTTTTCTTCCCTTCAGGCTGTTGGGAGGCCTTTGGGTTAGTCGACTGCACGGAGTGTACTTCCGACGTTTGGGTAGGGGGAGCAGCCAAAGCAGTAGTTTGGCTGGCCGCTGTTTGTTGTATGGATAATTGTTGCAACTGTTTTGTCAATTGTTCAACGGGCTTGGTTTGTGCTGAACCAACAATACCGTCAGCATGTGGTCCAGCTCTCTGTCTAGTTTTATCCAGTATCGAACGTGGTGCATCTGGCAAGATGTTGTATAATAAACCAGACTGAGAATATATGAGCTCAAACTGTTGAGCCCTCATGATGGCATCTTATTCGGAGAAAACTCTAGAAGTCGCGACGTCTTTAAATAACTGTGGGACCAAAAGACTTAAGGAACCACTCAAGCAGGAATGTTGGTGGGACAGGTACTTTGATTAGACTCTTCCAGCGTCTCCATTATCTGATATGATCAGAGATATGGTTCGTTGTTGTCTGTTCGAAATTGGCGAGCAGCTCTGTGCCAGCGTCGTATCTCATAGGTCATTGGAAATGGTTAAGGAAGTTCATCGCCAGTTCGCTAAAAGAAGAGTATCTTGAGCGATCGAGCTCGTTGTACCATTTCGCGGCACTCCTGATAAGAGTACGTTGAAACAATTGCAACTGTACGGAGTCATCTTTCAATGAGTTAGATGAACACCAAAGATGGAAGGTAGTCACATGATCACCTGGATCTTCATTAAGCTTGGCCTCGAACTTTGGAATGTCCGAAGGCAACTTCGTTGGCATAGGAGGCCAACGTGGATCGTGACAAATAGGATCATTTAACAACCTGTCAAATCTGGCAAGTGTAACGTCGCCAGGAATGGTAGTTTGGGTTGTTGTTGATAACCCAGGAAAAAGGGTCTTGGAGTTTAACTGGCACCAGGTTGCCAGGAAAAGTTTGGTTGCTGGCCTGGATTCTGGTAGAAACTGTGGCCCTGACCAGCATAAGGATTTTTCATCTGTGGAGACATCATTGGTTGATTTCCCATAAAGGACATAGGGTGTTCGACATGCATCGTGTTCGAAGGACTTTGGGAAGGATTACCCCATGACGGTCCCGATGGGAGAGGCATAGTGGTCTGTCCAGGGTTCCATTGACTGTGGAAAGAATTACCCCAGAATGGCATTCCAGAGGAGGGAACAGATCCTTGTCCTGAGTTCTAAGGTCCTGCTATATGTGCCCCCGGAGCAGGAATAGTACCCTGCGCCGGAGTGGATTGTCCAAAAATGGGATTGCCCCCAGATGGGAAAACGGTTGATGAGAAAGTGTTGTTACCAAACGTCACGTTCCAAGAAAACGGTGTCGAACCTACCAGCATACTGTGCGCAGGTGTTCCTTGACTCCCTCCTCCAAATAAACTAATGTGTATAGGCTGCCCGGCGGACTGCTGATGCGGTCCACCAAGTGAAGGGGACGAAGGAGGAATATGACCTCCTGCGTAAGGAAAAGCGTTAAAAGGGACAAGAGTGCCCCCAAGTTGACATTGCAGATGAGCGTTAGAGCTCCCTGCCCCCAGACCCAAAGTATGTAAAGTGGAGTAGGTTAGTGCAGGACTTGTACCCGAACTAGGCATATCGTATGAGGGCCTGTCGCACTAGGTGTGAAGGGGGTTGTGGTCGTCGCCATAAACGGGTTCAGTCCACTGTGCGACGTAGTTGCGGCCGAGACCATGGTGGCTCGGACGGACGACGGTAAGTTAGGAGATGACTCTCATGTGGTAGCAACTGTGGTGGAAATTAAAGAATTCCCAGAAGAAGTAACATCATTTGTTTCCATAGTTGTGTGAGGCACTGACTGGCGTTCGTGAAATTGAATCGGTACAATAAATGGTGCCAAGAAATCAGTGGTTGGGGTTTCAACCGAGCCAAGATTGACGGTTGATTCCTCCGGGAGTTGTTCGGGCACAAAGGTTTGTAACCCGATCGCTTCAAAACACCCTTGTTGGTCTAGCTTCTGCCTTAATGGTGGCGGGGGTGGCTCCAGTGTAATCGGCGGCAGGCAAAGAAGTCTTCGTGACCGACGGATCTCGGGATCCTCCACTGTGTGAGAAGATCCAAGACACGCTAAGGTATTCTACACGTTCAAAAGTAACACACACTAAAAAAGAAGCCCCTAAGAGATAAGACAAGCAATCACTAAACTATTTGGAAGAACAGTCACAACAACCAACACTAGAGCAACTTATCGATGCAAGTGCAACTCGAATACGGAAGCACCATCTAGGTATACTCTACAAAGTGTGGCCCGATGTCTGTCCTAGGTACCGTGGTATACCCCCGCAATCACCCGTGTATGTCCCTAAAAAGATTGGCAACTAGGTTGCCAGCACGCAAACAGTCACCAGGCGGATACAGTCGAAAGTCGGGTAGACCACAATGAGCAGGGTATCAAGCCCGAAACCTGTCAAGGGTATTGAGTGGAGTCGTCAATTCTGTTGTTGGGAAAAACACCCTACAGACTAGCAAACTAGGGTTAGACTTGCATGCAGATTTTGACCGAAAAAAAAACTACTTTTTTACTTACAACCCAAGATTTAAACCCCTCTTTCACAGTAAATGCATGGAAAAGGACCACTAACCTTATTACCGACGTTCGATGTAGATCCTTTGTTGCTCTTCGATTACTTGCTTGCGATGCTCCTTCCACAGATAACCTGCACTCAAAACAAACAACAACTATGCATGCATGCTACTTCTATACTCAAGGGTTAGAAATCAAGCATAAATTAATCAAACCATAGACAATTCATGCATTGGGACGGGAAAAGTATTATTTTTATTACTGAAAGTGAATCAACTTACAACAAAGCTGAAACCGGCCACCGCTCCTTGAACCTGATCCTGAGCTCCTCTTCTTTTGTCCTTCAACTGCTTTGCGTTAAATCTCCTTTGGTATGAGGAAAGGCTAAAGGGTTGGGACAATGGATTACGTAAATGGGCAGAGTTTTTTCGCTATATTTTTTCCCCCTCCAAATGGTACCCCTACCCCTTCTTTTATAGGCTAGAAGGAGCTAGGATTTTGGACAAACCCTCGACCATGCATGGCCAAGAGTTTCAATTAACTGAAACATAGCTTTTTGTTCCGTCGGCAACTTTCCTTTTTTCGTGCTTTGTTAAGTACACGCGCGCTGTAGTGAGTCAGTCAGCGTGTACACGCGTACAGAAATGGGTTAGGTCGCGTGGACCTTGACACAAGAGGATTTTCAAAGAGTTGTTCAGCAAAATTTTGGCAAAGAAGGGATATGAGTTGGCCTGATGTCAGGTAAGCATGTGTGGTGCAATTTAGGGTTATAACAGTACCTACCTTTACTTACCTGTTGGCTAGATGTTCGATGTAGTCAAACGACCAGTGTAGTCAATCCAGCAATGTCCCACGATACCTTCCTTTGTGCTTCATCATAAACCAAAATAGTGATAAATCAAGCACAAAAATGTCATGAGTTAGAATATATATCATATCATCGAAAATTTCAAAGTCTAACTCATGGAGGCGGATGGGAGGAATAAAATCCTGCCAAGTCCATCTCTGAGGAAAGTACTCAATCCACTTCAGGAAAGGGTCAAGAAAAGTCTAAGGTTCAGAACACTGACTCAAAAGGTCGACACACTGGCTACCTAAGACGTCCTCATACTGTGAAGTCTGGGAAGGGATTGACAAGGATGTATTAGACGACTGACAAATTCTCAAGGGATAGTTGAAAAACTGAGAAGATATACTTAAGCTTGTAATATTTGACCAACCCTTGGACTCTAGGGTTTGCCTAAGGGGAAACTCTATATAAAAGACATACTTCCCAACTACACCTTTAATGGAAAAGCAAGGTAAAGTAATGATGCAGGAGCATCGCCAACAAGAAGCAAGCACGGAGGCGGAAGACAACTGGGACAAGCGCCAACGCATTTCAGCACGTTGCAAAAGTGTTTTGAGATGTTTTGAAATAAATGTGCGTATGTTAATATAATAGTTAAGAGGAAGCACACTTAGATATTGTAAACAGATCTTGAGTGATCCGCTCTCATCTGTAGTAGGTGAAGGCATTAATACATAATTAATATGAGTAGGTAGATTTAAATGCAGATTAGACAGTTTAGAGCGTAGGAGGGAAAACCAACTATAGACACCCTCATCTGGTATCATTGTAACATTAGCATGATCAATCGAGCATAGAGCACAGAGAGGTGAAGAAGCAGAGAACTGTATTTGAAAACACCCATGTACAGAAGTCCTGAATTAATACATGAAGCTCTGATTCAGACTTATGGTGTTGTGATATTCTCTGTGTATGTATGTTGAATGCTATGTTTATAGCTACTTTACTCTTTCTGTCATGCATTTGTTGTTTATGCTATGTATGTATGATTTCTTGTTTACTGTTTGAAATCTGAAGAGAGGGAGAGTAAGGAATGAGTTTCAATTGTTTCTCTGTCTGAGCAAGAGTTTTCCTGCAAGGAGTGCAGCGAAATTGTCTGCAAGGTGTGCGTTGACAGAAGTCAGAGTTCGTCTCTGAAAGCTCAAGAGTGATAACATTGTTCTCATTCTCGCGGAAGTGAAAGTTAAGCACAGGAGCCGTGCAAGGTGTGCGCAGGCCGAGTAGAGTCTCAGAGCTTACAACCTGAGGGAATTGTTGAAAGGTTGTTGTCGCAGGGAGTGCACAGACTCGAAGAGGTTCAAATACTAGAGCGTATTTGAAGAAATGTCGCAAGGAGTGCGCGCGGGAGTTATCCCCAGAATTACTTAAGGATTTCAAGCAAGCTCAGGAGGGATAGAGTCTTCGAAGTTATCGAAGAGAAGCTCAAGAGGGCTAGTGCCTTGAAGTGTTGGAAGGAGGCATAGCGAAGTTGTTTTGCAGGTGGACAAGTTCCATGAAGGAATACATTGTTCATCTCAAAGGAGTTGTCAAGGAGGAATTGGGCGGTAGGAATTCTTCGTGGAGAATTCACGAAATTCCGAGAGCTGTCAGATCTTGCAGAGGAGCAGGGAAGTTACGGCAAGTATTCTTAAAGTGCAAGCTCAGGAGAGATTGGACCGTAGGATCCAAGTCGACAGGAGTCGTTGGATCACTCGTGAATTCTCACTTCGAGGATTCGCGATTTGAAGGACCGAAAACCTTACATCAAGATTCGCGAAATCACGAAGTGCAAAGTCCCAACAGGGCGAAAAGTTTCGTTGTGGGGCCAGCATTAATAACAAGTCAGAATTCGTCATTTCGGCATTTCGGAGGATAGGAGCTCGAGATATCTGTTCCAGGATTCCCGAAATCGCGAGATGTGATATAAGTACGGGGAAAGGACGTCGTCAACCGTTTCGGCGGATCGGCATTTCGGGTTTCAGCAGTTGGAGAGTCGAGACTTTTGTCCCGAAAGTCCTGAAGTCGCGAGTTGCGATAAGGAGTATCGAGGGGTTCGGAATCTCGGCACTTCGGATGTCGAGATACAAAGGAGACAGTTTTTTGGGAAGAGAAGTTGCGGAGTGTCGAAGTTGGGCATGAGAGACACGTGGCAGAACCACAAGGTGGGGCCCGCGTGGTTGATAGGCGGACACGCGTCGCCAGGAGGAAAGGAGTCAACACTCCATTTACTTCTCGTGTCTCGGGGATTCGCGGAATAAGAGCATAGGAGTTCGACGCTACAACTCGCAAAGTGGCGAGTTGCGAGAAGTGCGAAGAGAAGGTCAACCCTCGCTGACTTTCAAGTCTCGGAGGTTCGCACAGGAAGAGCATGGACGCTCAACCCTTCGACTTGTGAAGTCGCGACAGGAGCTAGCGTTTAGCCTAGCCAACGGTCACGCGCAGAGGGCGTCGACAAAAGGGAGATATACCCATTTCGTGATCTCGGATATCGCGAGATTGGGAAGGAAGAGTCAAGGGTTTCGACTCGCAAGCTCGCGAGATTGCGAATTGTGACAAGCACCTTTGGGAATAGGCCTTGGTCATAGCGTTGTGGTCGCTCGAAGAAGGTGGAGCTCGCGCCTAGTACTGTTCGCACAGGGGAGTTGCCGAAAGGACCTGTGGATCGATAAACGAAGATTCCATCAGGGAATCGAAAGAGCCATTTCGGCTCAAGGGAAAATCGAACGATCCTGTAGCGGACCTTGACCCGAGGGCCAATAGAAGGTTGGGGGTCTGCATCAAATGGTATCAAAGCTCAGAAAAAATTATTTGCTTTCTGTAGCAGGGAAAAGAAAGATTCACCATGCCGTCAAGAAGAAGAGATAGGCAAACACCTGATCCGCGAGAGGAGAGGGAAATGCCAGGAGAAAGGGGTAGGCAGGTGCCAAATCCATCCATGGAAAGAGAGATGCATAACATACGCACCAAACTCATGGACGTGGAAATAAAACAGAGACGCACAGCCGGTGTTGAAGATGTCAGTGAAGATGAAGCTGGACATGAAGGAGAAAAAGTTGCAGCAGAAGATGTAGCAAATGAACGCTTGATTAGGGTTGTTGCAAGAACGAGTGCTAGGGCAAAAATGGACAATCCAGTATATGAGAGAAGCCTGGATGTTGAAGAACTTCTAGACTGGATTAGAGCTCTGGACACGTATTTTGACTATGAAGATGTCGAGGAAGACAAGAAAGTCAAACATGCTGTCACAAGATTGAAAGGACATGCAGCATTATGGTGGGATGAACTACAAGCTGACAAACGCTGCAAAGGCAAGCAGAAAATCAGGAGTTGGGATAGAATGGTCGCGAAGATGAAGGAAAATTTCATATCCAAAGAGTATCAAATTACTCTGTTTCGAAGGATGCAAAATTTGAGACAGAAGCTAATGTCAGTGAAGAAGTACACTGAAGAGTTCTACAAACTAAACATTAGAGCAGGTCATCGCGAAAGTGATGATGAAAAGGTTCCCAGGTATATGAATGGTCTGAGATACGACATTCAGGATGAGATGAGCATGATGATCATTCGGACCGTAGAAGATGCTTATAAGATGGCTCTGAAAGCTGAAGAGAAGCTGAGCCGAAAGCAAAGTCAAAGAGGTCGAGGCAGAAGTCAGCGCAGAGGCAAAACAGTTGTCCAAGATAGAAATCAGAAGCCTAAGGAAGAGTGGAAAAAACCTCAACCTCAAACTAAGAGAGGTGGAAGCTCACAGAGAGGGCAGTATACTGAACAGAGAGGACAGTATGCTGATAACAACGCTTTTCCTCGCACTAGAGGAAGAGGAAGAGACAGAGGTGGAATGATAAAATGCTTCACATGTGGAAAGAATGGACACAAATCTTATGAATGTCCAGATAAGAAGAAAGAAGGAGGTGAGACTCACATTGTTGAAGCACAGAGGCGGAATGTTGAGGCAGAGGATGCTGAAGGCAGAAGATCACTGGTGATGAGGAAGGTCCTCTTAATGCCAAAAGAAGAGGTGGAGAATCCAATGCAAAGGAACAGTCTTTTTCGAACTGCTTGCAAGACCAAGGACAGGGTATGCAAGGTCATCGTGGACAGTGGTAGCACAGACAATCTCGTTTCTACAAAGATGATAGAAAAGCTGGAGCTTGAGACTATTGAACACCCAAGTCCATACAGGGTTTCGTGGCTACAAAAAGGACATCAGGTAAATGTCACTAAACAATGTTTAGTTGAATTTAAGATAGGAGGATATAACGATAAGATATTGTGTGATGTCATTCCCATGGATGTTTGTCATCTATTGTTGGGTAGACCGTGGCAATATGACAAGAATGTGGTTCATGATGGGAGGAAGAACACATACACCCTAGAGAAGAATGGGAGAACTCACATGTTGTCGATTAAGGACAAAGAGGTGAAACCTGAAGTAAGCAACACTGTACTTCTCATGAGTGGGAAAGAACTTCTTAAGGAGGTTAAGAAGAAGGAAGATCCGCAATTCATTGTGGTCAAGAAACCTAAAATTGTTTTGACCAGCATAAGAGTGGATGATTTACCAGAGGAAATCCAGAAGTTGTTGGAAGAATTTACTGATATAGTAGTGGACGAACTACCTCGTTCGTTACCACCGATTAGAAGTATAAGTCATCACATTGATCTCATACCTGGAGCTAGTTTACCAAACAAAGCAGCGTACAGACTGACATTGCAGGAGAATGAAGAGGTCAGGAGACAAGTCCAAGATTTGATGGACAAAGGATTGGTAAGAGAAAGTTTGAGTCCATGTGTTGTTCCGACAGTACTCGGTCCAAAGAAAGATGGAGGCTGGAGAATGTGTACAGACTCAAGAGCAATTAACAAGATTACCATCAGGTACAGATTTCCATTGCCAAAGATGGATTGTTTGAGTGGAGCAAAAAAAATTTCGAAGATTGATTTGAAAAGTGGATATCATCAAATATGTATGAGAGAAGGAGACGAATGGAAGACAGCATTCAAGAGTAATTAAGGGTTGTATGAATGGATTGTTATGTCGTTTGGCTTAACAAACGCGCCGAGCACTTTCATGAGATTGATGAATGAAGTTCTGAAGGATTTCATCGAAAAATTTGTCATTGTGTATCTTGATGAGATATTGATTTTCAGTAAAACAGAGGCAGAACATCTGAAACATTTGACTACAATGATGAAGAGGCTACAGCAAGAGAAGCTGCTAATAAACATAAAGAAATCCTCATTCATGAAGACAGAGCTCATTTATTTGGATTTTGTTATTTCTACAGATAAGTTGAAGATGGACCCAGATAAAGTGGAGGTGATTAAGAATTGGCCATCGCCAAAAAGTATCTTTGAAGTTCAAAGTTTTCACGGATTGGCTAGTTTCTACAGGAAGTTCATTAGGAATTTCAGTGGAATTAGTGCACCAATGATGGACACGGTGAATAAAAGACATAAGTCTTTTCACTGGACAGAAGAAGCAGAGAAAAGCTTCAAATTGTTAAAAAGGAAGATTATTGGACAGCCAATTCTGGTGTTCCTGATTTCAATAAGACATTTTAGGTAAAATCTGATGCAAGTGGGTTTGCAATAGAGGCAGTCTTGAGTCAAGAAGACAGACCGATAACATACTTCAGCGAGAAGCTGAACGAAGCCAAAATAAAATACTCCACGTATGACGAGGAGTTCTATGCTATTATTCAAGCATTGAAGAAATGGAGACACTATTTGATTCCTAAGGAGTTTGTCTTATACAGTGACAATCATGCTTTGCAATTTGTGACTCAACAAGAGAAGTTGAATCAAAGACATGTTAAATGGGTTGAATACATGCAGAACTTTACTTTTGTAATTAAGCATATTTCTGGAACTGCTAACAAAGTTGTTGATGCTTTGAGCAGGAAATGTTTTCTATTGCAGGAGTTCAAAGCCAAAACTTTGGGTTTTGATAACCTCAAGGAAATGTACACAGATGATCTAGATTTTAAGGAGGCGTATGAAGCAGCTGAGAATCCAATTCTCGGGGACAGAAATCAATGGACAGAATACATGATCCAGGAAGGATTATTGTTTAAAGGTAATCAACTTTGTATTCAAAAATGCTCCATGAGAGAGAATTTGTTGAAGGAGAAACACAGTGGAGGATTGGTCGGACATTTCGGTCATGACAAGACGTTCTCAAAGTTAAATAAGTCATATTTTTTGCCAGGAATGAGAGCAGACGTCAAAAGATTCGTGGACAGATGTAGAGTTTGCCAGCATTCAAAAGAAAAGAAGCAGAATGCAGGCTTATATCAACTGTTACCCATACTTGAGAAGCCATGGGATGCAGTAAGCATAGACTTCATATTGGGGCTGTCGAGAACACAAAGAGGGTTCGATTCAATCTTTGTGGTAATAGATAGATTTTCTAAAATGGCACATTTCATACCGTGTCAGAAAACCAGTGACGCAACTCACATTGCGAATTTGTTTTTCAAAGAAGTCATTCGACTTCACAGCTTACCAAGGAGCATAGTTTCAGATCGAGACACCAAGTTCGTGGGACACTTATGGAGAACCTTATGGAAAAAGCTGGGAACGAACTTGTCGTTCAGTTCAGCTTATCATCCTTAGACAGATGGACAGACAAAAGTTGTCAACAGAAGTTTGGGAGACTTGCTAAGGAGTTTGGTGACAGAACACCATAGTCAGTGGGACAATATTCTACCACAGACGGAATTTGTTTATAATGATTCAATCAACAGAAGCACGGGGCAGAATCCATTTCAAATTGTTTATGGCATGCTGCCAAGGGGAGTTTCTGAATTGAGAGATTCAGAACATAACACAACTAGGAGTGCTAGTGTAGAAGATTTTGTCGAGGCAATGAGGGAGTTTCACAGCCAGGTGAAGGAGCGATTGCAAAACTCAAGCCAAGAGTATAAGCGAAAAACAGATCAACACAGGCGACAACTTCAGTTCGAAGTTGGTGATTTGATCCTTGCACACTTGAGAAAGGAAAGGTTCCCAAGGGGGACATAATAAATTGAAAATGAAGAAAATTGGACCGTGCCGAATCATAAGGAAATTTGGAACAAATGCTTATGAGATCGAATTACCCGATGGGATCGGAATTTCTCCGATATTCAACATCTCATATTTGCACCCTTATAAAGTTGAAGAAGCAGAAGCAGGTAATGAACAACCAGAGGTTCAGTGGGCTAAACAGATGTCAATTGCAGAGAAGCCACAGATGAAAAACATATTGGACAAAAGAGTTAGTAAGAGGACCAGGCGAAAGGAATATTTTGAATACTTGGTCAAGTGGAAGGGACATCCAGTTGAAGACGCCAGCTGGGAAAATGAAGCAGAGATCCAAAAGCATGGGCAGACCCTGCGAGAGCTCATGAACAGGAGCCCATGAAAAATTTTCAAGCGAGGGAGTATGATGCAGGAGCATCGCCAACAACAAGCAAGCGCTGAGGCAGAAGACAGTTGGGACAAGCACCAACGCATTTCAACACGTTGCAAAAGTGTTTTGAGATGTTTTAAAATAAATGTGGATGTTAATGTAATAGTTAAGAGGAAGCACACTTAGATATTGTAAACAGATCTTGAGCGATCAGCTCTCATCTGTAGTAGGTGAAGGCATTAATACATAATTAATGTGAATAGGTAGATTTAAATGCAAATTAGACAGTTTAAAGCGTAGGAGGGAAAACCGACTATAGACACCCTCATCTGGTATCATTGTAACATTAGCATGATCAATCGAGCATAGAGCACAGAGAGGTGAAGAAGCAGAGAACTGTATTTAAAAACACCCATGTACAGAAGTCCTGAATTAATACATCAAGCTTTGATTCAGACTTATGGTGTTGTGATATTCTTTGTGTATGTATGTTGAATGTTATGTTTATAGCTACTTTACTCTTTCTGTCATGCATTTGTTGTTTATGCTATGTATGTATGATTTCTTGTTTAATGTCTGAAATCTGAAGAGAGGGAGAGTAAGGAATGAGTTTCAATTGTTTCTCTGTCTGAGCAAGAGTTTTCCTACAAGGAGTGCAGCGAAATTGTCCACAAGGTGTGTGTTGACAGAAGTCAGAGTTCGTCTCTGAAAGCTCAGGAGTGATAACATTGTTCTCATTCTCGCGGAAGTGCAAGTTAAGCACAGAAGTCGTGCAAGGTGTGCGCAAACCGAGTAGAGTCTCAGAGCTTACAACCTGAGGGAATTGTTGAAAGGTTGTTGTCGCAGGGAGTGCACAGAGTCGAAGAGGTTCAAATACTAGAGTGTATTTGAAGAAGTGTCACAAGGAGTGAGCGCAGAAGTTATCCCCAGAAGTACTTGAAGATTTCAAGCAAGCTCAGGAGGGATAGAGTCTTCGAAGTTATCGAAGAGAAGCTCAAGAGGGCTAGTGCCTTAAAGTGTTGAAAGGAGGCATAGCGAAGTTGTTTTGCAGGTGGACGAGTTCCGTGAAAGAATACGTTGTTCATCTCGTAGGAGTTGTCAAGGAGGAATTGGACGGTCGGAATTCTCCATGGAGAATTCGCGAAATTCCGAGAGCCGTCAGATCTTGCAGAGGAGCATGGAAGTTACGGCAAGTATTCTTCAAATGCAAGTTCAGGAGAGATTGGACCGTAGGATCCAAGTCGACAGGAGTCGTTGGATCACTCGTGAATTCTCACTTCGGGGATTCGCGAGTTGAAGGACCGAAAACCTTACATCAAGATTCGCAAAATTGTGAAGTGCGAAGTCCCGACAGGGCGAGAAGTTTCGTTGTGGGGCCAACATTAATAACGAGTCAGAATTCGCCATTTCGGCATTTTGGAGGATAGGAGCTCGAGATATATGTTCCGGGATTCCCGAAATCGCGAGACGCGATATAAGTACGAGGAAAGGACGTCGTCAACCGTTTCGACATATCGGCATTTCGGGTTTCGGCAGTTGGAGAGTCGAGACTTTTGTCCCGAAAGTCCCGAAGTCACGAGTTGCGATAAGGAGTATCGAGGGGTTCGGAATCTCGACACTTCGGGTGTCGGGATACAAAGGAGGCAACTTTTTGAGAAGTTAAGTTGCGAAGTGCCTAAGCTGGGCACGAGACACGTGGCAGAACCACAAGGTGGGGCCCGCGTGGTTGACAGGCGAACACACGTCGCCATGAGGAAAAGAGTCAACACTTCGTTGACTTCTCGTGTATCGGGGATTCGCGGGATAAGAGCACGGGAGTTCGACGCTACAACTTGCGAAGTGGCGAGTTGTGAGAAGTGCAAAGGGAAAGGTCAACCCTCGCTGACTTTCAAGTCTCGGAGGTTCGCACGGGAAGAGCACGAAGGCTCAACTCTTCGACTTGCGAAATCGCAACAGGAGCTAGCGTTTAGCCTAGCCGACGGTCACGCGCAGAGGGCGCCGACAGAAGGGAGCTATACCCATTTCGTGATCTCGGGTATCGCGAGATTGGGAAGGAAGAGTCTGGGGTTTCGACTCGCGAGCTCGCGAGATTGCGAGTTGCGACAAGCACCTTTGGGAATAGGCCTTGGTCATAGTGTTGTGGTCACTCGGAGAAGGTGGAGCTCGCGCCTAGTACTGTTCGCACAGGGGAGTTACCGAAAGGACATGTGGATCGATAAACGAAGATTCCAGCAGGGAATCGAAAGAGCCATTTCGGCTCAAGGGGAAATCGAACGATCCCGTAGCGGACCTTGACCGGAGGGCCGATAGAGGGTTGGGGGCCTGCATCAAGTAATAACAGGTGGCTGGAGTGAGAAGTCATGAGAATCCTTCTTTAAGCAAACAATGTTTTTATTTGTATCAAAATCCGAGCACAGTGGTGGTTGGTAATCATCTTCATGGAGAGAATCTAAGTGCTCAGAAGAGTACTCATCAAAAATCTCAAGTTAACACTGAAAATCATAATGAAAACAAGGTGCTAGGTCATCCTTGGTTTTTTGAAAAACGCGAGTAAAAATCTCATCTCCTTGTTGCCACTGGTCAAAGGTAATCTGTTGTGAATTGCAAGGGCAACACTTGGAAATGACTCTCAGTGTCATAGATGGGATCCAGGTCATAACCAACTATATCCCACCTACGTCTCCCAACATGTATGAACTCATCAATGTTATCAACAATGTCACTATCTGTGTCATAACATGCAGGGTTCAAAACATTTGAAAATCCATTCTCCTCCTCATTTCCTTCATCATAAAGTAAAGCATCATCAAAAACTAAGGGAGGGGGGGAACTTATTGTTTCTTCTTATGTAGGGGCTTCGAGGACTTTGGCGTTTTCAGCATGTGTTATTGTTTCATCCTCGTGGATTGCTTCTTTGTTTTCGATTGTACAGCAAGGAATATCCATTTCGTTCAAAGCTTTCACTTCTCCTTCATTTTTTGAATCCATAAATAAGGTGTCATCGAAATCCTAAAGTGGAAAGCAACTAACCTCATCTTCACTTTGTTGTGTAGGAGAAAAAGGTTCTTGGATGACCTCATCAGAGGGAGGAGCACGGGTTGGTACTTAATCATTTTGCTCAGCTTTTTGCTCCTTAATCACATCCCCGTTCTGCTGGTCAAAAACTTGTTCCCTTCTCTATTGTGGATCTTCAGCAAAGGTTTCAAGGGAAACTAGTTTTATCAAGCTGAGAGTATCCATGGTACGGTCATTGGTTCTGGACGAGGAGAGATTTCTCTCGATTTGAATGGCCATGTTGTAAGCCTCTACAAGTGTTTTTGGACCCCTTTTATTTAGGAGGAAGCTTAAATGCCCCAGAAGTCCATTGGTATAGAGATAGATGAGATACTTGCCTTTAGGGCGATAGTTTTCAGGAATGTGGTACAACAACCTTTGAAATCTAAAACCGAAATCTCTGATGGTCTCATCCTCTGTCTGTTTTATGCATTCAAGACTTCTCAGCAATGATTGGATATCTACCATTTTCAGAACCCACCTTACAAGAAAGATTTTTTCAAATTGGTCCATAGATGTGATGTTGGCAGCTAAAATATTATCATACCATCTTCTAGCCTCTCCATGCAGAGGGGCAAAGAAGAGTTTCATCACCAAATCTTTAGCCTCATCACTGACAGGGCGATATTGAAAGAAAACCCAGAATTTGCTCATGTGATAATCGAGACTTTCTCCATCGATGCCAACGAATCTAGGGAGCCAATTTTTATAAAAGGGGGGCATTCGTCTGGGATATTCCGGGATTTCTCATGTCCAAAGGTTTGTAGTTCCCTAGATCCCATTGTGAAGTCTAGTTGGCTTCGTCATCAATGGAGTCACCGGATAGTTTTCTTGAAACTATCCAAAGATAAGGGAAAACACCCAAAGTGGAGTTGCCAGGTAAGCTTGTAAGATAGAAACCATAGGGGCAAAGCTTACCGAAAAAGTGTTCCCCAGCAACGACGTCAAAATGTTATCGCACGGTTTGTAGATACAAGAAATGCTAAAGAATCATCATCATCATCATCCTCATCATCGTGATCATCATCAGCATCATCATCATCATCGTGATCATCATCATCATCATCATCATCATCATCATCATCATGGTCGTGGTCGTGGACGACTACGTCATCATCGTCATAGTCATGATCATCATCAGAATCATGATCATCATCAAGGTCATGATGCATCATCATCACATCATGATCATGATCATATGATGATGATGATCATCATCATCATCGTGGTCGTGGTCGCCAATGTAGCCGTCGTCATCATCATCATCATTATTCTGTTACCTTAAAATTATATTATTATTACTATTATTTTTAAATGCAATTTTCCACCAAATCTGGGATCTGGAATTTTCCTTGTTTAATGTAACACTAACCCCTTTTCTAGAGCAGCTTGACAAACAATCTAAAATAGTGAACAATCTAAATCCCAAATGGAACTAACCAATCAAACTGTAAACTAAAACAATTTTCCAAATGGCACCTTCTTTTAAAGAAAACATCTATAGCCACTTTACTTGAATGGCAAACTACTCGAAATGGGACCTTCTTTTAAAGAAAACATCTATAGCCACTTTACTTGAATGACAAACTAATCGAAATGGCACCTCCTTTTAAAGAAAACATCTAGCCACTTTACTTTATTAATAAACTACTCGAAATGTTCCTCTAACGGATAAAATGGTTTTATGGGTGCACTATAAAATTTTATCCAACATATGAACAAGGGTATTTCAGTACCACGATTTTTTAGGCCCGGCAAAATTGAGAAAGCATGTGTACACATGGACAGTTTGGTTGAGGTATTCAAGCACCTTTGGCTTGTAAACACATCCCCATATACACGTGTTCATGCATATGGTTTTCATCAAGTACAAATGTATTGGCACAATAGTCAGATTGGTTCGGGTATTCAAGAACAACTTTGGTTTGTAAAGTGTCCATAAACACATGTTTATGAATGGTTTTCGTGGAGGACAAATGCAGTAGTATTCCATGGCCACCATCAAGCCACTTCAAAAACAGCATCGCAAGAGCTATTGTATTAGGAGAATCAATGCAGTGCTATGTAGAGAGAAGGGGCTAGATACAGGCTGTTGCTTAGAAGGCCATTAACTGCATGCTGGGAGTCAAAAGGTGATGAAAAAGAAAAACTGGTGCAGCTAACAATTTTGTGCAGAATAAAAACTGATTTTGACTAACCATTTGCTAAAAGAAAGACGATTACCATCTTCAAAATTATAAAGCCATTGCTATTTCCTGCAATAAATTTTGGATGGGATTCTACTATTAAGACCAGAAAAATCACATCAGGAGCTGACAAAACTCAGAGGCCCCAATCCTCAAGGAAACTGTTAAGACAATGATTACTTTAAGGGTAATCCAGGCATACAACTCAGCAAGGAATTAAGTTCCAAATCCTCATTTATAGCCAATTTATTGCAATTCATTGGAGCCTATATCACAAGCACATCTAGCACATTTGAAACAGCTCAAACACCGAAAGGCTGACTATTTTAGCTAACCCTCAAACACCAAAAGGCCGACTATTTTAGCTAATCCAAAAAAATTAAAAGGTGTTATCTAACTATTCTACGAAATGGTTTTTTCACTGAAATCCGACAACATAATCTGTATGAAATCACTATTTTCACTATTTTTTGTTGTTTAAAACCCATTTCTGAATATAGAAATGGATTCAGCATGCTGAAAAACCCTGGAACACTCGGATTATACAGAAATAATCACTCAAATCTTCTGCAGATCTAACAATTTTTCTCACTAGATTTTGCTCAAAATCTTTTAACAATTTCTCACCAAATTTCAAGCAAAATCCCCAAATCATATCCAAAAAAAAATCATTCCATAGAATGTTTAAAGTACAGCAAAACTAAAATGCACCCCCACACACCAGCTTAGTTAATTGCTGGTTAATAATTTGTACTGCACACAAACAACAATATAATTGAAACTCGTAAGAGCAACCAATAACAAAATAATTGACACTCGTAAAAGCAACAAAAATACCCAAATACCCAAATACATTGCACTCAAACACGAAATAGTTCAAACCCCAAAAGGCAAACAAACAGCTCAAGCCCAACATCGCATTGTATTTCCTAGACACGTCAAACAGCTCAAACCCCAAAGGCCTAACCACTCAAATTAAACCCCAAATGGCCACATGCAGTTGGCACGCAACAAATAACTCAAACCCCAAAAGTCTACCGACTCCAGCTAAAACCCAGATGGTTAAATGCATGAAATCTCAAGGCCGCACACAGCAAACAGATAAAACCAACAACGTATTAGAAACATGTATAATACATGTTTGATTTTATATTTTTTAAAATACTGCATATCCAATCAAAAAGATAAGACCAACAGCAAATTAGGAACACGTATGATACACATCCTGCATATCCACATGGCATACACATCAACAGAGTCAAATTAATTCGCAAAGGAATTTGGATTAATATACATAACAGTTACTATCCATAGAAAATGGATATGAACACTAACAAAAATGCAGCTCCAGAAGTTCTTAAAATCTCCACTGCAATAAAAACCGTCGCCTAATAACTACAGTTGGTATTAACACTAACCCACTTTTGGAAGACAGTTACAGGTTTGGGGTTCCTTGTAATGTAATCCAGACCCTTCTGTATGGCAGCTTG
The DNA here is from genome assembly GCA_000966675.3 of Picea glauca. Lineage (NCBI taxonomy): Eukaryota > Viridiplantae > Streptophyta > Pinopsida > Pinales > Pinaceae > Picea > Picea glauca. The sequence goes on along the minus strand of JZKD02S1790160.1, from coordinate 295,641 downwards.
ACATATCTAAAATCATGAACAATCTGAATAGTGAATACTAATGGAACTAACCAATCAAGCTATAAACCAAAATAATTTCCCAAATGGCACAACCAATATGGAGTGTTCCTCGAATGAATAAAATGATTTTAAGGTGTACTATGAAATGTGATCTAACACGAACATGGGCATTCGAGCACTCTGTTTTCTAAGCACTCGGCAATATTAAGAGAGGAGTTGTGCACATGGTCAGATTGGTTCAGGTATTCAAGCACCTTTGTGGTTTGTAAAGAATCCATATACAAGTTTCTATGCATTGGTTTTCATAAAGGGCAAATGTAGTACTATTCCAAGGTCACCATCAAGCCACTTCAAAACAATATAGCAAGAGCTACAAGTATAAGGGTATAAGGGAACTCGATGCACTGCTATGTAGCGAGCAGGGGCTAGATACAGATATGGCTCCTTTGTGTACCATTTACACTGAACACAAATAACACATCTCAAGACTAGCACCTCTTTCAATAACCTTACACATACATACATAGACACACGTATATATATAAAGCATTAGACAAAATTTAAGTTATTAAACAGATCTACTTCAATTAAAATACTGTCAATTTAACACATTGAACAAGTTTCATTCAAATATATAAAATGACAAGAACAATATACTAGCAACAAGGATCTATAAACGAAAACGAATAAAAATATCATTCGTTTAATGTGCTCACACGTTTCCATGATACTTCAGATGAAAAAAGATACGAGAAAAAAGATTCCTTAGACCAGCAAAAATACTGATCCCAAATACATAAAAAAAAATGTTTTCGCCCTCAATCTAAAAACCTCATAAACCCTAATCACCCTAAAAATTACTCGGCACCTTTCTGATAGACATAGGTGAGTCCGCACTTGCCACAGTAATGCCTATCAAAATGATTGGCCATGAAGGTTCCTGCCCCGCACTCCTGGTTAGGGCACTCCTTCCTAAGCCTCTGGACCTTGCCCGAGTCATCGACCTTGTAATACTGCAGAACAGCGAGCTTCACCTTCTTCTTCTTGTGCTTGAGCTTCTTGGGCTTCGTGTAGGTCTTCTTCTTTCGCTTCTTAGCACCTCCCCTCAGTCGCAGGACCAGATGCAGGGTCGATTCCTTCTGGATATTGTAGTCGGCCAGAGTCCGGCCATCTTCCAGCTGCTTTCCCGCGAATATCAGGCGCTGCTGGTCGGGCGGAATACCCTCCTTGTCTTGGATCTTGGCCTTCACATTGTCGATCGTATCAGAGGACTCTACCTCTAGTGTTATTGTCTTCCCAGTCACTGTTATATACACATGCCACAGCAATTAAAACATATATACATAAAACATACATTTAAAGAAAGCCGAAAACAGGAGGAAAGAAGGAAGTGATACAAATATACATTAAAGGAAAGCCGAAAACAGGAGGAAAGAAGCGATACATGTTTTTACGAATATCTGCATCTTGGACCATCAACAAACTTCTCTTCGGCGCAAACAGGCCTTCTACTCCGCTAAAACCCTTCAAACCCTAGACGCGGGTCTCCTCCTGTAGTCATATAGTGGAACAGACTTGAGGGTATTCGATTTATGATGAATGGAACAGCCACTCCTCGTTAGGGTTTTTGTTTGGGTGTTTCTTAGGCCGAGGTCACATGGAAAGTATTGATTTCAATCCTTTTAGGGTTTTGTTAAGCAATGTTCCGACTTCTTCCATAGTTAGCGTTTAGATTGGCAGGGTTTTTGTTTGGGTGTTTCTTAGGTCACAGTCACATGGAAAGTCTTGCTTTAAATTTTTTAGTGTTTTGTTAAGCAATGTTCGGACTTCTTCCATAGTTAGTGTTTAGATTGGTAGAGCTTTACCTAAACCAATTTTTTTTAATTTGTAAAGTTTTGATAATGTTGGAGAAAAATTTTGTATTTAATTAATTTATTGCAAAATAAAAATTGCTGCTTCTGATTTTTTATTGGTGCAAACCATTTATTTAAAAACTAATTTTCCCTCCCTACACGCGACATTTTGGAAAAAAAAAATTAAAAACTTAAATTGAGACACCTAGTCCTTCCTTCATTGTTGCATCCTTCTAATACGATGGAAAATTAAATAATTGGGAAATTAAAACAAATGAATTATTTTAGACACTATTCAACGGTTTAGTACAACAATTTTGGAATATTAGTATAAATAAATTTGTGTTAGACTCTTAATCCCAAAGTTCAAGATCACATTGATACGAGTTGTAAACTTTATCTATTGATGAGGTGTTATTATGATTCATTGATGAGTTGTCAGTGAGATCTAAATCTAGATCTAGATTTATATCTCGTCAATTTATGTATTCTCTTCGTCTTCTTTTACAATTGAGGAAGAATCCATTTTACCAGTCTAAACCTTTTAAAGAGAATGTCTTCAGTAAAAAAATAAAACACATTCACTTTTTCTCTCTAGCTAGCATTGTTCTTCTCATCATAAAATAGAACAATTAAAATTGGCGTTCTCTAATTGTTCTACATTTTTGCCCTCCTCGTCAAAATTCGGCAACACAAATTCGCACGAAATCACATTTTTTTGTTGTTTAAATTGCATTTATGAATGCAGAAATGGATTCAACGTGCTAAAAAAACCCTAGAGCACTTGAATTACGCAAATTTAACCACTCAAGTCTGCAAATCCAACAATATCTCGCCGGATTTTGGGCAAATATCCCCGGAAAATATGCCTAGAAAACATAGCACATTTAGACTGATGCATTAAAATTTCCCACCCTCGTAAACTAAAGAAGACTTAAATCTTCAAAAAATACATCACCCCTTGTCACTCCAACTTTACATGAAGAGCATAAAAGTTTTGTATCTTGTATATTCTTGCCATCTTAAAAAAAAAAGATGCATTCAACTTTTCAAAAAACAATATAAATTACCTCCACTTTTGAATACCCATCCAGTATGTTGGCGTCCCGGGTGCCCAGATCAAGTGGCGATATGGTGCTCTTGTGATATGGTAGCAAAATTGTAAAATCTTTTGAAAAAACATTGTTCAATGAACATGTCAAGTGAATATGCTTTGAATTAATACTTTGAACCAATGAACCAACTAGTGAGTATGAGATTTATTCAAAGCTTATTGCCTCGGCTTGGATTCCCACCTTCAAGTTGGTTGATTGTGCATATATTAGACCAAGATAGACCCATCTTAACTCTGGTTCTACGAAGCATCGAGAAGGATCAAATCTCTCGAGGTGCAAACCCTTCCTCCTTAATCTTCTTTTATCTTGGTTTAATTAGGTCAGTTTAATTTAATTTGAATATATGTGTGTGTGTGTGTGTGTTTCATTTCGCAAAAGGTTAGAGCCAACATATACAATTTTCATTTACTTAGTTTGTTGTTATTATTATTTAAGAGTGACACATGTCAGCTCCACGTTGAATTTAGGCACGAAATCACACATCGACCTAATATTGGCCTATAGAATGCACCTCTCGGCACAAAAAAGTTTATTATTCTAATCATTTTACTACCGTTGCAACTTATGCACGACATTTCCATTTCCTTTTCTAGTTCATTCATTCACCGGTGATCTACGGGTAATTCAACCTCGTGACCTTACAATCTAGAACTTTTTGTTTTTGGCATTTCCTTGAGCTTTAACTCGATCCAAGAGGCGATAATCTAAAAGTGGAGCAGAGGAGAAGTTGTGATGGCGGATCACCTTTGTTTTCTAAAAAAAATTGCTTCATGAGGTCTTTTGCCTTATGTTTTGTCGGAGTTTTGTGTTGTGTTTAATTCAGGGCTCCTCCAATTCCAACATTGTTTTGAAATAATGGGTCCAGAGAAGTTTCCAGATACATTCTATTTGTCCACTGGAAAAATTAGCAATAGGGGAAGTGTCATTGTCTACAAATCCGTTGAAATCTCCTTGGAGTTGATACCCAAGAGCATTGGAAACCCAATGTGGAGGAATAATGCCTTTGTGCAGATTTTAGATCTGTATACCAGATCTTGCTCATCATATCTTAGATATGTGTACTGGTAGTTGACCAAATCGACATTTCCAACAACAACTTTCTTTTATTTATTGGCTTTAATTTCATGCCAATAGATTTGATTCTATATCTTTGCAAAACACATATGCAAGAGAGATATCTCACATGCAAAATAAAACATATCTAAACCAGATCTCTAATATTCACAAACTAGATCTATATATCTTTACAAATCAAGGAGATCTAACTTTGATTTAAGAAGATCTTTACAAATCAAGGAGATCTCACTTTGATAGAGATCTAAAAATTGTGTTCTTCAATTCTCTCCTTCATTGAGAGATCTCAAATCAATAGTCTAGATGATTTTCCAAAATATATAAGAAAGCAATGGCTAATTAAAAACACCAAGAATTCAAAATAATTATAACATGTTTGTAGCATGGCTTCTTCGTTGGATTGTACACTTGTTCTTGTTTGGGATAGATTTCCTCATTATGAACCAATGAGAGATCTCCACTCACACCTCACCTTTCATGGATTACTACCATGAAAGAACTACCAGGTCCTTAAGACTAAAGGTGTTATGGTACCATTTATGAACATTCCCATTCTTTTGATTTGAGGAGGCCACTTGTTATGTTGGAATTCCAAAATATTGATTGATTTTTATGATTGATAGGACTTCAAATCTTGAAGCCTTACTATTGTCAATGATATATGATATTCCCCCCTATCAGATGCAAGGTAAGAAGTTTGTTGAAGTTGGTTGACAGGATCCAAGCTTGAGCTTTGGATTCTTTATGTTCTTAAATAATTCATAGTTGCAGGGATCCACGTGTAAGCATTGGATTCTTTATGTGGTGGTTTTGAATGACCACTAACCAATCTGATTGTTGTTGTCATTTCTCCATGTAGTTGTGGCGTACTTTATGTCTTGAATAGAAGCTAAGACCGATGCAACTTCTTTACTTCTTGATTCCATCTTTATGAATTTATCCATCCATAAATAATTGTTTGCTTAACCTTCTTCTTCTTTCGACACTTTTCCGAGAGATTCTTTGTCTTCTCGCAATGAAGACAAGGATGGAGATCAAAACATTGTGTCTCCAAGTGACCAACTCTCATTTTGATACTTGTAAGAGAATATCAAAATGTTGGCACTTATTATCAAGATTTTCCACTTCTTCAAGAAATCATGCACTCATAAACTAAACTGGTTTGGAGTAATATGGGATATGAAAGCTATTGTTTTTGTCATATCCTAAGTTGTGGCGATTTTTGTTGAATGATAATTCTTCCCAAGGTCTAACAAACATTTTTAAAATATCATTTTGTTGTTCTTTTGTTTCTTCACATTTGTTGTTGTTCTTGTCATTCAATGCTTCTTCTTGGGACTCATCTTTGACAAATATTTCCTCTATTGCATGGAAGATTCCATATCTTATGTGTCTTGTGCATTAGTTATCAAGTATTTTGTATCACAATTAGCATCAATCACCTGCATTGTGTCTTGTGTGTCACAAATCGCATATTTTTTCATGGTCTCATTTGTATCACATGTTGCATCAACCTTTTGGATAAGCCCCTATGTATCACATATTGCATCAATCTTCTCTATTAGATCCCTTGTGTCACAACTTGCAACAACTTATTTATTTGTTGCAGATGTTGCGTCAATCATATCATCGATTTGATTTAGTTTTTCTCTTAATTATATCTGAAGTGCATCAATCAATTGATCATTTATATCTATTTGATCTCTAAGATCATTTGTTGATTGTATTATATCAACCATGTGATCAATGATATTTTTATTTTGGTTTAATGTCCACTCAGGTTTTTTAACTTGATTTTGCAATTCATGGTTGTACACTTGCAATTCCTTGATTTCTTGAGAAGCATTTTGAAAACACTTTCTTCCTTTACCCATTTCTTATTATTCTTACACTGGCTTGTACTCACTCACTTGTACTACCAATCATGCACCCTAAAGTATGATTACAATGAATTGAATTTGATGACTCACTTGACCTCCTTATTCAAATTTCAGGCAGGTCGTGATGATGCTTTTCACACTTGACTTTGAAAGGGTTTTGTAACTTTTCCCTTTGTACAATTCAATGTTGAAATTCAAAATATTTATCCTTCTTTGAATTTTTACAATTCAATGATTAGTTTAGTGCTTCAAAGGACTAGATGAACAAACAACAATTTGCTCTTTACATGCTTTTAATTATGTGTTGCAATCACCATGAGCGCATGAGCAGTATGTGTTTGATTTGCATGCTAAATTAAATATGTGTCACACTAAACATCAAAGGAAATAGCCACAAACACACACAAGTGCAAATGTCTTGAGATCCCCTTGTTCAATTTCAGGTGGATCTAGGACACGGAGTAAAAAAAATTGATTGTATTATTGGATAGCTTTCTTGCCAATATAATTGAGAAGTCTTCAATGGTCCAATTACAAGCATTGTACCTTAACAACAATTCTCCAAACTCCCTTTAAAAAATAATAGTTCCAATCACCCTCACTTTTAATTCAATAAAGCCCAAGAACTTTTTTTTTTATCAACTCACAATTATAATGGAACTAACATCATTTGATCAATTCTTCACAAATGCCCAAAACCAAAAATGCTCCTTTGAACAATTGCCAAAAATCATATCTCACGATCACACTTTCACAAGTCGTATTTTACCCAATATTTTTTTTTACCAAGGCAAATTCCAATATAACAAAACTTGTAAAAAAAAATGAATACCTTGTTCTAAGGTCATTAACACACCTTTGACTAGAAGAACACTAATATAGATCAATGGAGATATCGTTGGCACAGAGGCAAGTAATTGTGAATAGATCGTAAAGGAGACAGATGTCACCATTATTCACTATTTCAATAGAACAAGAATAAAATGCAATGGACCATTGTGCAACAGTTTTGCTCGGATTATTTTCTCAAAACATAATGTGTCACCTTCAATTACACTTTCACAAGGTTTCAACTCTCTTTGGTGTTTTCATGAGCATGCATGTGCATGGGTTGCTCAGGACGATTGTGCAGATAGTAGTACAAACAACAACCATGAATTGTGTGTTTTTTTTATGATTCTCTTTACTGTGTGGATAATTATTGGTTGTTGCGTGTTGGGATGTGGCTATTTGTTCAAAGGAATGGGATGTGATACCATCTATCTGCACCTTAAAAGCAAATTCAACGCTTGATCTTGCCACTGAAGTATCCAATTCCTCCCTCTCTATTACTAGGAAACCCTTCAGAGTCGATTGACCCAACCGATGATCTAAAACACATAAAAAAAAATTATCCTTAATTATCCCTCATTTAACCGAATGGATCATGCATTTGAGTCATGCCCTTGCGATGGATCTAACCTATTCAACAACATAGGTATTCCAACAGAGGACGAACACCTTCAATAACCACTCACACAACCAAATCAAAGATCAACACATTGATGTTTTGATATGGTAAAACCCCTACAGGGGAACATCCACGCCCCAGCCAATGTGGCCACTTGGAGCAATTTATTAATGCAAAAGAAAATATTACAGAGATATTTACAAGAGAGTTTCTCACAATCAATCATTGGCAAATGACCCTCCATGCTCTTTAAATAGATATCATGGACCAGTCAGGTGTTAAGCCACAGATCAATGTAGCTATTAAGATCGAGGAGAATATGATCTGTCGAATCACTCTATGTTGGGAACATATCATGACCATCAGATTACCTAACTACAAATTGTTGGGTATGTGTTATATTATTTGCATGACTAGCTTTAGTGTCTGCTACACTACGCTGGGAGCGCGAGGGGGAGCCACTAGGCCCCCCCTTCGGGGGTTGCAGGGGGCAATATCCCCCCTACGCGGGGGTTCAAGGGCAGCGCTCCCGAGAATTCTTTTTGCCTCGGAAAATGTGTCGCATTTTTTGCCTCATTTTTCATGTCGCCTCGATTTTTGTGTCCATTGTTGGGCGATCTTTCGACACATGGTTTTTGCTGATGGTTTTCTATTTTCAGTTAAGGAATTAGGTTTGTTGGCTAATCTAGGTCATTGGGTTAGGGTTTTGGATGTCACTAGCTCCTATATGTATATTGTATTGTAAATAATGTATCACAACGAATGGATATAGAATATGTTGGTTTTCCCAGTTTGGGTTTCCAGGGGAAAAATCTTTGTGTGATGTGTGTATTTGCCATTGAATATTTTTTGTTCTTTTATTGAAAATATGTTTGCAGTAAAATATTGTACAAGGTTAAAATCTACACAAATGCATACTAGAGAAACACACTTTTACCTAACGACACATTGGACCAAGTTGATCTTAACTAACTCCTAAGTGTCTAAATATCCTAACATCTCCCCTTAAGAACAACTAGGGATAGGATTGAAGGATTTAAAAAGGCAACACAATAGGAGAAGGAAGGAGCCATTATAGCCTATCCCCCATTAATGACAACTTCTTGAACTTCTAATATAGATTGAAGTTTGGAAAACTTTGTTTCTATAAGAGACTTTGTGAAAATGTCTGCAACTTGATCTTATGTAGGACAAAAGAGCACTTCAATAACTCGATCATGAATGAGCTTTTTTATTAAGTGCATGTGTAGCTCGATGTGTTTTCTACATGGATGTTGAACTGGATCTTTGGCGAGCTTGATGGCACTCTAATTGTTGCACTAGAGAGTGGTTAGATGTTGTTGTTGGAATCCAAACTTTGAAAGGATCTATCGGAGCCACAAGGCTTCCCAACTTGCATTAACTATTGCTTAGTACTTTTCTTTTGATGAAGAAAGAGCAATAGATTATTGTTTCTTACAAGCCCAAGTGGGAGGTCTTGAACCAAGGCCGAAAACATAACCTGTGGTAGAATTTTGATCATCAAAGTCACCAACCCAATCTAAATCTGTGAAACCAACCAATAAAAGAGTCCCCCCTAAGCTGTAATGTATCCCGAATTGAAATGTACCCCAGACATACCGAAGTATCATTTTAGATGATTTCCAATGGATTTCATGGGGTGTTTGCATATATCGAGCAACAAGACCAACCACAAAGGAAAGATCACGACGGCTATGAGTCAAGTATAAGAGGATACCAACTAACTCACGCTACAAAGTGGCATCAACTTCAGGATAAGTACAAGTGGCAACAATTTTGACTCCAGATTGGAAGGTAGAAGGGGATGGTTTGGATTCTTCTATGTGAAAGTGGCGAAGAAGGTCACGTGCATACTTAGACTGGGAAAGAAAGATTCCTTCCTTGGTTTGCAATACTTGGAGGCCTAGGAAATAATGCAAACAAACTAAGTCGGTCATTTCAAATTTCTTCTTAAGGCTGGTTTTCACATGGTTTAAAAGTTTTGGGTCACTACTAGTGAGGATAAGGACATCAACATAAAGAACAAGGATTATGAGATCGCTTCCTACTTTCTTGGTATAGTTATTAGGGCCAGAATGACATCTAGAAAAGCCGGTATCAAGAAGAAAGTTGTCTATTTTGGCATACCAAGTTCGAGGAGCTTGCTTAGGAACATAAAGAGATTTCTTAAGGCAACAAAGAAGGTTGGAGTCATTCTGGACATAGCCAAGAGGTTGTTCCATGTAGATTTATTCTTGCAAATCCCCATGCAAGAAGGTAGATTTGGCATCCATATGATGGACCTCCCATTTATGTGAGGTAGCAAGGGATAGAACAAGATGGATGGAATTCATTTTGGCTACAGGGGCAAAGGTTTCATTATATTCAAACCCTTCAAATTGAAAGAATCCTTTGGCAACTAATTGGGCCTTGTGTCTTTCAACACTTCCATTGGATGCATACTTAGTTATGTAGACCCATTTACATTTGACAAGTTTTCTTCCTTTCAAAAGAGGTACAAGATCCCAAGTATCGTTTGTCATTAAAGAATGATACTCTTCATTCATTGTTGTATCCCAATCTGGATGATTTGAAGCTTCTGCAAATGTCTTTGGATCACGAGTCTTTGAAACTTGAGCCAAAAGAGAAAAGGCTCATTGGAACTGTGAACGATTCTGACGTTGATGTGAAGGATCATCAATAAGATCACCAATTGCTTCCCATGTTGAACGGACCATATAGGAAGTGATGGTGCCACTGCAGGTTCATGTTCATTGGACTCATCTGGAGGAAGGTGAATAAGTGGAGGTGGATTTTCATCCTCACTGTCATAATCTGGAGAAGAAGAAACCAAAATAGGAACAAAAGAAGGCACAAATGTCGAATAAGGTTTGTGGGTCGAAGAAGGCACAAATGACGAATTAGGTTCGCGGGCCAAGAGATTTTCATCAAATTCAACATCTCTTCTAATAATAATTTCATTGGAATGAAGTTGAAGGAGTTTGTAACCTTTGACATCTTCAAAATATCCAAGAAAAATACACTTCTCACTTTTATGCTGTAAATATTTCATTTTCTCATCAGGAATGTGAGCCCATGCTACAATGCCAAATATACATAAGTGACTTATATCTGGCTTAAGTTTATTCCATGCTTCTTCCAGTGTTATAATTTTTAGAGCCTTAGTGGGAGTGCAATTTACTATGTAATTTGCACAATTAATGGCTTACGCTCAATAATTCAGATTTAATCCCTTAGATTAGATCATACAATTAGTCATTTCTTTTAATGTGTGATTCTTCTATCAACAACACCATTTTGTTGTAGTGTATATGGGACAGTGTGTTGCATTTGGATGCCCTGTGTAGTGCCACAACCTGTAAAATTGTTGTTCACATATTTGCCTCCATTATTTACTCTTAACCTTTGAAGTTGATGTCCATATTGTTTTTCTACAAGGACCTTGTAGGCCAAAAACTTGTCAAATGTCTCGCTCTAGAGTTTTAAGAAGTAAAGCTAAGTACATCTAGAAAAGTCATCAATGAAAGTTAAGAAATACTTGCACCCAGAAAAATAAGGAGAAGAAAGTGGACCACACAAGTCATTGTGAACAAGCTACAAAAGGGCTAAGGCATGCCAAGAGGCACATTTGTGAAAACTGTCACGATGATGTTTGTCGAGAACACAACCAACACAAACACCATCTCTTTGGATTTAACTGAAATGGTCATATCTTGGAAAAACAAAAACCTTTTCGAGTGCAATGAAATACATTCCTAATTGAAATGAGCACTATGAACGCAATGGAATAACCCTCTTAGCCCATAAATGTATGTAAATGGAAAAAAATAGAGATGCGGCAACATGACTTCACGATCTCGATCTACAATGGGAGAGGGTCTTCAAATGTGCTCATATATCATCTTTGACAACACATGTATTCCAATATAGGATAAACACCTTCAATAACCACTCACACAACCGGATCAAATATCAACACATCGATGTTTTGACGTGGTAAAACTCCTACAGGGAAACATCCACGACCCCAACCAACATGGCCACTTGGAGCAATTTATTAATGGAAAAGAAAATATTATAGAGAGATTTACAAGAGAGTTTATCACAATCAATCATCGATAAATGACCCTCCATGCTCTTTAAATAAAGATCATGGACCAATTGGGTGTTAATCCATGGATCAATGTAGTCGTTAAGATCGAGGAGAATATGATTCGTCAAATCACTCTATGTCAAGAACATATTGTGACCATCGAATTACCTGACTACAAATGCATACTAAATAAACACACTAAGAAACACACTTTCACCTAACGACACATTAGACCAAGTTGATCTTAACTAAATCCTAAGTGTCTAAATATCCTAATATACCCAACGTTGTCCTCATATCCAAAGCTTCCATAGTAAGCTTCTAATGCAACAATTATTTGTATGGTAATTGCAGCTAACATTGCACAAACATTCTCGACCTTGCAGTTCTAATCAATTTTAAAAACTAGAAAAAAATAAAATGTTTAGAGCACAAGAAAAAATGAAAACAGACTCAACTTGCTCAAGTATGCCATAAACACAATCAATATGCCTCAAATACAATTATTTCAAGGGTTTGAATCTTAATTGAAGCTCTGACATAACGAAAAATGTTTTCTCATGTTGAGCTCATTTCCCCATGTCATTGTAGATCGGATCATCTACTTCATTCATGCCCGATCTCTAGATTTTCTTAATATGGGCCACTCACGAAAGGGTTAAGCAATATGGAGTCAAGGACAATATATCGACTGCATTACGTACCATGAACTAATCCATGGATAGGAGATAGATTGTGCCAAATCGTTGTGCCCCATTGAAGGTTTGTTGTTGCCACTGCCAAATTGCTTGTGCAACAAAGATCTAAAATGGATAAGTTGATAATCAACCTCCATCATGGTGATTTGATTATAGATCTCTGC
>JZKD02S1790160.1:223607-259774 GCA_000966675.3 Picea glauca | reverse complement strand
TTCATGTTTCATTGCTTAAGAAATATGTACCTGATGCTAATCATGTTATCGATTGGACTGTGATTCAGGTGGAACCAGAAGGTGTCCTGCAAGTGCATCCTATGCGCATATTGGATGGGAAAAGCAAACAACTCCAGAATCGAGCTATAGGGCTTGTAAAGGTCCAGTGGACCTGGTACGGTCCCGAAGACGCGACATGGGAGCATGAAGAAGTAATGCGGGCATAATACCCGCACCTTTTTGAAAATTTTGAAGAACCTGCAGATGCGATGTAAAGTTGCATTGAGGACAGTGCAAAAATAAGGGGAGGGGGATTGTAGTGTCCCCAAGGCCGAGCCTCGTTACAGAGTATGATATATGCAATGAATTGTAAATGTGTTCTATAGGCTGGTATGTTTTGTATAAGCTGACAGGCTTAAGTGTTTGGTTAGGCCAGGAAGCCTAAGTGTTTGAGGGCCAGGAGCCTGTTGTTGTACTTGTATGTATGCAGAATAATCAATAAAATATAAACACCGCCAGGTGCAAACCGATCACGATGAATGAGTGAAGGGGGACTGAGCGTCCACAGAGTGGGCAAGGGATTAGGGGCTGGAAGGTGGAAAAAGGGGCTGAGTGTTGAGCCTAGGGGCTAAGCCTAGGGGCTTAGGCCTGGAATAATATTTTAATATTATTTCCTAAAAATCCATGTGCATATTATTTTATCCTAAGTTCCTAGCAAAAAGGAAAGGCGTGTACAGGGAGGCATGTAGATGGAATGCATGCAGTTCCCAGGGTGACAAATGTCCACCCTGACGCATGCAAATAAAACATAAAGGAACAACCATGGGAGAAAGGGGGGAGGAGAGATCTCTGGCAGGGATTCGACCCGACTGCCCTGAGCAGGAGCCGTATGAGCCAGTCTGCAAGAGACCTTGTGTATGTCGGTTACAGGGAGGAAGCCTGTGTTGGGTGCTGAAGAATGCGTGTTTACCCTTGTTCAGAGACGTGGAGTCTGTCTGTGAGAGAAAACTAGTGTGTGCATTCCCTGAACGAAATGTCCATGTCAATTTTGGGGAAGAGTCTCTGTTTGCCCAGGAAAAGTTGAGCGAACTTGTGCGTGGAGCCCTATTTTGAAATCTTGACCGAGAGAACAGCCTGTGACTGCTGAACCGATTCTTGGGAAGCTTGTGTCCAATTTCCCTGTGTTTGTTGTGGCACGTAGTTATGGACTACGTGAGGCTTGTTGGCCTGTGAGCGACTCCCTCCAGGTGAGAGAGTGTGCAGAGGAAGGAGAGAGCTCTTGGAAGGAACCTTGTAGCTGCCACAGAACCCGGAGACTTCCGGTCTGGTTTGTTCCTGTAACCCAAGGTAAGGGAGACTGGTAGCCGAAGGACTGTCCATGTGACAAAGAAGGTGCACTATCCTGGGGTGGAACAGGCATGTGGGGAATGAGGGTCTGTGGGCAATGAGCGTGGGAGATTCCTGGGAGAGCATTCTTCCTGATGGTTGTGTGTGATTGAATTTCCTGTAACCTCAGCCTGAGTCTGGATTCCTTGCCCTCGGGTGGAGCTCAGTCCCAGCTCGGGGGTGACCCACTGTTGAGTTGAGGAGCAGTGCGGTCTACGACTGGGAGGTTCGTGGAAGGCCTGCATTTGGTTGGTGGATTTCTCCACTGTCACAAGATAAGTGTTTAATTATATTTTTACCACATTTTATCATGACTGTTCTGGATTTGTTATCATGTTTTCCGCTGTGTAAATGAATTAATGTTGAAAGCTATGGATTGTCTAATTATAACAGTAACTATATGTTTATTCCGAGAATTAAAATGTATCTCTTTGCTGTTACGCATGTGATTATACAATTCTGTATGTTTTATGTAAAAGTCCATGTACAGATTGGTTGTTGAGAGGTTTGAAAGCCTCGGTAGTGAAAAGTGACACTACAGATCCCCTTGAGAAAATCCCCATGCCTCTTTAGAGTAAATACAATGGACAAATAATTGTTGTAGGGATTCCTCATGCTATTGATACAAGATGCACCATGAAAGGAACAAGAATGCCCCCTTCCCTTAAGTTTTCAACAATGAGAATTTTACTGTGAGCTAAGAGCCAGATAAAGGAGTTTATCTTTGGCATACCATATGGGTTCCATACTAATTTCCACAACTTTGAACAAGGGAAGCCAGATTGATCTTCCTCGAGGAGCTTGAAGCTTTTACGAGCAGAGTACTGAGCATCACCCCAACCCTTAACATATTTATCATACAACCTACGAGGATCCCGACCATGAAGAACATTCATAAAGGAGGAAATGAGAGGGGACATATGAGGATGGAGGAGCTCCATATTCCATCCAAACCAACTGCCTGAAGCCTCATCCTAGGAAATATCAAATAGCCTAGTGAGGCCATTAGTAAGCATCCTATCACATAGAGGAGTAAGGTCAACTTATTGGGAGAGGCACTCTTGATTCAAGATGATATCATCCCATATTTTGATGAGTTTTCCATTTATAGGGACCCAATTAAGATTTATGCTTATTATGGACAAAGACGAGATCATAAGATTGAAAATTGAGGAGCCTTTATTAAATCTTGGGGAGGGGGGGGGATCTAGGTAATAGAAGCGGGAGCCTCGAAAATATTTTTACAAATAACCTGCTTCCACCAAAGTGGATTACCAATGATGAGGCTTCCAAACTAGCTTCGCCCCCATGGTCGTGTTCATAAGTTTTGGATGCCCAATCCACCTTGTATCATATGATTAGTCACTTGATGCCAATTTATAAAATGGATTTTTTTCCCATTTTGTTTGCCCCCTTGCCATAGGAACTATCTTATTTTCGCTGAGATCTGATTGATGATGCCTTTAGGAGCTAGGAGCGTAGAAAATTGATAAAGGGGAAGGGTTGATAAGACTTCCTTGATGAGGACAATCCTACCTACAAGATTAAGCCACTGAGATCCTGAATGAGAAAAAATAGCATTGATTTTCCCTAATATATGCATCCAATCAAGAGACTTTGAAAGTTTTAAAGAGATTGGGATGCATAGCTATTTGAAGGAAGACCATTTACCAACAATAGGAAAATCAAAGATACGAGAAATAGCCTATAAAACTTGGGCTTTGGTATGCCATCCCAAGATTTGACACTTCTAATGATTCACCTATCCCCCCTGAGGCATCCAGAAAGGTGTCAAGAACTTGCTTGAATTGAACAATGATGATCCTAGAGGCACCTCCCAAAAGCAAAGTATCATCAACAAATTAGGAGTGATTTAGATTTTTAACCCCACGAACAGTTTGTATGACATGAAGGTTGCCAAAAATCCTTTCTGCCTCTAGTTTTCGACTAAGAGATTCCACCAAGATGATATATAGCAAAGGTGAAAGAGGGAAACCCTGTCACAAACCCTGACTGCCCTGAAAGAAGCCAATTGGACAACGGTTTACGAGGGGGGAAATCTAAGGCCCTCCAATACAAGATTCAATCCATTTGATGAAGTCCATGCTGAAGCCAATTTTTTTGAGCACCTGAAAAAGAAAAGAGTGTCAAACATGACCAAAAGCGTTAGCCATGTCAATTTTTATTACCATACCTTTTGCCTTGGATGAGAAGCTTGAGTGGATAGCCTCTTGAACAAGCATAATGTTATTTGTTATCTGCCTTTTCTTCATGAAACCCCCTTGATTTGGGGAGGAGATTTTTGAGACGAAAAGAGATGATTTTGGTAAGGATCTTATAGGAGGATTTGCAGAGCGAGATAGGTTTGAAACGAGAGAAGGATGAAGGGCTGGATTCTTTAGGGACTAGGGATAAAAAGGAAGAGTTAATACCCCCCCTATCACGAGGAATTTATGAGTGTGATGCAACATTCTTATCATATCATACTTTATAAGGTCCCAACAATGTTTGTAGAAGGAGATTGGGAAGTCATCTGGTCTAGGGGGATTTATCATGTCCTAAGCTCCAAACAACTGCATACACTTCAGTTTCTTTAATAGGTCGATTTAGGGTCCTATTATTTGCTTCATAAATTAAAGTAGGAACGTGCTCAAGAAGATACTTGACATTATCCCTGTCAGCTTCAACTCTTTGGTTTAGAAGATCTTTGTAAAAGCTATATGCCTCCTTTTTGATGTCCCCAAAATCAATCAACTAAGAACCATCTTCCAGACTTATTGTTGCAATCTTGTTTTTAGTGAGCCACGATTTGGCCTGATTATGAAAAAACTTGGTGTTTTTGTCACTTGACTTAAGCCATAAACCCCTAGATTTAAGATGCTAATATTCTTCCTCGTTTCTTAGCTCCCGATGAATTTGGGTTTGAAGTTGCATCTCCTCTTGTAGCATCATGTGGGAGGGATCACTAGATTCCATTTGCAATTTGAGGGTTGAAATTTTAGATTTAAGGTTGGATATTGATGAAGAAGGAGTTTTGAAAGAGACTTTGGCCCAACTTTTGAGAGCATGCATAACCAGGACTAATTTTTGCTCCTAGATATAGACATGAGTGCCCGAGATCCAAGTGCTACAAACATTAGCAATGAGATGGTCGACATCAGGATGATTTAACCATAGAGGAAAAAAATGAAAGGGTAAAGGACCATAATCAAGTATGGAGCGAAGATGAAGAGAAGTAGGCTTGTGATGTGAGGTTAAGGAGAGTAAAATGAATGATTTAAGGGAGGGGGAAGCTGCTAGGAAGGAGTTATGAACAAGAAATCTATCAAGATGGGCCACAACGTGTCCTGGCCCCGTCCTCCTATTTGACCAAGTAAACTTGCCTTTCACCGGAACAATGTCCCGAAGATCCCAGTCCAGAATAAGAGATTCCATACTGTCTTTGGAAGGGTCTCGTCCAAAAAACCCTCCTTTTTTCCCCCAATACTCTTGATTGTGTTGAAATCGCCACCCAAAATGCAGCCTAAGGGGTCTCCTATAGCTTGCAGGCCTCTGATGGAATTCCAACATTCCGACTTTTCCATGGGATTAGCTGATATGTAGATGTTTATGACAACAAAATATTCCCATCAAGTTTTGATTGAATTTTGGAGTAAATCCAATGAGTAGAGTGGAGAAAAGAAACCAAACAAACCTTACTTTTGTTCTAGAAAGTGCAGATGCCCCCCAAAGTGCCCTGAGCATCTACATCTATGTAATATCACTGCCTCAAAGTACCCATAAAGGTTTTCTTGATATCTTCGACCTTCATTTTTGTCTCTTTGAGTAAGAAGACAAACGATTTTTCATTTCAGTAAAAATCTCGAGCAACGAGAGATTTGGGGGCACTACCTAATCCCCTACAATTCCAAGAGACAATTATCATTATTTAGTAGTGTGATGGGAGGAATTCCCCTTTTTTACTGCATGGTTGCTAGTGTTCTTTGGTGGCTTTGAGGACCCTAGCATTTTAGGAATGGTATTCTATGATCCCAACTAAATGTGTTTGTTTGTTTGTTCTTCTTGAATAGTTATTTAGGATTTTCGTCTCGACTTCTAAGGGAGATGCTCTTCAAAAATCCTATCATCATGCTCTTCATCGATTAAGAAATTGATATCTAAATCCCTTGCGTGTGTATCTGAAAAATCTATCTCAACGTCTTTGAAAATTTCCACTTCTTACAGGGCTAGAATGACTAAGCCCGAGTTTCCTATTTGGGGGTTATCGGGATGGGCTTTCCTATCTTCTCTCGCCTTAGGGTTAGCCTTGGGAGAATGAGGGGATGAACCATGATGCGTTTGGATTGAGGTCAACTCCTTTGGGCTTGATTCCACAACGACATTAGTCAAGGAGGGGGAGTCTTCATTTTCCTGGAGGTTTGATAAGGCATTAAAACTGTTATTGTGGGCCATTTTGGTTGAAGATGGAATACCTGGGGATTTATGAGGTCTAGAAGGGCCTAGATGAGGTGGCCCAAAAGAAGGACCAGGACCAGAGGACACTCTGACCACAAAAAAAGAGTTACTCCCATAACCAAATGTCCTTTGAACATCGATCAATTGATCCTCAACACCATTCCCAGGGTTTTGTGGAGGATCCTTCTTGCAATTTTTGGCAAAAAGACCATACTAATGATAGATTTTACATTTAAAGGGAAGTTGTTCATAGTCCAACTATTGAACATGCCACCAGTTGTCCAAAGTGATGAGCATCACCTCGAGGATGCCTTTCTCCAAATCGACCTCCACACAGATGCGAGCATAGGAGAAGAGATTTTCTTCCAGTTATGCTCTATCATTGTAACGACCCAGAGAGTTTTCAATGCAACGCAAAGCATCATCGCTCCAACAATGAAGGGGACGATGAGGAAGACAAACCACATAAGAGATGTCATTGGATTAAAATCCAGAGTCCATTTATTCAAATACATCCCAATCGTCCCTAGAAAGTATGGGCCGCTACTAAAGATCAGATCTCGGTCCTCTTTATGCTCAAAGAGAAATGCATAAAAAAACCTTTGCCACGAAAGAAATGAGAAAGAAAACATTTTATGAGAGGAACCCAATTTTTTTTTTTAACCAAATCACAATAGAATTTGGGGATGGACATATATTAGTGAATTGACCCACTAGCCCTCCCTCACCTAATGCCAAAGCTTTTTTCCTGGTAGTAGACAGAGGCAAAGGCAAATTAATCTTCGACATTTCATGAGCATAGTATTCTTGTTCAATTAGTATTTTTTATTTTTTATTATGTATAATCTTCCATTGATTTTTATTAATATTTTTTTGTCTCGATTGGTGATTACCCTGCCATAGCGCATGGAAGTGTTTGGATGTTATTCCCACATTTCAACATGATATGCCCACGTTTCAACTTAATGGTTTGCCATGCTTTTCATCAATTATGGTAGTCTTGACTATTTTTCATTTTTTATTATGTACTATTAAATCTTCCATTAATTTTTTATTAAAATTTTGTAGTGTTGATTGGTGATTACCCAAATAGTCTTGTTTTTTCATGAATACGAAAAATGGAAAATCTCCATTCTCCCAATTTAAGTTTTATCTATAAAAGTATCTATTTTTACTTAATGTAATTAATATCTCGATAAATTTAATGGTTAAGTTTATGGTTGTCGTTTAATATTTATTTATATATATAGAAAATAAAATAACTATGAAAATAAACTTTTTAAAAATCAATTACATTGAAAACGTGTATAACCAATGCAAAATTCCAGAGCATTACATATTACATTGGTGACTCCTGAACATTGCATATTACATTGTTAGTAATGTGGTAACTACTATTTTTAATGCATATTCAATTTTTTTTTTCATGCTTTTAATCAATGTTATTAAATAATTTTTTTTCATTCCATGATATAAACGTAAAACTTCTCCCATCGCTTAAAAAGAGAGCTCCATGTCATTGCAATATGGATATATGTCATGGACAAATTGTTGAAGTGGTAGGAGTATACTATTATAATAATCAATAAAAAATATAATTAGTAATGAAGAAATCATAATATAATATTCTAAACTATATTTTATTATTATATAAATAAAATATTTGTCTATATATTTATTAATAATATAATAAAGATATATTAATATTTTTTTTTTATTAATAATATAATAAGGATATATTAATAAATTTATTTGTATAATTTTATTTTTTTAATTTATATTTTAAAATTATTTATTAGTAGGTAGATAGTTTTTTTTTTCTATATATTTATGAAGAGCTCAACATGTCATTTGTGGGAATCAAATTTGCAGGAGAATAACAATTATTCCTCCCAACCACAGAGTTAAATCAAATTGAGAAATTTGTTTAAAATTATAAGAAGACTTAGAAATCGTCTTGCACAATTTATGTTGAATCTTTTCCATATACTCATGAAGAGCTCAACATGTCATTTGTGGGAATCAAACTTGAGTGGGAG
Source organism: Picea glauca (assembly GCA_000966675.3). Taxonomy (NCBI): domain Eukaryota; kingdom Viridiplantae; phylum Streptophyta; class Pinopsida; order Pinales; family Pinaceae; genus Picea; species Picea glauca. The sequence continues at coordinate 251,894 of JZKD02S1790160.1, read as the reverse complement.
GATAACAATTATTCCTCCCAACCACCCAACTAAACCAAATTGAGAAATTTGTTTAAAATTATAAGAAGACTTACAAATCTTCTTGCACAATTTATGTTGAATCTTCATTATAAATAGGGACTAACCACTTAGTAACTTTCTTACTTTGCTTATTTTTGAAATTCACTATAAAAGAAATTATATGTATATGTTAGCATAACATTGATACTCTTGCTATATTTTAAGGAGCTTTAATATTTTACCTTTGAACATATATAGAGTGAGCTTATTTTTTTTCTTTGTAGACTTAGATCAAAACTAAATGAAATTGTAGAACCTTTCGTTTTCACAATTAATGAGAGCTATGTAGTAAAGGTAGTTAATTGAATTTTACTATTGTGTAGAGAGGCTAAGATTTTAATCTCAATGGATCACTCTAAATGGATTATGGAACTAGTGAATGAATTATTTTTCCTTCATATCCTTCCAAGTAATTAAGCAATTAATGTGCATTTATTCACATAGTCTATAGATATTTTTCATAAACATTTCAGTTTCATGGTAGCTTGTAATTACTATTAATTATTGTTGTAGTTTCATTCCTATTAAGTTTTGATTAATACATGAATTGATTTATTCATTTTATTTTATAAATATTAATAATTATTGGGTTCACCCATGTCAAGCAAAATAATATTGCTAATATACACTACTTGAGCACATATTTGTTATCTATAACTAATTGACCTTCCATGTTGATATTATAGGAATATTTGGTATGAGCACCTCTAGTTCATGAATCTAGTGTGAGATTAGGGGGGCTAGTTAGGCTTATGTCCCTCGAAGTGACCATCTAAATCACAAAGAGTTAGCTTAGGAGGTTCATTCATTGAAGCCCAAGTTGATGAACAATCTTCATATATTCGAGAAATCAAGGGAATGCTTGAGTCCCTAGGATCCAAGTCAGAGATCTAGGGAAAGAGACCTTCAACAAATGAGAACACTAACTAGGAAGAACCACTTAAGTGTTGAAACTTTGGGATATGGGATGAGAAAGTAGAAGGAACCCTCCTTCGATGGAATTGTCAAAAGAGGAATTGAAGCAGAAGCTTGGTTGGTCAACATTGAAAGACACATGTTTCTATATGACAATTATCACTTTAAAACATTTTTAAGAGGTAGGTATAAGCAACTTTGCTGCTAATTTCACTTGTTGCATATATTAATGATACTTGTTTTACAAGTGAAAAGGTGATTTGGAGTGTAGCAAAATTATAAATAAGGGAGTAAGCTAGTGGCAAATTGACCCTCTTTTCGACGACAAATCTCATAAGAATCCAATAGAAATTTCAAGCATATGCATATCTATACCACGATCCAAAGTCCATGCATGGTGGAATAATGTCCATAGGGGTTTTTCCAATTCTGAATCGACGATCATCAAAAATTCGATGAAAGTTATAGATTGATGGGAACTTTAACTTTCTATATAATCAAATTCCAACAACTAGAGTGAAGTTTTCTACAATATTAGATGGCTCCACAACTTAATGTGTAATATCCCAATTTCAACCCTTTAGATTGATTGGCCTTAATTATGTGTACAAGGGTATATTAATAGGAGTTCACTTATAAATGACCCCATGTGTGATAGATGGCAATTTCTCGTATAAATTCATATTGTAGAGCTTAAGGTTGAGACTCAAATAGTGAATGTCTAAGAATGTATTTTCGATAACTAAAATAATGGTCCAAGACTATCTAACTAAGAAAGAAGACCTAAGACACTATGAGTCCACTAAAAGGGAAGAGGTAAGGGGGTCCAAGGGGATGATTATAAGTCGATTGCATATGTCTCATAACTTTGCCTCATTGTAATTTCCATATACTTATCCCAACCTCTCCACTCTTTTAACGCTAATAATGGTTCGTTAGAAGGTTAGTTTTATTTGAATGGAAACATGAGAGTGGGATGGTGTTGAGGAGTGAAAAGACTCCATTTCTTTGAGAAGTCTAACCACCTCCCTACTTTCATGCATCCAAGAAGAGTTTGAATATGACTATTTTCTCTCTTGTCAACCATGGAGAAGGAGGTTATTCAAAGGAAGGGAATTTTGGTTGAGGGGAATGCACTTTATTGAGGAGGGAAGACTACTCTCTATGACAGCTAATGAGTAGAGGCTTGTGATTCTTGAATTAACAATGGAATGGGACAAGTCAGTTTTCTTTGGGTTTGAAATTGTCATTGTAACCTCAAGTAAAATATATGCTTGTGACCACAGAGCATTGACTCTGGAGCAACTAATGAGAAGTATGGCTATCACACAAAGTATGATAAGACTACATGGTTCTTTTTAACAAATTGTTTTGGATTCTTTTTAGACACATCCATATCCTTCAAAGGGGGCAATACCTTCGGGATCACTATTTTATGTTGTGCATGCCTTTGGGACGTTGTCAAGTTGCCTCATATAACAAAGTCATCACTTATGAAGCCACTCAAAAAAATCGTTGCTTCTAATGAAATAAGAGGAATTCACTTCTAGAATGAACATATCCACGAATATCATGATATCAATTGCTAACTTGGAAACTAATTAGGAGTGTGCAACTCTAAATATGAGCTCATTCGTTGCAAGCATACAAGGTTTATATTAAGAGAGAACTTACCATCTCTGCCAAATCTTAGTATCAGTACAAATGGATTAATTTGCAATAGTTACTATGCCAAATCACAACACCATTATTCCTTGATAACTGTAAAAATATCTATTCATGAAGGAAAAATATAGAGAAGAAATCCATTAGACACTCGAGGAGATTTTGATACCATTCCGAGAAAGAAATAGAGAAACCATTACAAGAGTCATCTCCATTCCATGTAGGTTGATGATCATAAAATATCCAAGAACCAAATTCTGCTAGAAGGAAATATGTAAGTGACACATTAGTTTGGAATCTTGTTTCCCATACTGAAGAGAATCAATAAGAAGAGGACTCATGAGGTATTATGGAGCATAGAAGGGAATATATTCTTTTGTGTATGTGATAGTAGAAGAAGTTGGGATAACTGTAACATTAGCAATAGAGCTATGCAATTAACTTCTTGGTTGATTTTAGATGCTTTTGGGATGGGAGGAGTGACCTTAGAGTCTTGAAACTTATTTCCTTTTCCTTAGTGGTCTCATAGCCTAGCTAGGGGGTGGCATCCAAAAAGGACTACCTATGGCTGGGTGGAAAATTTCTCACACTTAATGAGTTGCTTGGATCAATTTGTTGATAAGATAAGTGTTTTATCTATGTTCTAAAATTTCTTGTCATATTTTCTTTTAACGTTGTGTTGCTAAGTTTTATATATTAATGGTTAAGAAAGTAGCTCCATTACTAGATTACATTTCTTTAGATTGAAATATTCCTTGGGATGGTAGCATGATTAATGGACTACTACATGTTATACTTGCTAACATAATCTTCGTGTTCGATGTCAAATACAAATTCTTGCTTGTGATTGACAAACTAGGAAATCTACCTTCCACATTTTGTCAAAAATCACCAATCAAAGATAATTTATGTTTGATGTGGTTATTAATACTAGAAATGAGAAACTGATACTAGATGGAGTTTAATCATTATAAGCATACATGTCCCTGTTCTTATCATCTATTCTTTTAACCCAAGAAAAAAATAATAGCTACCATTTTGTGGTTATGATGTGGGTGAATTTATGATTTGTCCATCCAATTGATTCACCATGATTATATTACTTGGTGAGATGAATTTGATATTGGTTTCCATCACCTTCATGCAATCCATTATTTTCCCAATTGGCAATTAATATGGTACAGATAAATGAAAACAAAATATCTATAGTTTCTTGAGAGTGTAGGCTAGTGTATATTACATTGTAATGGGTAAAACATATATAATTTATAAAAGTATTGGGTTGTTCAAGCTTGATATATTCAACTAGTGTTGCTACTCCCTTTCTCCATATTGTTAAAAAACTAAAGTAATTGTCCACATAAGTCAAATGATGAGGTTCAAGTCATCATAGTTTTGAAATGCTTTACTAATGATCTGGCAATATGTGGAAATCTCCAATAGAGCCAATGCACTCAACAAACCCTCGCAAATCTACATATAGTTTCCAATTTGAAAATGATTTCCTTTTAATATATCTTTACCATTTCTCAAGTTCAAATGCCTATGGGTTAATTATGATGAAAGTGCTCACAAAATGGGAGGAAAAGTTTAGAATCAATGTTATAGCTGGTTTCTTATTTTGCCTACCATGTGTAAGGATATCTCTCCTTAACTTTGATAGTGGATGATTTAGTTTACCATCATAGCTTGTTTCTTTGCATTTCTAATCTAAGTTTCTTAACCAACTGTATGTCCAACAAATGTATAGTTCTTGTTTCAAATCTAGCAATATGTTAAAAGGTGAAGAATGTTTTGAAGTATTTAGGGTTGAGTTTGGTGCTTCTAGGTTGATTTTAATAACAGAATGAGGTAGAATCAAAGTTTAAATATTGTAGCATATTCTTTGATATGAAACGAAGGTGGATTTATCCTCTAACTTGCAAGTAATCTCGATTGATAAGGTTTCTTCAATTTTGTTTAATGTTTCATTTAACTACAAGAAAAGATTGCAAACCAATGGATGGATTTTGAGTCTATTCAAAGAGATGTTTTGAGTTTGAAGATTGAAGGAATGAATTTTCTTGACGTTGTATTTATCCATGATATTTGGATGACATTGTAGAATATAAAAAATTCGTGAAATTTGTGTTTGCTCGAATGTAAAGTTGTTATGGTTCGAGAAAAAGTTTTTTTTAATAGCCATTTACTGTAAAAGAACAACAATTTTGCCACTTTCATGTTAATATTATAACATTAGACCTTGTATAGTGAGTAAGCATAAGAGGTACATTACACGATGACAATAATTATCGAAATCTTAAGTAGTTAATGTAACCCTCCGAGAATGTGATAGGAGAATATTGATTTGAAAATCTTAAAAAATACCAATTCATGTAGATATCTGAACTCCAAATTTTATTAAATATCAAAATTTATCAAAAAACATTAGGATAAACCTCTTACTACTTAAAAAGTCTAAAATATTAAAATGGATCGAAGGTTAATGATATAGAATGGATCATCATATAATTTTTCATCTATCTTGGTACTTTCTGATTGAAAAAATTGGAGGAATCAACTTGTGAGGCCATTTTAGTGGCAGGTCCCAGTTTGGAAAATTGGGGTCTGCAACCTTCTAGAGCCATTTTGAGGCATTAAATGGATTTTTTTGGGGTTTGTAGTGTTTACAACTTATGCACACACTCTCGACGGTGTTCTACACTTTGATACCTTTCCAATGGTGCAAAAATTTCCTCAATTAGAGCTCATATGCAAAAGTTATGCCTCCCGCAAGTTGACTTACCTTGTTGACCACCATGGTACAAATGGATGCCACGTTAACCCCTATTACTCAAACGCGTGGGGATAGCCACATGTGGATTTTAAAGAAGATTCTAGAATTTCCAAACCAGATCACTAATTGAGAGTTGAGGAAGTCAAAACCCTGATCCTAGACGACTATCAGGCTATGTTAAATACCGAGCCGTTGGGAGGAGAAACGATTCCATTCTTTAACACTGCATTTGTTCCATAGTTCAACATAGCATCTAGGAGTGATATTTTGAGAGCATGACAAAGGAAGAGATATTCTGTAAAAACCATACAGGCCACAATGTCGAAGGCAACTCCACAATGGGTGCCTCTTTCTTTGTATTTGCATTTGAAGAAAAGAGAGTTTAGCATAGACCTCACCTTCTAGTTGGGTTTTCTCCCATATTGGGTTTCCCAAGATATATCTTGTGTTCATTTGTGTGGATGGTGTGTTCTTTTTCTCATTTCTTTCATTTTCATTTTTAGTTATTTCCATAATTTCAAGCGATAAGCTAGTAATATGGAATCTAAGAAAGTAATTTGCATAATCTAAGATTCCAAAATATTATAAAATTTGTTGTGATGAATTGTTCTAGTGGAATATACATGATAGTTTACAGATCAATTATGATGGATAAAAATATTTGTAATCATAAAATTGTGTATACTTTATAAGCTTAAGATCACTTGGTATGTTCTTTTCTTCGGTAAAGTGAACCGACTATATTATTTTACATCCAAATAATTTTAGGTATTTCAATATAGATATAGGTCTCAATTGTTTGGTTACGCCAATTACACCCTAAGACCATCTGAAATCCTACTCTTAAAATCAACTAACTATGTTACACAAAAAATATTTATATTTTACACTTGATGAGATGTATTGTATATATCGAACAGAGATAATATTTTTGGTAATAAGTTAAAAAAAAGGGAAACTATTATGATCATGAGTAATTTATAATATTTCCCATCATGAAAAATTGCAATATATTCCACACTACCTAAGGTTTTAAATTCTTTATGTTGACCCTTACAACCCAAAGACTATATTTTGGGATGAATATTCTATGTTTGACTTTTTGTATGATTTTAAAGGACTAAGTACAATTTTTTCTCTCCAGAGGCCACATGTTCACTTGGTCACTTTACATAATTTTCTAAGGGGCCACCCAATGTTGACTATTGATGAGGAATATTCATGCTAATGGATTGCCCTTTTTCCATTTTTTTCTTACAAATTTCAATCCAACCAGTGCACTGATTAAAGACTATTAGATTTTTCAATGATGTTGATTGTAATGCATTTTGTTGTTGATCAAAATGATTGGTTCCCTTTCTTGGTCCTTTCAGTGGAGATCATTCACCTTGAGTTGGGATTCCTACATAGATTCTTTCAATACATACCTACTTTGAACTTAACTACCCTACACATATGTGGGCATGAAATGGGTACACCAAAGGTGTGTCCTCTCTATCCTATTATACTATGGAAAAGTCCTATCAATGCTCTTAACACCCACACCAAATATGGACTAAACATTGGGGCAAGGCCTATTGTAATGATGGGCTCCACTCCTTGTTAATCTTCATATCAATGTTTGCAACTCCCACCTTAGTGGGTGGAGTGGAATCATTTACTAAATATCTAGGCATGATTACCTCTATATATGTAGGTGTATTCACCCATTGGTGACTCAACTTCTAGTTCTTCCACCAAGTGGATTTACTATTCAATCACTTTTTATCCTAAGAGACTCTTGCCTTGAAGTAAAAACTTTCCATGTGCCCATGCTCAAAGTGAGACCTTGAATAAAACATTATATTTTCGTAGTACAAAAGTTGTGTCCAAGTATGTGTTGGGTCGCCAAAGTACCATGTTTTTACCAACCTTTCACTTCACTTTCAATTCACTTTCACTTCACTTTCAGTTCAATTTTAACCATATTCCGCATTCCCATACCCTTACATTAAATCATTTTCATGATTACATGGGTTTTATACATATTATTTTCCAATGCATCTATTTTAGTGTTTTTGAGTGAATTTATGACTAAATATTGGAAAAATGACATGTTTACACTTATATATGAAATTGAGATGAGTTTCATAATGTTTATAGGTGTATTTGAAGACTCCAACCAAGTCAAATTTGACCATCAAGCCTCAAATTCGAATTTCCTCTTCAACCCTTTGAAGATTTGATGAAGATTTGGAGATCTACTCAAGTATCTTGGATGGAGATTAATCATGAAAGAAATATTTGTGAGAGGATTTGTAGAGATATCACTTGATAGGTGTGAGCAAATGGTTGTAACCAAATGAGACATTTGTGGATCTAAGTTATCTTAAATTTTTGTATACATAGGAGTGCCTCCTCCATTTCAAAGAGAGGATTCCTGGAGCATTGTGTCCAACTTATGATGGAATACAAATCAAGCTTTATTTTCACATCAGTTTCCATTCTCTAGTTTAGATTTATAATTCTTTAGTTTATGTGTTACTTTGTTCTTGGGAGAATTGAGCTCACTCCAAATAGATCATAGTAGCATTTTCTTCTTGTTCTAATGCTTTGAATAGGTTTATATGCTTTATTGTTTTTATTAGAATTATTTGATGATCTTGATTGTTGATAGGTTATTTGAAACATTACGAGAAGACCTCCTGTACGGGAGCTATTGTTTTCATGCCTACAACAACTAAGCCTTTTTAAGTGTATTTATTTTCAATGCATGAGTGTTTACTTGATGATCTTGATTGTTGATAGGTTTTGTGAAACATCACGAGAGGACCTCCTGTAAGCGAGCTAGTGTTTTCTTTCCTACAACAACTAAGTCTTATTAAGTGGAATGAAAGAGTTAGGATTTGATTGAATTTTCTTAGATTAGAGTTAGATGCCTACTCTTGCATATATTTTGATGGCATCATCACAAGCTTACGAGCATCCCTAGTTGATAATTAAATGAAATCAATTTAAGCAATTGAATTGCCCAACATTGTGATTCTCCCACTCCAACATGATTTTTGCAAAGGACATTTGTTCAAATCCACATAAATGATCTAGAAACGAGTATATATTTTCTTCGTTGGGGTTTCAAGTTATGTATGAAGATTGTTATCTTTGGTCATGTGTGGTATTATCATACTTTCTTTTTAGTAGTAAGTGTGGCCTTGCTAACACCACTACAATATGGGGCTACACTATCGTTATAGCCCATTTTTCCTTAGTTAATAATTTTTTGCTACTGCATGTCAGGATTTTACGATGTGATTTTTCGTCATGTTTGAATTGGACATGTGATGCTCAAAACATCCTAAGTTATATTTTTCGTTGTGTCATTTCTACACACACACACACACACACATAGTGCCATATTAGCATTATTATAACATCATGATATTGCATCGATAAAAAAAACTATGTGATATGAAATTGTTGTCGTATTTGCACACTATTCCAATCCTATTCTTACAAGGAGTTCCAACCGATTATCAATTGGGTTTAGCTCCAGTGGTTGGGAGCAACGATCATTATCCTCCCCACTCAAGTTCAATTCCTACAAGTGACATGTTGAGCTCATAACGAGTATATTTTTGTAATGGCTTCAAGCCCTATTATTGACCAACCTTGCACCCTGAAGATTCTAGGGTTTACCCTTGGTTGCGTCCTCAAAATGAGGGGAAGTACTCAGGGTTTTCCCTAGGCTTCTTAACCTGGGGGGGGGGGGTGAAGGAGTTCCAATTGATCATAAACAAGTGTGCAATCTACACAACTTGATGTGAGGAATCATAAGGTCACTATTAAGAGAACGATAAAACCTTATGTGAAGAATCACAAGATAACTGTGAAGGCGGAGGATATGAGAGAAAACAAATAAACTAGGGAGGGAAAGATTAAGAGGAAAATGTGAAGGGAAAATTCAAACTCCAAAGTTTTGACCTGTCCCTTTGTCCTTTCTTTAACTCGCCAGAATACCCATTCCATGGAATGGCTATTCTCTACTCCACCTTCTACACATCTCAGTGGGAGTGTACTTTGAAGGTTTGAATTGACATGATTCATAACAATCATGTTTGATTTGTCCACTCTAGTAGCACCATAAATAATAATACCACATATTGTATGATTTAATATAGTCAAAGCACATTGCACTCAAAACACCAAGTATATTACAATAGGGGATAATACATGCATTTCTATGAAAATATCAACTTAATCCTATATTTGGTCATTCTCAAGTGTTGAAAAAAGTATGAACGTTTTTGAAAGGAAGCTTTTTGAAAGTTTGTTTTCAAATAAGTCGGCATTTGAAATCAAAGTAACAAGTTCTCATAGTAGTGAGAATCACATCAAATGCATTCAACACATGTATTCTTATTATACACAAGAAAACATTTATTTCTCAAGTGTGGATGAAGCACTATCTATCTTACAAGTTACTTCCAAAGTAATGTTTTATTATTGTGTCAAGTCATCTATGTGATATTTTAATATTGTTCATTGGAGTCCTAAGCAAAAAGTCAAACTTTGGTCCCGTTGTCATCTTTGCAAATAAATATATGATCAATTTAGTTGCAAGACTTGGCATGGGTGAACACAAGTCTAATTTGTGGGCATGTAGAGACGGTGAAGGATTCTCTACGTGAACTGTTGTCTATGACGTTGATTGGATCAAAATATCATAGTAGAATCAACATACATATGTGAGACTACTTTGAGTCAATTGTATTCACAACTATTAAATATGTGTGCAAGTATGTTATTTTGAAATAGTTTAATGCTAATGTTGAAGGTATTGAATCTAAATTAGATGAAGAGGTATGATTTTGACATGTTCTACCTTATTGTGGCTAGTGGGTGTTATTAAATACCATGATATAAAATTGTTTGAAATAGTGCTCAACGTGTTTTGTAAAGATACAAATATTCCTAGTTTAAGGACTACTTTTTTTCCACGTTACAATTCCCAGGGAAAACCCCCAAGTACTTCCCCTCATTTCTAGGATGGTACCTAGGTTAAACCCTAGATTCTTTAGGGAACAAGGCCATCAACAATGCAACTCAAATCCATTACAACAATATGCTCATAGTGAGCTCCACATGTCACTAATAGGAATAGAACCTAGGTGTGGAGGATAACACTCCATCCCACAACCACTTGGGGTAGACCCAATTGATAGTTCAAGGATTGCTTATGTAGTAAATAGTTACTATTTTGAACATGAGATACTTAATATTTTAATCAATTAGTTTTTCAAGGTCATGGGAGATGGGGAGATAATTACTTTAACTTCACTTCAAGTTTATTTTCTTACAAAATGGGTTACCACTATATAATCAACCTCGTGCATTTTATTCATCCATACTATGTCGAAAAATTCACAACATTTCAGAATGCATTGGAAAAAATAATGATTGGCATTAGAATAACCCTCCCAGTAGTCAAGAAAATACTTACTTTTGTCATTTGGAAAGACGTTTTCAAAAAATATTCCATGAGCACAAACAATGCATTTAATTGGTGTGTTAATACACTACATGATGTTATCACCATAGACAATATTATTAGATACAATTGGCAACATTCACTTGAATATAGTTAAAGTAGTCCATAATCAAGAGGGTTTAAACATCATAACTATATGTACTTACTAATGTATCTAGGAATATGGACTTATTTTTCTTTCCTTCACCCTTCTTGTCTTCACCATCACCTTTGGATTCATCACCACCTTCTTATAATCATGCCATCCCACTTTTTTGTTTTCTCTGCCATCCTTATTTTCCCCACCACCACCAACTTCCTTCTTTTAAAACCCCTGAAACCCATCTATTCTCTTCAAAGTTCAAGTTAATACACTACATCGAATTTTTCAGGGCATATGGGCAAAGCTTCATTAAACCCATAAAACCCCCACAACTTAAATAAATATGAATTAAACAAAATCATAGGCCCATAAATCCAATGCATGATCCCATGGATATATTAAAGCAGTATATTAGCACCCACAAATATGGGTTGAGCAAAAATATAGTAAACTTGTTTGCAAATTGAATATTTTTGGAGCCATAACAATTCGATAACAGAGCATATCTCACTACCCATCAACAACACTTGTACAATAATATGTATAGCAAGACCTGGACCTTACACATAAATAAAATTAAAATACTTAAATAATCAAATACGGATGGAAAAAAAAATATTGACTATAAATTCTTAGTGCTAAACATACAGATCTATGCATTTGAAAATCTCATTTAATTAGCATAACCATCTCCAATATTTCGAAGGATACCCATATAAACCAAGACACACATATTATATGAACTCCATTTATTCATGGATCGTTTACATACTAGTTCACCATCTCCTTTATAGGTATTTGTTTTTTCCCTTTGAGGCATATTTCATGGTTAATATTAGCAGTAAAAGCCTTTATGCAACTATTGAATAAAATTTTAATAAACATGGTATCTGCATTCTCAACAATAATTAAATTACTTGAAAAGCAAGAAGAAGGATTACATTTGTCATTAGGAGGCCCACATGTGTGGCTCTACTCCTAATCTTCTTGATGGATTCTGCAACGTCCACGCTATAATCCCCAGTTTATGGTTGTGACTAAGTGATGTATATGCAAATTGTATTTATGAATTTTAATAAATAAAATGTGATGCCAATTGTTGGGGAACATGGATAGATATGAGGGATAATTAATCCACAAGAGAGGAGGGGTCTAAAACGGGCGGGTTTTACCATGAGTTTAATTCCCAAATCATTTTCCTGATTTTTAATGTGTTGAGTGAACCTTCTATTTTCCATTGAGCATAGAAGAACCTAATTATTGAATGCATGTAAGAGGGTAGGTGTGAGGAGTCACATCCCATAGTTAATGGGAGCATGGGGTTGAAGTAAAATCATCTTAGGGAAGAGCGTAAGTCAAGAAATCAAACAAAAGGGAGAAAATTCATATGGCCAAGGGGGAAGAATTAGACAGTCGTGTTTTTGCATGAACAACAAGCGGAGAACATAAGAGAAGAGAACTAGAGATGGAGCAACTATGGGGGGGGGGGGATTCTGGAGGATTTTTGGAGTTAAATATTGAGGAAGCAAGTTGTCAAGCCCTAAAAGTGAAGCCATGTGTGAGTTACATCGTAACAACAAGTGATTGCTAGTGTTTTACTGGTAGTTTTCCTAGCAGTAAGTTCCCTTGAGTTCCCAATAGTGAGATTTGGGGTTACCTATGCCAAAAATACCTTGATAAACAAATGGGATTCCCGATGGACTGGGAGAAGTTAAGGGGTACATTCCTTGGGTTGGGTAGGTCAAGAGGAAGAGAGTTGGTCAAAATCAGGATAGTTGTAGGAGAATACGAGTGGGTTGTGGGATATATGAGCTATTAGTGGACAATGAGAGGCTACCAATTTTCACATGCAACTCTATGTGACTAATTTTCAGATCTAAGAAATTGATTCCTAGCTAACCAACAATAACACCCTAGCTGTTATCACCGAACAATTCTACACTGAAAATGATTGACTGTAATCATATGCAATGGAAGCACAAAAGATCAAAGATGAATCATCACACATATGAAACACAATTTCAGTTCTGTAATCTTGTTAATGTTAGAAATCCTAAGGGAAAATCCATCCCTTCCAGCCAATACAATATCCCCCAAAACTAAGGACAACATTGTCCTCCAAAGTCATAAAAATTGAGAACAATTTTGTTCTCCAATAACCATACAAATCAGAAAACCAAACCTCAACAATATCCTGAAAATATTCTCTGCCCAAAAATATGCTACAAACCACTTATACAACCTGCTGAGGTCACCTATCATCAACATGTATGGACTTGCTTCTGCCCATAAGAGATTGTACGGATGTACACGATTGTTCCTACTACAACCCGCGTACATATGTGACTGTTCCCACTGCAACTTGTGTACATGCGAAAAACTGTACAAACACTTCATACGACTCACTCCGCTTCGTACAATATCTTCCTTATGAGGTTGTCTCTCTCTCCCACACGTGAGGTGTGACTTTACCTACCAAGAACAAAAAATAGAGAGTCCTCAACCTTAGGCCAAATTTTTGACCCTAACATAATTTCCCTTTGATGAAATCACCAAGCCTCCTAGCACACGTGTAGACTCACTTTTTCTAACTCCATTATTCCACTATGATGATCTAATGTCACAATGACATCTCTCCTTTATATAGCAGTCCAATGAGTGAGTTTAGGATCCCTTCCTAAACTCAACAATTAATTAGAATATTTTAATCCTCTTTGTGGGTGTGGCACCCCCACACAAATCCACAAATTCCATCAACTTGCCGATGAGGTCCTAGCCTCATTTCTAGGCCAATTTCATTGAAACAAAAGTCAAAATTGGTTCCAACGAAAATTCCCACACGCCTAACACCTTGGCCTCTAGTGAGAATACATCCTGGAGCTACAAAAATCAACACTCCCTCTTAGAGAGGGAGGTATCTCATCCTCCAACATCTGGATGCACCACTCTCACTCATAGTATATATCACTCTAGATATACAACCTCATATGTGCTACAATAGTCCAAACTAGCTACTCCCTATGTCACTATAGAAAATGGGTCATCGAATAATGTCACAATAAGTTCTGCTATCAATTCTTTTTGATTGGATGTATCTTTGGTCACTGGAACACATCCAGTTGTCCAACATGTCTGACTAGCCACATCCTCAGTCACCGAGGAAGAATCTGTCTGACTAGCCACATCCTCAGTCATTGAGGAAAAATCTGTTTGATTGGTTGCATCCTCGGTCACTGTAGAAAATCCTACTAAAACACATGGATACTCCATACATGTCTCACATGCCCTAGAATCCTCCTGTTATTGAAGCTCATGTCTAGTATCCTCTATCATAGTAGCATAACCTATTGAAATACATGTATCCTCCATGGAGGTCTCACATGCCCTAGAAGCCTCCTTCCTCTGAAGCTATAGTCTAGCCTCCTCTACCCATAACACAAGTGTGTATATCCTAGAGTATGTCTCTCTCTCAACTGAACCCGAGGGGGAACTCCATATGGATTCCCATTTCTCTCTCTGAGCCAACTTTCTCTCCCTAAGGTTAGGCTCACTCTGAGACTGCATGTTCCTTATGAAACCCGACTCCCTCTGAGTCTGCACAACCTTTGGGGTCATTAGTTCCCTATCCATTGTCCTCTACACTATCCTAGGAGGATGATCCTCCCTCCTGGATCCTGAGGGATGACTCCCTCTGAGCTTGTACCACTGGTGGGGTCACCTATCTCACCACTCATGGAGTCACCTACTCCTCCTCGTCTATCTCTCTACGCATGTTGGCCACAACATCCTCAACATACTCCTTGAGGTCATTCTTCTCCAACAAAAGGATAACCCTCACCTTCCAAGCCCAAGATTTGGTTGCTCTTTCTAGCCTATCCTCAAGATTTAATGTATTCACCGTCTTGACTTTCTCGGAACAAGAACAAGAACAAGAATAAGAACAAGTACAACACTCTTTCAGTGTTGTAGCCAACAAAGTGTCTCAAGATGATCCCCTTCTCTTCAAATCCCAAGATCTGATACCATGTCAATTTTCACATGCAACTCTATGTGACTAATTTTTCAGATCTAAAAAATTGCTTCCTAGTGAACCAATAGTAACACCCTAGCTATTATCACTGAAAAATTCTACACTAAAAATTATTGATTGAAACATATGCAGTGGAAACAAAAAAGATCGGTGATGAATCATCAAACATATGAAACACAATTTCAGTTCTGTAATCTCATTATCATCAGAAATCCTGAGGGCAAAGACAACCCTCCCAACAAATACAATATCACCAAAACCTGAGGACAACCTTGTCCTCCAAAGTCACCAAAACTAAGAACAATCATGTTATCCAATAACCATACAAATAAGAAAACCAAACCTCAACAATATCCTGGAAATATTCCCTGCCCACAAATATGATGTAGACCACCTATACAACCTGTTGAGGTCACATGTTGTTAGCATGTATGGACCTGCCCCTACCCAGAAGAGATCTTATGGATGTACATGACTGTTCCTACAACAACCCGCGTACGTACGCGATTGTTCCCATTGCAACCCACGTACATGCGAAAAACTATACAAACACTTTTTACGACTCAGTCCACTTCGTACAATATCTTCCTTATGAGGTTGTCTCTCTCTCCCACATGCGATGTGTGCCTTTCCCCGCCAAGAAAAGAAAATAGAGAGTCCTCAACCTTAGGCCAGATTTTCCACCCTAGCAGAATTTCCCTTTGTTGAAGTCACCAAGCCTCCTAACACAAGTGTAGACTCACTTATGCTAACTCCATTCTTCCACTATGATGATCTAATGTCACAATGACATCTCTCCTTTATATATGAATCCAATGAGTGAGTTTAGAAGCCCTTCCTAAACTCAACAATTAATTAGAATATTTTAATCCTCTTTGTGGGTGTGGAACCTCCACACAAACCCACAAATCCCATCAACTTGCCCATGAGGTCCTAGCCTCATTTCTAGGCCAATTTCATTGAAACAAAAGTCAAAACTGGTGCCACAAAAATTCACACATGCTTGACACCTTGGCCTCTAGTGAGAACACCTCCCGAAGATACAAAAATCAACAAAGGCACCCTCTTTTGTGGATTTCTAGGCCTAGCTCGAAGGTGAATTACTTTTGAGATCTAGAACAACAAGTCTATGGTTGGGTGGAACGTCCATCCCAAGTAGTTGGTTGCACAACTATTTTAAGAAGATAAGTGTTTTATCTATTTTTTGTGTTGCATTATGAGTTTTAATTATTGTGTATGAATTATGTGCATGAGAATGAATTATATGTTGTTGTGAGGAAATTATTGGATACATTCATGTTAGTTTAGCATGTTGTAGTTACTTTTAAGTTAATGGAATCAACACATGGTTAAATATGTGTGTGTTCCTATAGTTGGTAAGCTACAAGATTAGTTAATAGAATTTTTTTTATTTTTTTGTGTATTCTGCATGCAATGAACCTCAATTAATTTGGGTAATGCTACATATTGGTATCAGATCTCAAGGTTCAACACTGAGCTTTTATGGGCTCAGACCCGTGTGAATTTGGTAGAAATTTATTGTAGCAGAGTTTCACCTGTGACAGATTTGGGGGAAATTGTGAAACCAGAGTGAGATCCCCAAAAATTTATGAGCAATCCAAGTCAAAATTTCCCTTAAAACTATCTAATAGGTTATCAATGGCATAAATATGCAGGTTGTAGAGCTAAACTCAACTTGAAAGGTCAAAATTTATGTTTTAATGGTGGTTGGAGAAGTTGGGAGAGTTTGATGGATCGACAACCGAGGTCGCATTTGATTTTGAGATCAAGGGCCTAGATTCATCTTAGACTGATTAAAAAACTTATAAGTTTTTTCGGAGTTTGGAATAATGGAGCAAATGGACAGTCAAGATCTATTTTTGGAGTTCTAAAAGATGGAGCAAATTGATGATCAAGATCCATTTTCGGAGTTTGGAAAAATCAAGCAAATCGATGGTCGAGATACATTTTTGGAGATTGGAAAAATGGAGCAAATCGACGATCGAGATCCATTTTTGTAGTTTGGAAAAATGGAGAAAATCGATGGTCGAGATCCATTTTCGGAGTTTGGAAAAATGGAGCAAATCGATGGCCGAGATCCATTTTCAGAGTTTGGAAAAATGGAGTAGATCAATGGTTGAGATCCACTTTCAGAGTTGGCAGAGTAGAGTAGATCAACGATCGAAATCCATTTTCAGAGTTGGTAGAATATAGCATGTCGATGGTTGAGACTCATCAACAGAGTTGGGCGAGGCATGGTGGATCAACGATCAAGATCATTTTTAGCTTGGAGATCGACGACCTAGGTTCATCCTGGATTTTGGTTGAAAATTTCTAAGTGTTTAAGTTTGAAAAAAATCATGAGTAAATTTAGCTCGCCAAGAGAAATTTCCAATTGCCGATGGTTGGGTCAACAAAATCGGCAAAGTGTTTCACCTGACCAAGAGAAATCATTGATCACTGATGATTGAGTCAGTGAAATTGATGAATTGTTTGGTTCGTCCAAAATAAACTTTTGATTTATGATGAAGGAAAGGGGATGATGAGGTGTCATGCCACATCAACATCCACATGACATTCCATGTCAACATCCATGTGTCATGCCACATCAACAACCACGTATAATGCCACATAAGCCAAGAAATTACCGATAGTCGATGATCGGGGTTCGACAAAATTTGTGGACAAGTTTGGTTTGCCAAGGGAAATTGTTGATCGTCGATGATCAAGTTAACAAAATCGATGAAGCATTTTTTTTCACCAAGAAAAATCATCGATCATCGATCGTTGATGGGGTTTTGGATGTTGGAAAATCAATGGTCTTGATTGCTTTCGAGTTGGCGATCAACGATGGAGATTCATCCGCTAGTTGGGAAAGGCTTAGAAAATTGTGTTTTCTCTTGATTTAGAGACTAACGGCTCAGATTAAAAGACTATTATAACACAATGATCTTTCCAAATAGATATTATGAGTGAAAAACAAAACTAGTATGAGGAAGTTGTGGTTGAAACAATATAAGGTATATTTTTAGCACCAATTTACTTCCAGAGGGCATAAATCCTTGCTTAAAAGTCGGTTTGGGGCATATGATAGTCTGTGGAAATCCCATGGACCATAGAAGACAACCATGGAACTAGATTTGGAATTTGGGTGCCTAAAATTGTATAGGATGGAAGTGAAGGCACCTGTAGCATTAGGGGGCAAAAATGAGAAACAATTTAAACTTCCTCAGACCATAACTATCAACTTGAAGCTTGGATTTGGGAAAATGAGCAGTGAATGGAAAGGTATCGAGGAGGAGAAGCCATCTATCAACCCAAAATTTTGAATTGGGCACTATAGTTTCTCATAAAATAATAAAATAATAAAATAATTTTTGCATAAAAACAGAGCAATGAGTGGGAATTGCAATTTGAGAAGGTTGTAACTTTTCGCTCAGAACCCAAAATGAGGCATGGATATAGCCGATGGAAAGTTTTTTCAAAGAGGAATATGTATAAAGAATTGTATTTTAGATTAGTGTATTTTTATTCTTGATAAATTTAAATGAAGAATGGTCTGTAATATAATTATGAAAATTTTTATAGTATGCATGTTCTAACAATACTTATTACATGCACATTTATTGTAGAATTAGAGGTACATGAAGACAATTTCGGTTCTTATATGAGCAATGGAGTTATGGAAGATGCATAGGAATCTTATAGCCATGAGGAGGAGGTCAAAGGTGTACATGTCAGCATGGGAAATGCTGAGACAAAGTCTAATGGATGAAGAGGCAGGCATGAGCATGTAACTATGAGAAGCCCGTAGAGAGAAGTGCAGAGCTATATAGTATTGACTCATGATTTGTCACCTACTATAAGAGCTCACAAAGAGTTGAAAATCCTATATATATTTTTAAAATTTTAATAACTATAATAGGTGGGGTCCCCTAGGAGAAAACATTTTAATGATAAAGTCCCAACATGACATTTTCTTTCATCATTTTGGCATGATATTAGTTTCAATTTGAGGCATCAAACTGGTGATGAAAATGACTTTTGACAAGTTACAAAAGTACTCAATTATCTTCTCAACATTATGGAGTAGCATTGATTGTCAACATTGGGCATGATATCAAGAGGTTATTTATTTGCAAAAGGTTATGATCTTTGGTTTTCCTACATGGTTATATACCTAATGAATTAAAAACTTAAAGTATTAGTACTCATGCTTACCATGGTATAATGAGCTATGAAGTTTCATGTGGCATAACTATTTTTGAAGAATTATATGGGGTTTTGATTTTGTGTTTAAACATAACATATATATGTTATAATGAAATTACATATAATATGGATACAAGTTAAGGTTCATTGTCATGTTGGACTTGGCAATATTCACATGAATATGTGAGCTGCAATGAAATAAGTGGTTGATATAGTTAATACATGGAAAATGTATGAAGTATTTGGGTTTTTGAGCTTTATATATCAGTTTGACATTGTATTAAAACATGTGCGAAAGATTCTTTAATAAAAATGATTGATAAGGGAGGTTGTGATCAAGGCATATCACATATTGTTGGAGAAATGGTTTTATTAAGTTTTGATATGAGGTATGAGGGATGATACCATATGGTTTGTTCATAACATTTGATATGGGTTGGAATACCAACGTATGAGCTGGCCATGCATTCAATATAAAAGGACGCAGACATTAATGTTATCAAACCCATCCTTTACCACCTTTACTGGGCTAGGGTTCTTGTCATTTGGTTTCAATTTTCGACTGTGTAGAAGGAGCTACACTTCAGCTTGAGAAATTGACCTTGATGTTCGTTGCTACAACCGTCTCAGCCCTGAGAGCTGGTATAAATCGACCATTGTTACAAGGTAAGTACTCACGAACTCTTGAGTATCTTCTGCAAGTAAATTTGTTAACAAATGAAATAGTTTTGGCTCTAGTTAGCTGGTAATGAGTGTGAAAGTTTTTCTCGCTATGTCTTTCACTCATAAAAACTGTTTGGAAATAAATATTGTTGAAGCAATTGGTTAATGTAGAATGAAATTCCTGGGTTTTCAATTTGCAAGAATGATTATGGTTTTTTATCTTCTGGTATACATGTTGCTGCTCTTTGATTCATACTACCATTTTCCATTGCATGTATTCCTGAAAGACGCTTCACTTTTGAAAGAAAGGGGGTTATAAGGAAAATGGGTTGAACCCATGACTGTTATTGTTAGCACATACAAAGGCTCGACGTGGGTTTAAAATTGACCTCGTTTTAATTGTAAAATGGTGCTAATATTCTGTTCACTGTTGGAAAGAAAGTATTATACACCCAACACTTGTCTCACCCTCTGTTTAAAGGGTTCTAACTTGTATGAATGAGTTTATTGGCCTCGTGTTGTCTAATTCCTTCCTTGGTCGTCTCGATTGGGATTATTCTTGATACAACCTATGTCTATTTCTAGCTTTCATATTCAGTTCTAACACTGTTTGAACTCACGATATACATATCAAAGTAATGGGTATCATTTTGTTTTGGATTTGTTGAAGGAAAAAGCACACTACATGCTCAACATTTCCCTTCCTCTGTGTCAAAATACTTTGGTTGCGCACCATATGTTGTCTCCTTGGCTATAATAATAAACCCATTGTTTTTTTTTGACTACACATTAGATCACATACCCAACCTTCACTATGTTATAATCCCACAGTTTCGAATGGTCACAATTATGTGGAATTGGTATACCAAAAAAATTGGTATTGGTTTAGTTTGAATGACTGTTGTTGGTTTGCTATTCATGTAGCGTTTTGATGTTCAAGTATGATGTGGAGTTTGAGTTGACACCAATCAAAGAATAAGTGGGTTGGCAATGGAAACACGTTTAAAAGACATGTTAGCCAAGTTAAAATTTAAATTGGTTTTAATTGCAATAACTTTACATTTTTTCCCTCATCATTTATATCATTTTTCATACAACTTTTCCCTTTTTATCCCGCTCATTGTATTTCCTTTTCCATGATATTTCCCCCCCGTTTATGTAATTAAAGGTATGTTGAATTTATCGCATACATAAAATTATACAAAGAATCATGTTAAAGAGGATTTATTGGCACTATTGCAAACCTATATATGTGGCTTTCATACTCCTCCCAACTTTCTTGACAATGTATGGACAACTTGGCATTTGTTAAATGGGCATGTTAATTGGGTTGTTGTAAAATCTACTCATATACAATTTTTTGGTACGTGATATATGGTGAAAACAATAATAGCTTGAGAACATAATGATCGACTTCAGAAATTGTTTGGAAATTTTCTCAAAAGAATTCCATGCTGATTGAAAAAATCTATATTGGTTTTGTAATGGAAAAAGTGTACAGGTCTAAAAGATATGTACAAGAATGTTGACTATGTTTAAATATTGAACATGAATTTTCATTCATTCCTTTCATTATATGTCACTTTTCTCAAAATACACTCCTTTACCATTTAACCCTGTCATATATATTTTCATTTACATGCATTCCCCTGTTTAAAAGAAGTGTAGACCATTCATAACAGAGAATGCTTCAAGAAATATACAGTTCATATTTTGAAAGTTGAAATGAAAAGATGGGTATCTGTTGAGTTATGGATTTTCTTCCCTGTCTTACATTATTCCTATTCCATTTCCCCCTTTTATGTTTGAATTGTTGTGTTATTCTCATAGTTATAACTAAATCATATATTGACAAAGTTGTAGTGGATGTTTATTATGTTGTGTCTTGTATTTTACTTTAAGAATTTTGCACTAATTGAAATGATGATGGAAATTAGATGAGATTTTTTAGCAGAGGAAGTAACAGAGGAGGAAATACAGGGAGGAGAGGAAGAATGCAAAATGTATTTTGGCAACAAGGGAGGCACAAGAGTGTTGGGTATGTGTTATCTTCTTTGCATGAGTAGACCTAGTGTTTGAGTTGTGCCAAGCACGCGAGAGTTCTGGGGCAACATCCCCCCCCCCCAAAAAAAAAATGGCGTTTTTTGCATCTGTTTTTTAATGGTTTTTCGGCACATGGTTTTCGCCGATGGTTTTCTAATTCTAGTTAAGGAATTATGGTTTTTGACTAATCTAGGTCAATGGATTAGGGGTTTTGAATGCCACGAGATCCTATATATGTATTGTATTGTAAGAAATGAAGACACGAAGAATATAATATTAGAGGTGCAACTCTAAATAGGTTGTTGGTTTTCTCGATTTGAGTTTCCAGAGTAAAAATATCTATGTAATGTGTGTGTGCCATTGTATCTTTTCTATTTTTATTAAGAATATGCTTGTAGTAATTAATTGTACAAGGTTAAAATATACATTTGGTATCAGAGCTATTATTGGCTTCAGGGGGATGTGTTTGTGGCTAAGGGTTTGAGTCGGGTCTATGATAAACCTTGTTACAATGGGAGATCTAAGATATTGATTCTTTAGGTGAAAAGAAATGGCAAACAATTTGAAGATAGAGATCGAGAAATTTAATGGGAAAATTTTTGAGTTGTGGAAGCTCAAGATGGAAGATCTATTCGTGGACAAAGATCAATGGATCATTATGGATCTAGGTACCGCACCTACAAGAACGTCAACGCAAGATTGCACAAAGTTGGATCGAAAGGAGAAGAGCACAATCCGGTTGTGTCTCTCAGATTCAATATTACTAAATGTGTCAGGGGAGCCTCGACCAAGGATTTATGGAATAAGTTGGGGACTTTGCATTAGTCTAATTCCCTCATAAACAATCTGTTCCTGCGGAAGAAGATGTATAACCTAGTTGACACTTGAATACATTAGGACTGAAACGACAACCTCATGGGGATACAAATCCCCCTGCATTTTTATAGAGGTGGTACTCCTCTCTGTTTCAAGATACTCTTGGAATTCTAGATTTTCAAAATAAAACAGGACTTTGAGAAAGTCCATCGTGATATTCAAAGAAATATAAAGGTTGCAGAAAAACAAAATGTTTTGTTTTTAAAGAGAGTTCCTAAGAGATGACCAGGAACCTCACAGATCACATATTTGAAAAAGATAAGCAAAATTTCGTCACATCCATCATAGTTAAACTAAATATTTCTGATCACATAAAAATAAAAGAAAATGGTTTGCACGCATAAGAGAACTTTAATAGAGTAAACACATGTGGAGATCAAACAAAGAAAATGATAGATCAATCTCAAATATTTTATACTCAAAACTCAGAGTTATAAAACACCGTCAAAATTGATCCCAAAATAGTTCTCTTGGGATTTCTGAGAAATATAAAGTCTATTACAAAGCTTTGAAATTTAAATGTGTTTGTCCTTGGTACCGGGGATGGGGATCCCACTGACCATAAAGAAAATATAAACAAGAAGTAAGCCATGGAGAGAAGATGGTGGGTGATGACAGAGTAGCAAGACTTGGAAAGAAAACAAGAATAAGTTATCAGATTTCGGTTAAACCTTTCTTGTCAAAGAAGTGGAGTAACTGCATGAAAAACTGATAAAGAAAGCAAGATGTAATCAACATAAACTTACTATGATGGTCTCTCACTTGTTTACTTGCTTACTACCATCCTTTTATTTTCCTCATTGACGGTTATAAGAACCGTCTCAACTGCTGCTTCTTGGCCTTATTTAGTTAATTTATCAATTTCCTTTTTAAACCAATCTTCAATGTAATTTTTCATTGGTGCAACATTTATTTCATGCCCAATTTTGATATTAAATAAATAGCCTTACAAATATCTTAAGTCATGAGAAATGCCATATATTGCCTCCTCAATATCTTCATTTTTCATAGAATAATCAACCATTCAATTATCTATCTCTTCTTCATTATATTCAATTATGCCATAAAAGTTCTCAGCCGATAATCCCTTTAATATCTACACTTGTTCATCAAATCGTTGCTTTGTTCTCTAAAAATCTGGTAGCTTGGTCAGATATCCTTGAAGTGTTTTCGCCCAACAACAACCTTTTGAATACTAAAACAAAATTATTATAAACTTCATAGAAAAACAAACGGGTGTTATGTCTCCATAGTGCTTGATACCAAAAGGTAACTGGATCTATTTCATAATTCACCCTCTTACTTATGGTTAAGTTTGGGAATTGACAATAATGCACAATAACAAATATCAGATAAGAGGCCATAAATATTTTTTTGTCCTTTTTATAGTGTGATAATTAGGACGAGATTTCGATAGAAATGAGTCTTCCCCAATAAAAAATGGCATGTTCTTGCGAGAGATAGAAGCAATTCTTTCCTGACTTGTCAACCTAGTAAATAACCATGCAATTTCTCGATAAGGGTTTTTAAAGTACTCAACTTGGATTCTGGTTATGTCTTCTGGGATAGATGCAGGATTCTCCAAATATTCAGGCAGGAGGTCAAGCCCATTGTTATTTTTTTCAAGAATTCTCTGCAATCTTCACCTTTGAAAGTAAGATTTGACTATGGCAACTTTAGCATCTTGCGAAAAACTTGAGGTTAAAGAGAGACCAGAGAATGATCCTGGAGCTATATGATTCTTTGACTTGGCACGTACTTGTCCACACACCATGCAATGGGTTCTTTACAATCAAAAGCCTCAGGAACACACCCAACACAAGCGATTCTAGATGCCCAAATTACATCTTTCTGTGCAGGAGGAGAGGAATAATATGAATATTCTCTTGACCACTAGAAGTTATGGTCTTCAAGACCAAAGATATTTCGAGTATCACCACAAAAAGGTTGTCTAGTTGATGCTTCCATTGGTTGATGAGACTATTTCTTCAGCTGGATAATAACCTCAAATAAATATTTTTGGAGAGATAATAATAATTTAATCCTTTGGCAAATGAGGATTTAATGAAATTTAATGAGTAATTGCTCGAGCCTTTTGCCATTAATGACGATATTTTTCGGAGCTTGCACAACAATTGTTAGCATTAAACAACACTTAATGCGTATTGGGAAAATCAACAAAATGGCGAGGACGAACGAGAGATAGTTTGAATATGAAACTTTTCATCAACCCGCTAACCCAGGAACCCGCGAACCCATGGTTATGGATGATTAAAAATATAGTAAGTGTAGAAAGGCGGTCGTTCAGACTTGCATGTAAAATGAATAAAATACTTTGGAGCTCAGCACCCACGACAAAGCTGATGGTCAAAATGTAGATCACAGAACTTGGGGTACAAATTGAAGGTCAAAAAACTTGGAGGACAAGGGCTTGAACCCATGAGCTCACTCAATTGAAAAATGGCTAAGTGTAGTAGCAGACTTATGACATGAACAAGTGGATGGAGATGAAGGTCCTCTAATCCACAAACCTTCCAATCATTGAAATATGACTAAGTATAATAACCAAAAAGGGAGAGAAGAAAGGACAAAAGAAAAAGGGAAATAAGGGGAGGTGTAGAAGAGGGAAAATAAATGGAAAAAATAAGTTGGGAAGATAGAATGTGGAAGGAAAACAAGGAAGAACAAAATTATCTCAACAACTAGCTCCAACTGTGGGATGATAACCCCCTGTGGTTTGTCAAGAATCTGAAATCTTCATGATTATATGCTTCCATCCATTGGGGTATGGGGTCGAAAGGTAACGATATGCAAACTAAGTAAATGAAAAGTATGTACAGGGAAATGAGAACATTTCAGGAGAATAAACCTTTCAAATGTTGCCCATTAATAGACAACATTAACATTTTACCCTTCATATCTTTGAGCATATAAGCATTAAAACCCATGATCTTTTCAATAATATATGGTCCAACCCAAAGTTCTTCGAATTTTGTGTGCATCGATGGTTTATCCTTAGCTTTGTTCCAGAGTAACACCAGTTCACCCTTTTGAAAATTCTTTATGGTTGCATTCCGATCAAAATATTTTTTGACACTTTGTTGTCTCTGAGAAGTTGTATTCAAGGCTTTACTTCGTTCTTCCTCCAATTTCAATAACTGGTTCACTCTCTTTCACATAGGTGAACTATCTTCTACATCCTCTATATTAACTACAAAAGTCAAAGCATTTAGCTCAAGGCTAATTGGAATTTTTCTTCTTTCCCATAAACCAATGTGTACGAAGACATACTAGTGCTATATTTCAGAGTCATTCTGCTCGCCCACAAAGCACCAGTCAACTTCAAATGCCAATTCCTTTCGTTCTTATCAATAATTTTCTTCAATATCTGAATGAGTGTATTATTACAGGATTCTGCAAGATCATTCCTTTGTGGATAATAATTTGATGATTGTCCCATAACAATCCCATATTCTCCACAAAATTCTGTAAAATTTGAACCAATGAAAATTGAGCCATTGTTAGTAATGAATTTTTCCGGGACACCGAACCTTGACAAAATATTTTCTTTGATAAACTTAATCAACTCTTCAGAATCAACCCTTTTTAATGTTACTGCTTTCGGCCACTTTGTAAAATAATTTGTAGCAGTGAGGATATATGTATGTCCTTTGCTTGAATTTGGATTTATTGGTCCAACAACATCGAGTCCCCATTGGGAAAATGGTTGTTCTACATATATAGGTTGTAATGGCATTGCAGATTTTTTCATTTTCCCTGAAAATTATTGACAAGATACACACTTCCTTATGGTAGCATATGAGTCTTTAAAAACTAATGGCCAATAAAACCCAACTCTTATTATTTTATGGGTGATGGCGGTAGGCACAAAATGTCCACCACATATACGTTCATGGAATTCTTTCATCAACCCTTAAGCTTTCCTTTCATCAGCACATCTCAACAATATGTCAACAATCAACACATATTGGCTTAACTTCATCTTCAATGTTCTTCGTTCTTTAGGGTTCATGGTGACTGGAAATTGTCCAGACCTTAAGTAGAATATAATGTCTTTATACCATTCTGAAACTTCCATGGGTTCTCCTATTGAGATCGAAATTACTACATCCAAAGAATCACTATTTGCAATGAGCTTACATAAACCTTGTCCTTTAACTGCTTTTAAAGGTTTAATTTCAATATCATATTCTTGAATATTTGCTAGCCAATTTTCCCATTTTCCTTCTCTCAATTGCTGATTTAAAAGCATCTTCACAGGAGAGGATGGAACATACGCAATGACATGAGAATTTAGTATATAAGTCCAAAAATGCGCCACTGATTTCACAAGAGATAGGGATTGCTTCTCCAATTCTGAATATCTCAATTCATAATCATGAAGGGTCTTGCTCATGAAACTGATTGGCAATTCTTCACCCTTGGCATTCCTCTGAGTAAGAATAGATGCAACAACCGTTTATGTAGTGAATGAATAAATGATGAAGTCTCTTTGAAAATCTAGGTGTTGACGGGCGAAATTGACCATCCGTCAACTGGGAGAGTGGAACCGGTCCGGGGTTGTCTAAAAAACCCAAGCCGTTTGGAATGGACCACCCCGACGAGTTTAACGGCTCCGTTGGACGCTCTAAGGTCTTTTAAGAAAACCAAAGAGAGAAATGATATGAGCTAAGTAATCTAAACAAACTAACACTAAATACAACTTATAAAACAAACTAAAATCAACTAAAACTAAATGTAAACTACTCTAACTATTATACATAATCTACTAATTACTATTATAATAACTCAAATCAACTATCTAATTACCAGCTGCAATATTACTTATTCACAAATGTACACTATAAACAACCTACAGATTTAATTAAAACCTGCAAAACTCATGTGTTTTCTGCCCTAAGACAGTCATGAATCTTTTTGATTTTTTATATTTTATGAAAAAGAAATAAACATTACTGAAATTAAACAATCTAATATAAATCTAATTAAACTTATATCTGAATTAAACTACTTAATGAAAACAGTAAACAACAAACTAATTGACCTGGAAACGCTCTAAGTCTGCCCTGTGTATGATAACTTCTAAGCTGGTCGGAGGAAGAAATTCACACTGATTAGTCCATAAACTTCTCGAAAACGATTGGCTGTGCTGCTTCTTGAAGTGTTTTACAGGACAAACAAGACATAAAAGAAAATCATAACAATCTTATGATTATAAAGCTCTGCAATAAGGGAAACTTGTTATGCAAAGAATTATATAGAACAATTCAATTCATGAAGAAGATAAACCTGTCATTCACAAACTGAATTAACAATTGTTATGTCTTTTATCTATTTGGAAGAGACAAGATATGAATAACAATGATCAAAATTATATCATTTGCCTATGATTTAGATAGCTAAAGTAGTCATAAACC
>JZKD02S1790160.1:203682-216443 GCA_000966675.3 Picea glauca | reverse complement strand
AATCTGAGTAGCCTCTTCAAAGGCTTCTAACAACGTGGCCTTTTTGGATCATTTCACCCAAATAGCTATACTTTGATGTAGAGCTTTAGTATAGTAAGCTATTACAAGACTCTCAGCAGGCATAGAGTCTGCAGGGATTCTATTCTTAAGTGTCAAAAATATTTGGTTAAAATCTTTAAATTTTTCTTTTGAGTTCATTTTTAAACTTGAAATATCCATGAATAAGACTTCCAGAGGTTTACCATCTCCGATTTTTTCCAAAAAGCATGACTCAAACTTTTCCCAAGACACTATGGTATGGGGCTGTTGGGCAAAGTACCAAGTGGACGCATTACCCTCAAAGGTGTAAGAGAACAACCTACAGACAACGTCTTCATGTTCAATGTTACAGAGTCTGATGGCTAACATAAATTTTTTGATATGATCTTTGGCTATCTGTTTTGAATCAGGATCAAACTTAGGAAGCCATTTTTTCGGGTGCTTAGGTAAAGGGTGTTGGGCTCCAGGTACAACTACAACATCCTGGTCCAACCAGGGTCTAGCAAGGTTGTTCTGATTTGCCATTGGGGAATTGGGTGTGGAAGGCTGAGAAGGTGGATTGCCTTCGTCAGAAGAGGAATCTCCCCCAGAAGATGAAGGAGATGAGGGAGGTGGTGAAGGGGGTATCCCAGATCCTCCTGTAGCAGGATTTGTGTCTGGATCTGTTGGATTCACAGTGAGGTCTATGTCACCTAACTGTTCTCTAATGTGAGAGAAGTCTAAAGGTTGACCCCACGGGCGGTTTGGTCACCTAAGACTAGCTAAGGCACTATGTGTTCTGATAAGAGATTGACAAACGATCTCTTGGGGATCACCACCTGTAGGATTAGGGGTTGCTAGCTCAACTGTGATCTGTGGATCTTCGGTTGAAGTAGTTGCTGTTTGAGGGGGGATATTATCTTGTGAATGACTTCTAGTCACTATAGGTGTGCGATTAGGTGGGGGAGGAGTCTTGCGACCACCTCGTGCCATTAATTAAGTTCAGGCCCTCCTTCTAGCGCCATTTTTTAACGGGCGAAATTGACCGTCCGTCAACTGGGAGAGTGGAACCGGTCCGGGGTTGTCTAAATAACCCAAGCCGTTTGGAATGGACCATCCTGACGAGTTTAACGGCTCCGTTGGCCGCTCTAAGGTCTTTTAAGAAAACCAAAGAGAGAAATGATCTGAGCTAAGTAATCTAAACAAACTAACACTAAATACAACTAATAAAAAAAACTAAAATCAACTAAAACTAAATGTAAACTACTCTAACTATTATACATAATCTACTAATTACTATTATAATAACTCAAATCAACTATCTAATTACCAGCTGCAATATTACTTATTCACAAATGTACACTATAAACAACCTATAGATTTAATTAAAACCTGCAAAACTCATGTGTTTTCTGCCCTAAGACAGTTAGGAATCTTTTTGATTTTTTATATTTTATGAAAAAGAAATAAACATTACTGAAATTAAACAATCTAATATAAATCTAATTAAACTTATATCTGAATTAAACTACTTAATGAAAACAGTAAACAACAAACTAATTGACCTCGAAACGCTCCAAGTCTGCCCTGTGTATGATAACTTCTAAGCTGGTCGGAGGAAGAAATTCGCACTGGTTACTCCATAAACTTCTCAAAAATGATTGGTTGTGCTGCTTCTTGAAGCGTTTTACAGGACAAACAAGACATAAAAGAAAATCATAACAATCTTATGATTATAAAGCTCTGCAATAAGGGAAACCTGTTATGCAAAGAATTATATATAACAATTCAATTCATGAAGAAGATAAACCTGTCATTCACAAACTGAATTAACAATTGTTATGTCTTTTATCTATTTGGAAGAGACAAGATATAGATAACAGTGATCAAAATTATATCATTTGCCTATGATTTAGATAACTAAAGTAGTCATAAACCATAAACAAATTGATATACAAAACATGAAACAAAATGTTGATATATTGAGAAGCTAAAGCTGTGACAAAACATCAATTCTTCTCCAATCTGTATTAGAAATCCATATCCTTGTTCTCCCACGAATGAGGATGATGATTATTACAAAAATCATAAGTATTTATAAGTCTCTTCACAAGGTAAAACTTCCTTGTGGATAATATCAAACCGTTTTACATAATCTGGGAAATATCCCAAAATCACCTAAACTAAGAAAATAAAATTCAAGTGAAATATTGGAAATATCCCCTAACTGTTCAACCACTCAACTGCAATTCGAATTTACCTGCAATAGAACACAAATATCCAATTAGAAAGATATTTCAGCAACAAAATACAAAAAAAATTGATCCTATAGACTTAGCTACAGAATCATCTGATTCTGTAGCTAGTCTAAAATAACAAACAGAATCAGATAGAAAACAAATCCAAATCTTTTTAAAACAATCTAATTTAATTTTCTTTTATTAAAATTGAATTACTAATGGTTCAAGCAGATTTAATCAAATCGAAAAGGATGCAATCAAAACGGGATAAGAATGCTCTGTTTTGAGTTGCCATCGAATCGGGTCAAATTATAACCACTCTGTTCCATATCCAAATGCAATTACAAGTAAATCGTATCGTATAAGATACGATGTAATCAAAATTGATATGGTTATAATCGAACACCATCATAATCGATTGGTTACGACTGTAACATGGTGCATAGGATTCATATCGTTTTAATCAAATGCCGATATAGAAAGGCCGTTACGATTATGACCAAACGTTCATAACAACATCGAACTTAACCATAGATTACAATCGTTGAGCGTTTACATAGTAAATCAGACAGGATCACATAATGATCGTAACCATCAACAACAGTGATAACCATAAACTGGGCAATAATCAAATCGAAATGTGACTGAGCTAAAAATAGAAACACATCGTAATCCTGGGTATAATCAATTTCATTCCCAAATCAAAATTAAACAATATATGAATCAAACTGATCATACGGTCAAACTATGCGAATTGATAGGTTGGATATAACAATCATGATTCAAATATTGTCGCAATTTAGTCATGCATCCACAGAATGGTATTCGAATACAACAGTTAACCATAATTTACCAAACATATCGTATGTGACCAATTCGAAATGAAATATTAACTGTGTTTGAAATTGATATACCAGAAATGACCTGTGTTTAGAAAATATTGACAACTTCAATAATCGACAGAGTATTCAGTTCAAACCAAATCGAAACGATCAAATCTATCCTACGATCAATCGAATCACAACCAAATCCAATCGAAACTAAAACAATAATGAAAATTGATTTATTAAAACAAAATTATATACAAAAGTGCATGCTTATGCGATAGAGTAGATCCACGATATAAACAAAGTTTAAAAGTATGTCATATAAATAGGCAAAAGTCATACCAGTAATGTTGTTCAAGCTATGCCAATTTTGAATTGACGACTGCTGTAGCCGACTCCACGTTTTTAAACAAAATCGAACCTGTTGTTCATTGTTTCTTATCGGTGGATGGCAACTTTGCCTTTTGAATGGTGAGCTTTGAAACTTGATCTTCTAGAGCATGAATTCTGGACTGCAACATTGGCACGTCGAGGTAATACCTTTCCAACCATGAGCCACACTGATCACATGGTGGAGCAGTTGGTTCGACTAGAACAAGAGGGGGTTTAGATGAGTCACCTGGGTTTTCACAAGGCATTTTGATGCCTGGAAAATTAGGATCACTTCGCAAGCAAGGTGGTAGGTTCTTGACGAAATCATATGCAGGTTTATCACATATACCTTCAGAGTAGGGATACTCACTTGCCAGGTAACGTTCAACCTCTGAGTCAAAATCTTCACTTACCATAATAGGGTCAGTGTTGACAGGTGCTTTTGGTTTATTTCTTTCCATGCGAGAGATTAATCGGGCGTTTTTCTTGCCTTTAGAATTGGCAGAGGGTTTGGCTTTAGGCCTTTTAGCCACGGGTTTAGCAGCTTCGATATCCTGGGTAACAGAATTGGGTAGGTCAATAGGAGAATCGGGTAGGGTTTTAGGTAACAGAGCACAGTAAGGCACAGGGGGTACTAATTTGCACTCGCTCACTACAGGTTTGTCAATCTGTGGTGGGCTCGAGTCAACAAAATCATTGCGTTTAAGAAAATCCTCCCAACAGTCACGGTGTAACCCCAACTTACATACTACAAGCATTTTAATCAACCCAAAATGAAAAAGAATGGTATCAGACTGGTTCCGTTTGTACCTTTTAGAGATTTTGAAAAAACTCCTATGCAAGTAGTATGGCATATTAAGTTCATACCCCATGAAAACCATAAGTAGCCGAAGGTGGTACAAGAAAATGAAACCATACCTGCCCTCGCAAGTAATGAACTTCTTGGTAACCATGAGCAAATCGTGCCAACGTTGCTTAGGCATATTTGCGGGCAAACCCTTGTCACAAGAACTCACCCTTCGTGACTGGAAGAGTAATGTCCATGGGACATCTTCCACTTTACAATTTTTTGACCATCTCTGTCCGACAACAGGTAGACCGGTAGCCAAACTGAGAAATTTCTCATCAATTTCTAACTGCACATCCCCAACCTTGGCTCGACAGCCATCAAAGGTTAATGCGAATTGTCGAGCCACACCAGGGTTATAGCCATCAAACTTTCGTATGAATGGGAGCCATCCGAATTCCTCAAGGTCGCTGTAAGCGCCATCGAACATCAACAATGCCTGGCTACCATTGGGTCCCGCCCTTACGACCGGGGCCATGGTGCGGGTGCATGGTAGGGTTTGAATTGAATACAACAATACACAGTAGTAAAAATCAAAAGGATTAACAACTGCAAGTGTTCAAAGGGGGGGAAAATCAATATGTGCGTGCGAAGGTGGTGGGTTAGTTCATCGCCATGCACAACATTAATGGCACAATACAACACTGTTTAATCAATTATGACATCACTCAAACCACATTAATCGGTTAACACAAGGATTTAAACGATGGATAGTGATAACAAGGCACCATTGTATCATTTGAAACCATGGACATTAAATACATAATCAAACCCAAAGTTAATACGCGCCATGTAATAATTCAAACCATTAAATCTAAAATCCAAATGTTTCACCAGCGCGCCATGTATAACTTTAGACTATTGCCATTCAAATATGAAATCAGACTCATTTTTGCATAATCAAAGTTTATAAATCATTGCAACACGAGATTTCATAAAATCGATAGGTCAAAAAAGCTTATAACAGTGAGGATCACATCATATAAAACAAGATCAATCATGACCCTTATGAAATCAAACATAACCCATAACTTAACATGCTCAATGCCATATCAATTTAGTTGCGCAATCAAAGTGATAATAGGTGAATGGACAAAGTTCGAAAAATAAACCAAAGGTAAGTACCAATCAAGATATCAAATAAGCAGATCATGACAGTCCAAAAAACGACGGAGGAGTTTTCACGCTTTCAGTCGTGAAAAATAAATTGAAACCAATTTTCAATTGTCGTATGAAATGAAAACATCGTCTCTTTCCAAAATGCGACGATACCTTGACATTCAGGAGACAAAAGGTGTAGGCAGCTTATAAGGGCAATTGAAAAAATTGAATTGGTTGCCAACACTAGGCTAATGAGGACTGGAGCTGTAGTGATTGCCTTTTTGATATTATTAAAATCTTCTTGTGTATCTATGGTCCATTCAAACCTTTGGTCCTTTTTCAACAATAAATTAATCGGCTTCACAATACTTGCATAGTTAGAGATAAATCTTCGTACAAAGTTGATCTTGCCAAAAAATGATTGAACTCCCTTCTTAGATGATGGGGGTTGAGTTCATTTATAGCTTTAAATCTCTCTGGATCAATATAGATTCATTCCTTGCACACAATATGACCTAATAGTTTGCCTTGAGTTACAACAAATAAACATTTTTTTGGATTTAAAGAAACACCATTTAACCTACACCTGTCAAAAAATTTCCTCATGTGATGAATGTGACCGCTCCTTGTTTTTTAGTGTACTGTTAAATCATCTTGATAGTCACCATGAATTTCCCTATCAGTCCCTCAAAATCACGATCAATATCCCTATGAAATGTAGCTCCTGCATTTTTTAAACCAAAAGGCATCCGAGCATATGAATATGTCTCCCAAGGTGTTATGAAAGTTGTCTTTGCTCTGTCTTCTTCAACAACTAAGACTTGATTATACCGAGAAAAACCATCTAACATGGACATGTAGGCTGATCCTGTGACTTGTTGGAGAATAAACTCCATTTTAAGAAAAGGATAATTATCCTTTATGCTTTATTTGTTAAGATCCATGAAATCTACACACATCCGAATCTCCCCAGTGTTTTTTCTTACTATCATAGGGTTTGAAAGCCAATCAAAATGTCTAATGGGGTATATTATTCCAACCTTCTTTAATTTTTCCAATTCAACCTTTACTAATGGTTTTAATTTGGGGTTAATTATCCTTATCTTCCGCTTGACAGGCTTTGCCAAAGCTAATGAATCTGCGTTCTAATTTTTGTCCCTTGGGACAAAAGAAATGTTAAAAGAGCTAAAGGATTCCATCAATTCATTAACTCTTTTGAAATATAATTTAAGTCTTTCCTTTTTAATCTTATATCTTTGGGTAACTTAATTTATTACCAACTCGGATTTGCCTATCACAATTAGATGTTCTATCTTCATTTCTCGTGCAAGAATCATTCCTTGAATCAAAGCTTCGTATTCTGCCTCATTATTGGTGCACACAAATTCAAGTTTGATAACATGTGGATGCACAATCTTTCCTGGGTTTATAAGGACGATTCCAACTCCACTCCCAAAATTTGAGCAAGCTCCATCAAATGACTTCCTCCAATAACCTTCAAACTAATGCTTTTGATTCTCCATGTCTTCAATCTGATCCATGCCTAGGATAGCATAGTTTCCGATCCCAATGTCTATATAATCTTCCATTGGTTCATTATCCTTCTTTTTGAAGGAAAACGACCTTCTGGGTTCACGAGGGACCTTAATCATTGCTCCTTCTTTATCTGGAAACATCATGCAACTTCCATCATTCATTATGTATCCCTCGATCATGGATGACCAATCTCTTCCTAAGACAACTCCATACGCAGAAGGAAGGTCTACCACCACAATATTGAAAATGATAAAAATACAGGGAGTCGTCGTGATCCAAGCATAAAAATCCTTGATTTCTCTATAAGATGGCACTTGTTTGGAATCGATTGCATACATGCTTTCACCTATTTCATAATATTTGGTGCAACTCATGCCCAATGCCTCCATGACCGCCAATGGCTTAATATTATTGGTCGTGCTTGTGTCAACTAAACAATTATGAAGTGAAACATCATGATTCTCAATTGAAATATAAAAATGTGGGATTTTACCTCTCAATTTGAGGGTTGATGTGTTATAACTTTGTTTTGGACTTGTAACAACAACCTCCATTCTTCTGGATGGATCATCCAACAATCTCAAAATATTTTCTCTTTGTTGAGGGGTCTTTACCACTTCTGTGAATGGAAGAGTTATCCTCAACTTACTCAAGTCCTCTACAAAATTGTATTTCATCTTGGGAGGGTTTGACACCAGGTGTTGCTTCTTGCTTCCAGTGCTATCTATCACATTTTTATTTACCTCTTTCTCATTCACATTTTCTTTATCTTTTTCTCTATTTCTTTCATTTTCCTTTTCAGAATCATCTTTATTTTTGGATTTATTTACAAATGATCGTGTTTGGGAAACATTCTCTTGCGAGTCAGGGTCATTTTCGCCTTCTTCAAATATATACATGGACGTCTCACATCTGTCCGTCTGTACAATTTCAAAACTTTCATGAGGTAAATAATAATTTCCTTTCTCAACTATTTGCTCGTCATATATGTCATACATAATAGCTGCATTTGGGATTGGTTGCCTGGGAACCCTTTGTCTTTGTTGATTATTGTTGGCCCTCGACCAAGTTTTGAGGAAACGCTGGTCATGTTTGACCATTTTTGGGACTTCAACAGGCTGGTCGAAGACGAAGCGGAGATCACGGGATCTCACCCATTTTTACGGGCTTTTTGGGCTGTTAGGGTTTATGTAACGGGTATGGGATGTCGGCCCATGGGGTTACCCATGTTTATGCCTTTTTGTAATGTATAAACAAGTAGCTAGGCTATGTAAATAGATGTCAATTTAGAGGTCATGGGTTTAGTGCATGACTAGAGTATGTTAAGACTTGCAGAGCTACGTGCAAGTGATTGTAAGAGACTTTGTTCACAGACTGTGTAAGGCTTTGTGCCCTGAACTAATTCGGGGAAGGAGGATTTGGCGAGGTGCGCGCAAATATCCTTTCCCTTGGAGGGGTTGGCTCCGTGGATTTGTGCACAGGAGTAGAGGAATATCAGAAGCTTGAAGACTAATAAAGACGAAGAAGAAGAGTTGGTGGACGTAGCCCCACACTAGGGTGACCCACGTATATCCCATGTTGATGTGATTTGTGCGATGTTATTCATATTGTTTATGTATTTATCTTCTTAGTGCACTGATCTTGATGTATGCTAGATAGATGTATGGATTCTTAGTGCTCTATTGATGGTAAATGAATGCTAGATCTAAGTTAATGCTATGTGCTTAGAAGTGTTTGATCTGATTATTACTGCATTGTTGTGTATTTAGGGTTTAATCTGCAATGTGACTAAGAACCATAACTCAATGAATATTTTTGGCTAAGTGCTCTGTTA
Organism: Picea glauca; assembly: GCA_000966675.3. NCBI lineage: Eukaryota > Viridiplantae > Streptophyta > Pinopsida > Pinales > Pinaceae > Picea > Picea glauca. Next base: position 207,668 of record JZKD02S1790160.1, on the reverse strand, counting down.
AGTGTTGTAATCACAAATCTGTGTCCCAACTAGGTTGTAGACACCTGAGTCCTACAACCCCCCCGCCTCTACCTCGGGTGAGACTTCATCTGCTTCGTAGGTGTTGTCGAAAGGGCCGATAGTTAGGGTTTTGTTGGTGTGCTGTTGAAGTGTTGAACCCCGGGTTTGCCCCTGTGCCAACAAATGGTTCACCCTGGGTCTGCCCCTGTGCCAACAATTATCAGTGTTTTCAAACCTTACTCTATTTTCTTGGGGAGGGTTCCTTCTTTACTCTTGGACCGTCATTCTCAGATTTGCTACATAATTATCACCCCTTATTAGTCTGGTTATCTCATTTTGAATTTGCTTGATGGTTCTATTCATTTGTGCAATCTTAATTATTTGCTTAGTTTCTTGTGTTGCAATAGGGTCTACCTTCACATCTGGTATGGTTCCCTTAAAAAATCCTCCTCCAATGGTTTGATTTTGGATCAGTCGTGGCTTCTTCTCTTCATTATTTCTTGAGCTAGAGGCTCCCTGATCATCAATATTTGGGATTCCCAGTTGCCTCAGTACTTTTCCCAGGATAATATTGGGGTCAACACCCATCTCAATCATAATTTATTCCATCTTAGTGGCCTTAATCATTGCTTCCTACAAGGTATCCATCTAGGATGTTATGATAACATATTTTACATTTGGGGGCATCACATTCTTATAACAACCAAGTATCACTAGGTCATTAGGTCTTTTATCTTCTTGAATATTACTCAAAGTTTTATTGAACTTGAGATTAAAATCTCATATTATCTCATTCTTCCTCAAACCAATCTGGGTGATATTAGTGAGAAGGGTATGATATGAAACTGGGGGAGCGAACATAGTCAAGAACATAGTTTTGAGGTTGTTAAATGAACCAATTGACCTAGTGGGTAATGTCGTATACCATTCATAGGCTTGTCCTGATAAGGTTTGAAGAAATAACCTTACCATCATATCGTCATATTCAACACGGTGAAAATCACAAACATTAACAAATAAATTAAGGTGTCTTTTGGCATCAATTGTTCCATCTCCGTAAAATTCTTTCAAGGCACCCTTAGGGAGAACAAGGAGGTCACGTTACTCACCTCAAAGATTTAAGGGGGGATCTATTAATCTTCTTTAGTTTCCAAATATTAGGTCTTCTTGATTTCTTCCACCAACTCCTCCATCTCCTTGTCTTTCTTCTTGAGATTCTCTTTGTGGTTCTTCTCGTGGTTGTTTATTTCTTCCTGCCATGTCTGGAGATATTTCACGAATATGTTTTCCAATTATTAGAATACATAGTTGCTTGCTTTTACTTTTGGTAATAGGTCCCTTGTATTAGTCCAACTTCAATTATGACCTCGTTCTTGTTCTCTTTGAGCTTGTCTTTCGTTTCTTCAGTCTTATCACTCGTCTCTCCTTTGTCTATGGAGGATTTCTCTTTCTTCTTCTTGGACCAATTTTTGCCAAGATATTTCCAATTATTTCCTGGTCTCGACTGTCGTTATTACCAAATTATACAGTTGATGAAAGATGCTTCGTTGATTATTCAATCCAATTTCTAGGTGGGGCTGATCATCCTAGGGAAAAGTTATGTATCTTTCAAAATATGCTAAACCAGATTTCAAATTTTCAGTTGATCCCCAGTGGAGTTATGTTGACGCTTGAATCTGTTAGGACTGAAACAATAACCTCACAGGGATACAAATCCCCCTGCATTTTTATAGAGGTGGTACTCCTCTTTGTTTCAAGATACTCTTGGAATTTTAGATTTTCAAAATAATATAGAACTTTGAGAAAGTCTGCCGTGATATTCAAAGAAATATAAAAGTTGCAAAAAAATAAAATATTTTGTTTTTAAAGAGAGTTCTTGAGAGATGACCAGGAACCTCACACATCACATATTTGAAAAAGATAAGAAAAATTTCCTCACATCCATTATAGTTAAACTAAATATTTCTGATCACATAAAAATAAAAGAAAATGGTCTGCACACATAAGATAACTTTAATAGAGTAAACACATGTGGAGCTCAAATAAAGAAAATGATAGGTCAATCTCAAATATTTTATACTCAAAACTCAGAGTTATAAAACACCATCAAAACTGATCCCGAAATAGTTCTCTTGGTATTTCTGAGGAATATAAAGTTTGTTACAAAGTTTTGAAATTTAAATGCATTTGTCCTTAGGAATGGGATTGGGGCTCCCGCAGACCATTAAGAAAATATAAACAAGAAGTAAGCTACAAAGAAAATATGGTGGGCGATGACAGAGTAGCAAGACCTGGAAAAAAGACATGAATAAGTTATCAGATTTCAGTTAAACCTTTCTAGTCAAATAAACAGAGTAACTGGATGAAAAACTGATAAAGAAAGCAAGATGTGATCAACATAAAATTACTATGATGGTCTCTCAATTTTTACTTGCTTCCCACTGTCGTTTTATTTTCCTCATTAACGGTTATAGGAACCATCTCAACTGTTGCTTCTTGGCCTTCTTTAGTTAATTTATCAATTACCTTTTTAAACCAATCTTTATTGGTGCAACATTTATTTCATGCCTGATTTTGATATTAAATAATTTGCCTTCCAAATATCTTAAGTCATGAGAAATGCCATGTATTGCCTCCTCAATATCTTGTTTTTTCATAGAATAATCAACCAACCAATTATATATCTCTTCTTCATTATATTCAATTATGCCATAAAATTTCTCAGTTGACAATCCCTTTAATATATCCACTTGTTCATCAAATTTTTTCTTTGTTCTCTAAAAATATGGTAGCTTGGCCAGATATCCTTGAAGTGTTTTCGACCAACAAGAACCTTTTGAAGACTAAAAGAAAATTATTATAAACTTCATAGAAAAACATAGGGGTCTTATGTCTCCATAGTACCTGATACCAAAAGGTAATTGAATCTGTTTCACAATTCACCCTCTTACTTATGGTTAAGTTTGGGAATTGACAACAATGCACAATAGCTAATATCAGATAAGAGGCCATAAATAATTTTCTGTCCTTTTTATAATGTGATAACTGGGATGAGATTTCGATAGAAATGAGTTTTCCCTAATAAAAAATGGCATGTTCTTGCACTATAAAATACAAAATATATAAAATCATGTGAGAGATAGAAGAAGTGCTTTCCTGACTTGTCAACCTGATAAATAACCATGCGATTTCTCAATAAGGGTTTTTAAAGGACTCAACCTAGATTATGGTTATGTCTTCTGGGATAGATGCAAGATTCTCCAAATATTCAATAATTCTCTGCAATCTTCACCTTTGAAAATAAGAGTCGGCTCTAACAACTTTAACATGTTGAGAAAAAATTGAGGTGAAAGAGAAATCAAAGAATGATCTCGGAGCTGTATAATTCTTTGACTTGGCATGTACTTGTCCACACACCATGCAATGAGTTATTTACAATAAAAAACCTCAGGAACACACCCAACATGAGCGATTCTAGATGCCCAAATTACATCTTTCTATGCAGGAGGAGAGGAATAATATGAATATGCTTTTGACCACTGGTAGTTCTGGTCTTCACGACCAAAGATATTCAGAGTATCACCACAAAAATGTTGTCTAGATGATACTGGAATAGGTTGACGAGACTATTTCTTCAGCTGGATAATAACCTCAAATAACTATTTTCGGAGAGATAATGATAATTTAATGCCTTGAAAAATGAAGATTTAATGAAATTTAATGAGTAATTCCTTGAGCATTTCACCATTAATGACGATCTTTTTTCAGAGCCTACACAACACTTGTTAGAATTAAACAACACTTAATGCATATTGGGAAAAGCAACAAAATGGCGGGGATGGATGAGAGAGAGTTTGAATATGAAACTTTTCATCAACCCGCCAACCTGTGGTTATGGATGATAAAAAATATACTAAGTGTAGAAAGGCGTGTTAGAAAAATAGGACCGCGGAGCAATAAAATAAAACAAATGCAGAAAAAAAACA
>JZKD02S1790160.1:179809-203632 GCA_000966675.3 Picea glauca | reverse complement strand
AGGGCAAAAAACCCTAACATAATCTCTATTGTTAGATCTACGACCTTATAATGAACGGTCCAGATTTACAATGAAATTACAATATACTTTTATAAGGCAATTTTTGCTTCGGGGGCTTCGCCCTCGAACCCCCATCAGGGGATGCTTCCCTCGAACCCCCGTTGGGGGCCCGCTTGCCCCCAGACCCCCCAGCTGGGGGGATGGACCCCCCGGATCCCGCAGAGGGGGTACCCCTCCTCTGCACTCCCTCGCGTGTAAGAGTGTACACACTTCTGGGGTGTAAATACTTCATGGGGTATAAACATGGCTGAAAGCAAGGACCTCTGAATCAGGAAGATAATTAGGCTCCACAACCAACAAGGCGGTCTGTCAGACTTGCATGCAAAATGAATAAAATACTTTGGAGCTCGGCACCCGCGAACAAGATGATGGTCAAAATGTAGATCACAGAACTTGGGGTGCAAATTGAAGGTCATGAAACTTGGAGGATGAGGGATTGAACCCGCAAACCCGCACAATTGAAAAATGGATAAGTGTAGTAGCAGACTTATGACATGAACAAGTGGATGGAGATGAAGGTCCGCCAACCCGCGAACCTGCCAATCACTGAAATATGACTAAGTATAGTAACTAGAAAGGGAGAGAAGAAAGGACAAAATAAAAATGGAAATAAGGGGAGGTGTAGAAGAGGGAAAATAAATGGAAAAAAGAAGTTGGGAAGATAAAATGTGGAAGGAAAAACAGGAAGCACGAAACAATCTCAACAAAACCGAGGATGAAATATAGAGACTCAGTGACAGAGCATCCGAATGCCTTCATTACAATGGTAGGCCAATAATTATCTATTGATATTAAGATGTCTGATGAAATTACATGTATCTGTTTATTATGCTCTTTACCAGAATCATAGGACCGTCTAGTTGTGGCCATAAGTAGTTATACAACTACTTTAAGTTTCGATGATGTGGTCTCATCCTTGTTGTCGGAGGAGATGACGCGGAAGAACATGGAAGGACAGAGAACATGAGCATTATTTGTAAGACAAAGATCCCATGAAAGAAATAGATCTAAGTCCTCAAGTGGGAGATATAAATATAAGGGAAGATATAAATCTCCTAGGAAGTTTGTAAAGGTACGATGGAGATGTGAAAAAAAAGGGAACTATAAGAAGCAATTTAGATCCAAAAGTACCGAGAGAGGGAAGGGATCTAAAGATGATCCTTCTACAAAAGAAAAAACCTCCGCAGAAGAAGGAGGGGGTGTGTACTTAGATTCTTCAAGCACACATGCAGATAATGAGGCATGTCTGGTTGACTCAGGTGCATCCTTTCATATGGCTCTTCATAGGGAGTGGTTTTGCGAATATAAAAGGTATGATGTAGATGATGTTTTCCTAGGTGATGACTCGACAACAAAAATAACAGGAAGAGGAAAATTCAAGTTGAAGCTCATGGATGGAAGGATTAGAACACTCCATCATGTTCTGCACATCCCAGGATTGGCCAAAAATTTGATTTATTTAAGAAAAATGGACGATTCATGGGTAAAAACAATGTTTGAGAAAGAAACCTGCATGATGGTTCAAGGAGAAATGGTGTTGCTGAAGTTAGTTCGATTTGAAACTCTGTATAATCTACATGGAAACACTATTAGTGATGGGTTCAATAGTGCCATTGTTCCTAATATTGGATATCAAGAAGAAAAAACTCCTACAGTCTCTAGAGAAAAGACTGTGATGTGGAATCAAAGATTAGGGCATATCAGAGAGAAGGGCCTTCGACTACTACACAGTAAAGGTATGGTTGAAGGTATGTCTTATTCCTCTCTAGATTTTGATTTATGTGAATATTTTGTATATGGGAAGCATAATTGAGTAAGATTCCCCTGTGGCGCAATGAGGGTATAAGGAAACTATATTACTGGGAAAATTACTAGGAAAATCTATGTACTATGTCTCATTTATAGATGAATTCTTGAGGAATACATGGATATATTTTGTCAAGAATAAATCTGAAGTCTTTGACAAGTTTAAAGAGTTTAAGGCTATTGTGGAGAATCAAACAAAGAAAATGATTAAGGTGTTGAGGATGGATAATGGTGGAGAGTTCTGCGGAAATGAATTTGAAGAATTATGTAAGAAATGTGGTATAGCAAGGCAAAAGACTACTCTGTATACAAATCAACATAATGGAGTTGTAGAAAGGATGAACAAGACGCTGATGGAAAAATCAAGGTGCATGCTTAGTGGTGCCAGGTTAGGACAAGAATTCTGGGCAAAGGTAGTTGGTGCTGCATGTTACCTAGTCAATCGATCAGCCTCATCAACACTGGATGACAAGGCTCCACACAAGGTATTGGATGATAAGAAACCCTCTCTCACACATCTAAGGGTATTTGGTTGTGATGCATATGTTAAGGTTGCAAAGGAAAACATGAGTAAGCTAGATAAAAAAATGCTGAAAAGTATATCTTTATTAGGTATAAAGATGGTTTCAAATCTTATAAGCTTTGGAACCCAAAAAATAAGAAGGTTGTATATAGCCGAGATGTGGTATTTAGAGAAATTAAAGATGTTGTGAAACATGAAGTCCTACCAAGGAAGGAAGAACTAGAGAAAATAGAGTTTTATTTGAAGGATAATGAATCAAACTCTACAAAAGAACATGAATCGGAAGAAGAAGATCCTCATACTCCAGTATTGAGGAGATTGATCCGGGAAAGAAGGAAACCATAAAGGTATACTCCACCTGATTTCCATTCGAATTTTTCTTTGTTTATTACTGATTATGATTCTAGAACTGTTAGGGAGGTAGTGGATTCAGAGGATGGTAAACTCTGGAAAAGGGCCATGGTGGAAGAAATGGAAGCATTGGAAAAGAATAAATCTTGAGATCTAGTGGAGTTTCCTACTCAAAGAAAGCACATTGGAAACAAATGGGTGTTTAAGAAGAAGTTGAATGTAGAAGGAAAAGTGGAGAAATACAAAACTCGGTTAGTAGAAAAAGGTTATTCCCAAGCAAAGGGAATTGATTTTGGTGAAAACTTTTCTCTTGTTGCCAAGTTAACTTCTATTAGATTTCTTTTATCTGATTCTATTGCATTTGATTTTGAAGTAGAATAGATTGATGTGAAGACAACATTTCTACATGGGGATCTGGAAGAAGAAATCTACATGAAACAACTGTAAGGATTTGTAGTGAAGGGAAAGAAAGAGATGGTATACAGGCTAAAAAATTCCTTGTATGGGTTAAAGCAATCACCAAGGATGTGGTATAAAAAAATTGATACTTATATGTTGGGACTTGATTTCACAAGGAGGAAAGCGGATCACTATGTGTATTTCATATTAATCGGTGATCATGTTATTTATTTGGTCTTGTATTTGGATGATATGTTGTTGATAGGAAACGACAAGGAGATTATCCAAGATGTCAAAACTCAGTTGTCCTCTAAGTTTGACATGAAGGATCTTGGTGCTGCAAATTTAATTTTGGGAATGGAAATTAAAAGAGATCGAGAAAATGGGAAAATCTGGTTAAATAAGAGGAAATGTGTTGATACAATATTGTAGAGGTTTAATATGCAGGAATGTAAACTGGTTAGGGTCCCTATTCCTATAGGTGTAGAGTTATCTACAAATCAGTGTCCCAATACATAATAAGAGGAAGAGGACATGACCCATGTTCTTTATGCTAGTGCATTTGGAAATTTGATGTATGAAATGGTTTGTACTAGACTAGACATTGCCCATTCAATGGGAGTTTTGAGCAGGTATATGTCAAAACCAGGGAAGGAGCATTAGACAACAGTAAAGAGGGTTCTCAAGTATTTGTGTGGAACTACTAGCTATGGATTGTCCTACCAAGGAATACTAGGATTGGACAGAGTGTTGGACATACATGGCTTTGTTGATGCAGACTGGGATGGAGATATGGATCACAGAAGATCTACAAGTGGGTATGTCTTTAAAATTTTTGGAGGAGAAATCAATTGGATGAGAAAAAGACAGTTTGTAGTGGCACTCTCAACAACAAAAGCTGAATACATGGAAACCACTCATGCAATAAAGGAAGTAGCATGGTTACAAATATTGTGTTCATGTATTGGGTTGGTACAACAAGCTGCAAGAATAGATTGTGATAGTCAGAGTGCAATCTTCCTGGTGAAGAACCCGACTTATCATTCAAAGACAAAGCATATTGATGTTCAATATAACTTTGTGAGAGACATGGTTGAATAAAATAAGGTGTTCCTGATGAAGGTGGACACTTTGAATAATATTGTAGATTCATTAACAAAATCTATGAGCACTGAGAAGTTCTCTTGGTGTAGAGGATCTATGGGCATTGCTGACTATGTAAATCTGTAACGCCATGTATGCAAATAAAACAACAAGTGGGATAATATTGGGTATGCGTTATATTCTTTGCATGATTAGACCTAGTGCTTGCATTGTGCCAGGCATGCGGGGCATCACAAGGAGGCGAAGCCCTCAAAATTTTTTTTTGGGTGTTTTTTGCGTCCGTTTTTTAGTGGTTTTCAGCACATGGTTAATGATCCAGGATCTTTTCATCAGGTGACTTATCAAAGAATCACATAAATTGAGCATAAAATAAAGTACACCATAAATAAGGAAAATCTCAAAAGGAAAGAGACATAAGCATGAAATATGAACGCAAAAACTTGATAATGGAGTTCGTCCCCGGTGGACTATGTCTCTGAGTCATGCTCTCAAATGGGTAGGTCTTTTTATTAACTTCACAAAAATATTGGGAAAAATACACAAGTATACCTCATTATGGGGTTAAGCTACATAAGCTTTGCTCAGATAAAAAAACTAACATCACCACTGTGTTCGTGGTGTCGAATTACCTAAAAATGACTGTCTTCACGTCTCGATTCGAGTCTGACACTTTCAGGCCCAAGAGACACCTCTGCCTCAATTTCTGTGCCACTGCCTCTGCAATAAATGACTAGAAAATCTCGAAATTCATGCCCCATTCCATACAAATTGCGTACAGGCGCTCTCAGTTCTCCTCTTTCTTCTTCTGTCTTGTGTACCGAATGCACTAGCGAACCCCCTTCTTATACAAAATTTCAGCAGTTTGGAATAAATGAATGTGGTTGGCGCACTGACAGGTGGAGCTATTTTTAGTCATTAGTTAGCGGAGGTCCCATGATCGAATCTCGTGGACTCTGATTTTTAATACACATAGTTATAACATAAATTTGGTAGATTTTGCTAAAATTGGCGGGCGGTTTGGCACGTTGCTATTTTTAGTGGATAGTTGGCATATGCCCCTAAAATGGCAGAACTGTTACTACATCTGGCAGATGGTTTGGCGGAAATTTGTTTGGAATGGTTTCATGGTTTAAACATAGAACCGGGGGCTGGTTCGAAGGCCTAGCCTCTTTCCTTTGGCACCCATATCAATTTTTAAACTTAAATAATATGCACACCATATTACTAACAAGAAATACTCGGTGGTATGTTGGTTAACACAAAGAAGTGAGGCCTTTGGGATAGAGGAGGTCAAGGGTTCGAATCCAGTGGAGTCATATAAATTTTTTCACCTACCAACCACTGGAGGGGTGACACGTGGAACCATATCATTTGCCCATGAAATTGACACTTGTCACCACATAATTCACCCACGTGTCTGCCATCAACCTGTACGACCTTGCCACATCATCCCATACCAACTCATCTATACAGATGTGCCACATTTCACCCTTGCAGTGGTGCCACATGTCAACTTGACCTTTTGACCAAGTTTGACCTGAACTTTGACCGCTTATATATTTTGATCCGCAACTCCGTTTGATGAGTTGTTTGCGCTGTTAGAAATATTGTGACACGCTCTTTGTGATCATGCCCTTTTCACTGAGTTTTGAGAACTTTGAATGTTTTCCCTTTCTCTATCTGTTGAAGCCATTCTAAGCATCCTGAGTTTCCTCTATGCATTCTAAGTTGTTCTTAGCCTTCTCTGGATCCTTTTTGGATCACACCTTCCCACTGAGAGCTTTTTGGACCACCAAAAGCTTTCATTACTCAACTGGTAAGTGAGGGAAGAGTCCCCTCACTTTGTCTTTATCTATCCACTTTGCCTTGCTTGGATGGTTTCCCTTTAAGCCTACTCAAAGATAGTCAACATCACCCCTTCATGAAGTCCTCGTCCTTTTGTCCATGATGATATCTTCTTGTAAATCATCCAAGTACTCAAGTGCAAACTCATCAACTGAAGGCATTGAAAATTCATCATCCTGATCCATGATCACGAGAGGCTAAAAAAGTTTCAAGTTCGCTACGTTCACAATGGAGTAAATCTGCATATAAGGTGGAAGATCTAAACGAAAATCATTAGTTCCGCTTATCTCCAAGATAGTGAAGGGTCCATATCAGATAGGCTTGAGTTTCTCGCCTTCACCCTTCAATTGTTCCTTGCTGATATGAAGCCATACCCAGTCTCCAACTTGGAATTGATGATCAACTATATGCTTGTCATGCCGAGCTTTATACTATGCTTGACTCTTCTCCAACTATTCCCTGAATTCCTGGTGTATCTGTTGAATCCTCTAAATGAACTTGCAGGCTCTGTCCTCTGTTCGTTCTTCATTCACATCGACATCTCTCCCATACATCAAGTCTGAAGGAACCTTGGGTAGGTACCCATAACATGTCTCAAAATGTGAACTATGAGTGGATGAATGTAAAGCTTGGTTATAAACATGTTGTACATGGGGTATATGTTCATCCCATAACTTATGATGCTTGCTGCAATAGCCTCGAAGCAAAAGTACCACTATTCTGTTTACCACCTCTGCCTGTCAGTCGATCTGTGGATGGAAAGAAATGCTCCTCTTCAATTTTGTGTCCATCATTCTCCATAAGCTAGTCCAAAAGTCCCCAAGAAATCACATATCTCGATCCGAGACAATGGACGTGGGTAACCCAAAGTGAACCCAAACATACTGAAAGAAGAGATTAACAGTCTGCTCAATAATGATCTTCTTTTTACATGGCATCAAGATACACATATTGCTGAACCTATCCACTACAAAATACAAATAATCATAACCCCCTTTGGTCATTGGTAAACCCCCTACAAAATCCATGGAAATGCTTTCCCATGGATGGGATGGAACAAGAAGTGGTGAGTATAGCCCCAATTTTCTATTAGTGGGCTTACAAGTAGAACACATCACACACCCCTTTACATATTTAGTTACAATTGCTTTCATTTGAGGCCAATAAAAAAACCTCCGCAAATGAGCCATAGTTTTTCCTACCCCAAAATGCCCAGACACAAGAGAAGTGTGAGATTCTCGTATCACATGGACTCGTTCACTTGTAGAAATACATAGCTTCCCAAGATAATATAGTAAATTTCCCTGCAGACAATAGTTCTCTACCTTGTTACTTGTACCTTTATTGTACTCAATTACCAAATGAAATTGTTGTAGAAAACCCATCCATCTGTAGTGTTGAGATTGTTGTAGTTTTTTCTGTGCTTGAAGATACTGTAAGGGCTAGTGATCTGTATGTATGATGGTTTTGCTTCCCTAACAAGTAGTGCTTCCATTTATTTATGCTTTGAAATAATGCATACAACTCTTTATCATATGTAGGATAGTTAAAAACAACTTGGTTAAAAGTCTCAGAGTGGTAACATATAGGCTTGCAATATTGCATCAATACTACACCCATGGCATATCTGCTGGCATCTGTCTCGATATCAAAAGGTTGTTGAAGATTCAACAATGCTAATACTGGTGCGGTACTAATCTTCTCCTTCAAAGTGTCGAAAGATTTTTGTTGCTTTCCTTCCCATTGAAAGGCGTTCTTCACACTGGTTAAGGCATGCAAAGGAGCTGCTATAAAGGAGAAGTTTGAAATGAACCTCCTCCAATACTGTACTGCACCCAAGAAGCTCTGGATCTCGGTCACACATTTTGGCTCATGCCAATTTACAATTACATCAATTTTGGAAGGATCAATCTTCAATTGTCCTCCTCCTACAATATCACCTAAGTACACAAGTACAGTCTTTCCAAATTCACATTTATACATTTTTACATACAACTTTTCCCTTTGCAAAGTATCCAATACCTTCTCTACATGCCTTACATGTTCATCCCAAGCCCTGCTAAAAATAAGAATGTTGTCTAAATACACAATCACACAATCATCTAGGAAAGGCCCAAATACATCATTCATCACATGCATGAAAGTGGCCAGAGAATTACAAATCCCAAATGACATAAGTAACCACTCAAACAATCCCTGTTTGGTTTTAAAGGCAATCTTCCATGCATCCTATTCTGCGACCATGATTTGATGATATCCACTGCGCAAATCCAACTCAGTGAAATAAACAACATTCTTCAACTGATTAAGTAAATCATCAATATGAAGAAGAGGGTATTGATTTTTCATCGTGATTTTATTTAAGACTCGATAATCGACACACATTCACAATGTTCCATATTTCTTTGGCACCGTCATGATCAGAGAACCACAAGGAGGTGAACTCGGCCCGATGATCCCTTGATCCAATAAGCCATGTACCTGCTTCTTGATCTCTGTCATCTCCACAACTGCCATCCTTGTACATGCCCACATTAGGAAGAGGAGAATCCTGCTGAAGATGTATCTCATGTTGGATTTACCTCTTAGGAGGTAATCCATCTGGTTCCTGAAAAATATCATCATACTTAGAAACAATATCAATTAATTCTTTTTTTATGAGATGGATCACACCCTTGCAAAGTGTCGGATGTCCCAACATCTTTCTCTTTGAAGACCATGAGTACATATCTCTTATTAGTGTTTATGAGTCTTTTCATTTTCCCTGCACTAACAAGTGTTATATTTACCCTCATGTTGTGAGATCTAACTATATATTCCACTCCCCCCTTAGTAAGGTGGTATTTTTTTTCACGAAAAAAGAAGACTGATTTTCTCTCATAAATATAAGGACTCCCCAACACCATGCCACATATATCAAGTGGTACAACATCCAAATCCACTTCATCAATCAACTTTGAAGCAATAACAAATCTGATCCTACATTGTTTGGTGACATTCAGTTTTTCTTTATCTCATACCCAACCAAGAGGGTAAGGCTTTGGATGTGGTTTCGTTACAAGACCCATCTTCTTGACAAGTGATTCAGATATTAAGTTTACTTGGGAACCCAGATAAAATAATGTGTATATCTTAGTATGTTTAGATACAAGTCTTGTATGAAATAACTCACTCCTCTTTCATTCATCAATATGAGATTCATAATTGGAACTTGAAATAGCATGAAGAGAATCTTTACCTTGTACACCAACTGTTGTGATCTTTCCTTCATCTCCTGAATCAGAACCAAGATATTGCTGCACTATAGAAATGGTCTTTGTCTTCCCCTTTCCACCGAACTGTTTCAGTCTCTTTTCTGGATGCAATTTCCAACAATGTTCTTCATCTTGACCACTCTTCTTGCAATGAGTGCAAGATGGTATTCCTCCTTCTCTCATTACTGTAGCGGTCTTCTTGTCCTTCCTTTTGAAATTATTAAAAGTCTTTTGTGGGAAATTGGAAGGTTTCTTCGTGGGATATTCTTGAACATGTTTCCCCTAGTTCTCAAGGTGAGTGGCTTGCACACAAACTTCGTCAAGAATAGTGAGGTTAAACAAGAGAAAAGTATGGCGAATATAACTGTGAAGTGCGCCGATATACTTCATTAAAGTTTCATAAGAATCCAAAGGAATATTCAATGCTAGAGATTTCTTCCTAAATTCTTCTGTGAAACTTTGTACATTTTGACCTTTACTTTGTCTCAAAGTTTTCCATTCCATCATTGCTTTATGTAAATACCCTAATGGATAGAACTGCTTCCTTATCTCTATTTTAAATTCTGACCATGAGGAAAGAAGATTACCACACTTACTTTTGTACTGTAGCTTGCTCTCCCACCATACGAGAGCGGTGCCTTCCAACTGAAGAGAAGCCAGTTGCACTTTAACTTCCTCTTCATCAATATGCTGAACATGATAATATACTTCAACCTGTCGGATCCAATTATCTAGTTTTTTAGGATTAACATCTCCATTAAACATAGGTAAATAAAACTTTACATCAAGCTTTAATAATGGTTTCTTAAAAGAGGATTTATAGTTAGAATACTGATAGTGATGAGAATGCTCAGAGGAAGAAGAACTAGAACTTGAAGGCGAAGATGGAGGCTCAGAAGGGTCTCATCCTTCCCCTTGGTTTATTGAAGCATCATCATCAGTTGGTTCTTCCTTTTTCTTCTCTTTCTTCTTCATCCTTTTCTCGTAATCTCCATACATTCGTTCGACCATTTCTGACATGAGATAAAAGACCATGTGAAAGTTTTTCTCTTGTTCATCATGCTATTCCTCTTCTGCCGTTTTCTTCCTTCAGGATTTAAAGTATTAAGAGTTCCTTCACCCTACTTATGCTTGGCCCTAGTAAGCATTCATACTCAACAATTCAAGTCAAAGACGATTGCTCTGATACCAACATGATCCAGGATCTTTTCGTCAGGGGACTTATTAAAGAATCACATAAAATGAGCATAAACTAAAGTACACCATAAAGAAGGAAAAACTCAAAAGGAAACAGACATAAGCATGAAATATGAACGCAAAAACTTGATGACAGAGTTCATCCCTGGTGGACTACGTCCCTAGGTCTTGCTCTCAAATGGGTAGGTCTTTTTATTAACTCCACAAAAGAATTGGGCAAAACACATAAGTATACCTCATTATGGAGTTAAGCTACAAAAGATTTGCTCAAATCAGAAAACTAACATCACCATTGTGTTCGTGGTGTCAAATTACCTAAAAATGGCTATCTTCACACATCGATCCAAGTCTAACACTTTTAGGCCCAAGAGACACCTCTACCTCGGTTTCCGTGCCACTGCCTCTGCAATAAATCACTGGAATATATTGAAATGCATGTCCCAATCCATACAAATTCCTTACGGGCATGCTTAATTCTCCTCTTTCTTCTTCTATCTTGTGTACCAAATGCATTGGCGAACCCCCTTCTTATAGAAAATTTCGGCAGTTTGGAATAAATGAAGGGACTTGGCACGCTGGTAGGTGGAGCTATTTTAAGTCATTAGTTAGCAGAGGTCCCGAGATCGAATCCCATGGACTCCACTTTTTAATGCACATAGTTATAACCGAAATTTGGTGGACTTTGCTAAAATTGGCGAGCGGTTTGGCACGTTGCTATTTTTAGCGGATAGTTGGCATATGCTCCTAAAATGGTAGAACCATTACTACATCTGGTGGATGGTTTGGCAGATATTTGTTTGGAATGGTCCCATGGTTTAAACATAGAACTAGGGCCTGGGCCGAAGGCCTATCCCCTTTCCTTTGGCGCCCATATCAATCTTTAAACTTAAATAATATGCGAACCATATTACTAACAAGAAACACATGGTGGTATGTTGGTTAGCGTGGAGAGGTGAGGCCTTTGGTCTAGAGGAGGTCAAGGGTTTGACTCCGGTGAAGTCATATAAATTTTTTCACTGCCAACCATTGGAGAGGTGCCATGTGGCAGCCCATGACTTGTCCACGTGGCACCATATCATTTGCCCATGAAACTGACACTTGTCACCGCATAATTTTCCCATGTGTCTGCCATCAACCTATACAACCTTGCCATGTCATCCCATGCCAACTCAGCTGTACGGATGTGCCACATGTCACCCTTGTAGTGGTTCCATGTGTCACCCTTGCAGTGGTTACATGTGTCACCTTGACCTTTTTACTTTTTGACCAAGTTTGACCTGAACTTTGACCGCTTATATCTTTTGATCCGTAACTCTGTTTGACGAGCCGTTTGTATCGTTAGAAATCTTGCGACGCATTCTTCGCGATCATGCCATTTTCACTGAGTTTTGGGAACTTTGAGTTTTTTCCCTTTCTCTATCTGTTGAAGCCATTCTAAGCATCATGAGTTGCCTCTGTGCATTCTGAGTTGTTCTTAGCCTTCTTTGGATCCTTTTTGGATCAATTAACATTGATGGTTTTCTAATTTCGGTTAAGGAATTAAGGTTGTTGACTAATCCAGGTTAATGTATTAGGGGTTTTGATGTCACGAGATCCTATATATGTATTGTATTGTAAACAATGAAGACATGATGAATAAAATATTAGAGGTGATCCTATATAAAAGATTATTGGGTTTGTGTAATGTGTGTGCCATTATATCTTTTCTGTTTTTATTAAGAATTTGTTTGTAGTAATTAATTGTACAAGGTTATAATCTACAAAGAGAATGACATTTTCCATTCACTTTGATACCAATTAAGAGGAATTTAATCAACCAGTACAAACTGGTTACCTAAACCTTGGTGGACAACCAACATTACCTCATCCCCCAGCTCCACCTACTACCCCTCTGCAACCACACCCCAACATTATAGACTTTCTCGAGCCCCTTTCGCAACCATTCAATGATGGTTGGGATAACAACTTTGCAAACCCTCCCTTTAGTGTTGCTTAATGGCCTGGTAATCCTCCTCCTCCCCCTCCCCTGCATACAACACCGCATGTTGCATCAACTGCCTCCATGGCCCATTCTCCTCCTAAAGACCACAAGTTCCTCCCCATGACCTCCATATAGACAAAGGAAAGAAGCTTGTTACTTCTCCTAGCTTCGAGGCATCCCAATCCTATTCTATACATTCCAAACAACAATCAACAAAAACAGACAACGACAAAAGAGAGATTACCTTTAGTGACATGCACCCTAAAATAGTTAAGCTGGATGAAAAAAAGTCTTATTATGAAGACTTTTTCAATCTTAGGTCAGATGTGTCAAAAAGTAGAAAGGATAAAGAGGAATTTTTCGAAAATAAATATCCCTACCTTTTTAAATTTGTATCATAAAATTGCTATTTAAGACACTTGATACATTTTTTGGGATGGACAACAAGCATATGATATTATTTTTGGAAACTTTAAATATCATATCATTTTGGTATTTTGGGAGATACAAGTGTTTGCTGATTTTGTATATTTTAGATGGGTGTCATATTTTGATATATTTCATGATGCTGATATATTTAGTGTCGGCCTTCATCCACTGGATACATTAGGCCCCTATGGGGTCATTTAAGTCAAAAGAAAAAGGGGTTTTCTTGGGTATCGTCAATGGAGTATGACATCAACCTATCTTTCAATGAGGATCCCACTTTTCTTACTAGTGATTAGTCCATGCAAAGATTTCAATCTTTGTCAAGCAGGGAAGATATGAGATCAGACGGTTTGCTTTTTAAAAAGTAGTTAATTGGGGCTTTATGGATGGTACATACTTAGATAATGGTGCAGAGTTTTTAAGTGCATAAGATGTTTTCATATCCGATGACGAGTTTGTTAGGTTGCAACGATTAAAGGAGACATTTGATTTGGCCAGTTTGGGACTGTTGGATCCCTCTAAATTGTTAGATCACGAGGACCTTAACCTTGTTTGAGGACCCATCCTCGATATGGAGGGAGGCAACAAAAATAATAACGCCATCCACTTTAATTCTGGTGGTCTCTCGGATAAGGAGAAGGTGAAAGTGTTTTGAGGATTAGATTCAAACTCTGCCTTGCATGCATAAATCCCATCATTGAAGTCTAAAACTCACGATTCCAGAGGAGAAGCGGCTCCAGTGGTGTCACCATCTAGTTGGAAAATCAAGGTATCAATAATAGGAAAGTGATGGAAAGCTCATAAAGAGCCCATACATATGGTGGTGGGTGATGGCTTATGCATAGGCGATATCACCAAAATGGTAGGTAAAACAACAGTAGGGCGCTTCTGTGCGAAATTTGTGACTCCGGGGCTGATTAAAAAATTGTTGGAAGTCAATTGGAAGCATGTGCTTGGTTATACTCCCATATTTCACACTTTAGTGAGAGGTTGGATCAGTTTTGAGTTTAAATCACATCAATACATTATGGATATTTTTAACCATTCATGGGGACGGGGACCATCGAGTTTGGTGTTGAAAGAAAGGTCCATTTCTTTTGATCCCGCATGGCATGTTTTATCACCTGCAAAAATCTGGGTGATTCTTTTGAATCTCCCAATGGTGTTTTGGAGGGAAGAGATATTAAATGATATTGGCATTTTTGCAGGTCTAGGTCCGGGCTGAGACACCAAGGTTGACAAGCAGTGGTCTTGGCTTCAAATTGAAGTCGACTTGAGAAATGGGTTGCATGATGAAATTGATTTGGTATGGGGAAATTTCACGTTCACCCAACGGATCGACTATTGGTGAATTCCATTTCTCTATTTCAGTTGTCATGCCATAGAAATCCTGAAAGTGGAATGCAACAAAACTCCTGCAAATTTACCCCCCTTCAACAAAGTGTGGAAAATGAAATATTAGTTAGATTCCTCGTTTTCGGCCTCATAGGCGATAAGCAACAACGTAGAAAGTGTTGGAAAAAAACATCCTAGACCTAGTTGCTTGGGTAACAACGCAACAAATTCTTCACCACTAAGCCTATCGGGTAAGGATATTGACTCTGTCTCACCTGTTTTTTCTAATAATGAGGTCTCGTCTCCCAAAAAAATCTTTTGTTTGTCTTCTCCTTTGTCCCCCCATTCAAAATCTTATCTCAAGTATCCTTTGACTTTTTGTCCCAATTCTAGTCTTCCTGGTCGTGCTTTTGGGCATGCAATTGAGACAAAAAGTGGTTTGGTCTCTCCCGCTAGGCCTATTAGTATGAAGTCTTCTATGTATCATCCCAACTCCCCGTCCCTCTCCCTTCCTCAAGCAATTCTATTGAAGTTAAGTCAGATTATTTATTGTGCTCAAAGGTTAATTTGGACGCAAGGAGGGACGATTCCGAAGGGTTAGCCTTGGATTAGGTCCCTCAGATTCACACATGCAGGAAATTTGGATCTCCTTGACTCAGTATCAAGCGGCTAAGGAGATTCAGTCTGGTAAACAATCTACAATTATTGGGGCCCTTAGAGTAGGGAAAGCCCAAGTCAAGGTTTCGAAATTAAAGTTCTCTCCTTCAATGCTCAAGGGGTGGGGGGCGCTCCAAAGTTGTTATCCCTCAAATGTTTTTGTACGGTGGTTGACCCCAAAGTTATCTTGATTTAAGAAATGATGTGTAGCTATTCTAAAGCAGAGGAAATTTTTAAGCCATGGCTCAAGGGTTGTAATTTTTTCACAAGCGATGCCGAGATCCTTTCTGAAGACCTCCTAACAACGTGTAGTCCAAAATTAAAGATTTCAAATTCACATTTCCTTCCTTCTTGTATTGTGGTTTAGGTCTTAGAAATTTGGCTCAATGCTTTGTTCAACATTTTCAATGTTTACAGGCCTTACGCCAACCATTGTCCTTTTTTGGAGCATTTGAGAATTTCCAATGTTTTTAACTCCTCAAATATTATCATGGGTGGGGATCTCAATTTTACGTTATATTTGGCAGAAGTTTGGGGCCAAAACCCTCGTCAAGACCCTTTAGAATCTTTTTTCTATCGTTGGATGGAAAAGCATAAAGTTCTTGATTTGGCTCCAAAGAAGATTTCTTATACTTGGTCTAATGGGAGAAAAGGTGCAGGTTTGGTGGCTAAGCGCCTTGATCATTTCCTAATTTCTGAAATCATGTTATAAAATTGGTGGGCGGTTTCCTCAGGGGAAAAAACAGGGGGCTTTCAGATCATCTTCCTATAATGTTGGAACTCTCCAAATCAGGCATAAATAAACATTATCCATTGAAATTTAACCAAGATTGGTTAAACAAAGAAGATTATAGGAATTCTGTTATGGATACCTGGATCACTTTGGTAGAGGAAGATGAGAGCCCCTTGATGCAACAGATGGCCTAGAATATATGAAAAATCAAGAAAGAGGCAGTCTTGTGGAAAAAATAGTTTCAGAAAAAACAAGCGGTGGAGATTGCAGCCTTGGAGGAAAAAATTAGTAGCCTAATGATGGACAATGAGGTTGGCTCTTTATATGATCAGGAAGAGGAAACTTTAAAGGAGTTCTTGTGCAAAAATCAATATTTTTTAAGGAAATAGGAATCTAGGTGGAGCCAAAAAAGCAAAGCAGTTTGGATCAAAGAGGGAGACAACAATACAATTTTTTTTTCATAAATTCACTAATTTTTGTAGGGTCTCCAACTCAATTTGGGAAATAAAGAATGATGTTGGGACGAAGTTGATGGGACAAGGGAATATTGAAGAAGCAAGTAATTTTTTTTTCAACAACTTGTTCAAAGAAGTAGCGGGTTGTCCCATAACTGAGATCTTGAAAGTTATTTCCCATTTTCCTGCTCACATTTCTCTCGAAATGAACAACTCCCTTCAGGAAGAGATCACTAAAAACGAATTGTTTCTTACCCTCTTATCCTTTTAAAGGTGAAAAAGTCCCGGGCCATATGGTTTAACAATATAATTTCATTTGGGGTTTTTTTACTTATTAAAGGGTGACTCGGTGAAGGTGGTGAATGAATCTAAAAAGCTGGGAAGAATGTGGAGTTCTTTCAACTCTACCTACATTGTCCTTATTCCAAAGGCAAGTGCCTCTGGTAAAATGGTCAAAGTTGGAAATGACGAAAGAACTTGGAGGATGGGGAATTAAGAATCTGGTATGGTTTTGTAGGGCTCTAGTAACAAAAAGTGTGTGGAGGTTTATTCATGATCATATGTTATGGGGAAGATTTATGTCATCCAATTATTTCCCAAGAAAGACTGTCTTAGATTAGATCAGGTCGCCAAGGAAATCTTATGAAAATGGCTCGATATGTTGGAAATATTTGGTCGAAGCATTTCCATTAATTGGCAAACATTTGGCTTGGAGAATTAGAAACAACAAACAAGTTCGGCTAGGTGAAGATCCTTGAGTGGGCTCGGGGCAAGGTTTCTTCTTGCCAGAGAACTTGATAAATAGTTTGTACGAATGTGGGATATATGATCTCAGTGATGTAGCTCTCCCCTCCATGGATAGAACAAGTCGATCAGAGTGGAAATCTGTAGGTTTATTGGAGTTGGAAGGGGAGTATGTTGATAGATGGGGGGATTATGTCGCCTCTTTGAAATCAAATTTCATTATTCTTAAGGAATATGAAGAAGACTCTCTCTACTGGTTAGGAAATGAAAAAAATGGCTTGTATACTGTCAAGCTATGAATCCAAAAGGTGATTTAGAATGTTGGGTAAGGAAGTGCAAGGAGACATCATGTCTCAATATTTCAATCCCTTTTTTCTTTGTGTATTTTATATGGTGGGATTGTAACAATGCCATCTTTGAAAATGTCCATATTCCTGGTGAAGTAGTAGTAGGTTTGATAATAAATCTAGCTGGAGATTTTAGGTCGAAGCCAAAAATCAAGAAGAACAAGATTCCAAGGATTCCCACAGTGGTGGATGGAATCCCCTCAGGATTCTTTGACGAGGCAAACCAGGGCCACCCTCCTCTATGTGGTGCGGGAGCAATCTTATACCTTACTAAAACCCATCACTTCACCATCATATATGTTTCGGGGATGGGCTCAAATAATATAGTCGAGCTAGCCGCTCTATGTGAGCTATTGTTCCATGCAGATACTTTGCAAATGCACAATATACAAGTGCTTGGGGATTCAAAGGTTGTGGTGGATTGGATAAACAAGAAGATATCTTCTTAGGTTAGAAGACTACGACCCATTATGGTTCAACTTAGGGAGTTGATTGATAATCTAGAATGGTTTACTTGTAGTTATATTCTCCAGGAAATAAACATTGATGCTAACACCCTATCAAAATATGCTCTATCTTATAAGGTCGACTCTTTTTATGTGCAAGAGTTCTTAGAAAATATTTTGGTAAAATACTGGTTTTTTAGATTGTACAACCTGAGTATTGGATATTTTTCTGTTTTTTTTGATACATTTTTGTAATGTAAGGGCTTGCAAATGCTAAAGCATTGACATGTAGTATCGATTCAATAAAGTTTTGTGTAGCAAGGAAAGACAATGAAAGTTTGAAATGTAAGAGAATGACAATCCAATTTTTAACATGGATGACATATATATATCATTTTTGGAGTTACAAGGGAATTTTTGGGAAAGGAGCGAAGACCTAGTGGGACACCACTTGTAATTTAAATATATATTTACCCTTGTAATAAATAAAATTGTCTTATCTTAAATAAAAGTTAACTAACTTTTAAACTAAAAGTAGTTGAACTACCCAACTAATTCATGAAGATATAAAAGAAGGAGAACAAGTCAAAGAGGGCATGAGAAAATAGAGAAGTAGAAATTCTGATAAGGTGTGCTTTAAGCCTCAAGTGAGATTATTATGTGTTCATTCCATACTGAGTTTTGATTAGAGTTGAGTTATCATGTTGGTTGTAGGGTTATTCTAAAAGTAATAAAGAAAAGACTAGGACACATTGATTGGTGATATGTTCCAAGATCATTCATTTTCTTGAATGTCTATTTGGTTTTAGTTAGAAGTTCTGAAATCATTCAGTGCTAATTAATGTTAGTTTTGCAGAATTCAAAACAATGATGCACATTTAGCTTGGACCGATCCAACCCAGTTTTTTGTTCCGGTCTTTTTTTTTTTTTTACACTAGTTGTCTATGTATGAGTCAAATAACATCTTGGACTTCCAAGAATTACACTAGTCCAAGTTCTCATAGGGACTTGAAGAGATAGTCTCAATTGTAACTCAAATTGATATTAAATAAAATATTTCCTAATTTCTTCTCACTTATCGGACTTTTTATATTCTAACTTTTAGATTTGTTCTTTGTTTATATCATATTTGATTATATACCTATTTTCATTATTCATTTATTTTACAAGTACACTCTTTTACCTTACTTTAGATGATTTTGAATAAAATACATAAAAAATACATATTTATAAAAAGACATTCGATCCAAGAATCATATTTCTTGAGGTTTGATCGAGATTTTAACAAGATATAAACCCAGGGTTATAATCTCATCTATCTCACCTAGGCTGAGGAGATTCAAAAATGTTTGAGTAAGGATTTGTCGATCCCTTGCATTAACATAGGGCAGATAATGAGAATATTATGAAAGCTCATGAAGAGATACTTCAGAGTCTGAATATGCTGCAAAGGCAAGCCAATAAAGACTCGAGCACAAAGCAAGCAACTAGTGCTAAAAAAGTGACATAATCCATATCCCATAGTAGAAGGGATGATCATGGGAATGATAGTAAGTCTAGGAGTATGATAAGGATCCATCATTTCCCAGAGAAATCCCCTAGGAGAGCTCATGCAATTTCAGGGCCAGAAAGCAACCCAAGTGTGTCTCCTGTCTGGAGGTAGAGAAGAAGGCTCAAGTCATACATTTTTCAAGGTGAGATCAAGAAAATCAAACCACCAAATTTCAATGGTGAGCATATACAGGGAGAAGAGGTTGTCAGGCTGCTAAATTAAAGATTTAAATGGCCCGAAACACTGAATTGTCAAACCAGGGTAAGTAAACTTAGAGATGCTACACTGTATGTGCGGGTAAGATTCTATTTCCTATCTAAAGGCTATTCGTAAAAGAAAACACAAACCCACTCTTAAAAACTGAATCCCAATGACTATCCTGAAACTTATCATCTCCTATTTAATTCATCAACAGAAAGATTATTTCCTAGAATTCTTTTAATCTAAGTGTCGAAAATTAATCTAAATCTGTCTACAGGAAAACAAAGAAATATCCTACTTACCCTACTGGTACAGGAAGCTTCCTCTAAGTTAATTGCAACCTAACTATCTAACAAAACAGAGTAGCCTAACTATCTAACAAAGCAAAGTACATTCAAACTCTAAGTTATGGTAAGATTGAAAGCTGGAATCGAAATAGACCTAGCTCATGCTCTAAACTCTACAGGAATCAACCATGCTTCAATACTCATCAACGTAGCAGATATTTAATAAGTTGGAAACGATACAGTTGAAGAATAATCAATCAATAATCTGAACAATTAATTCCAACACTCAATAAACTAACATGCATGCAATTACTACGATACTGAAATAAACTAAATTTAATGCAGAGAACAACATCGACTTGAACCTGTTTGGCGGGCCCAACAAAAAGGTACAAACACCGAATGGAAGAACCAGAACTAACTATATCATTCTACGCAACCACTGTGTATACTTCACGCTCCATTTACTCAAAGAAAATAGCTCAAATCGTATGACAGTGAAATAACATAACGCAACAGCACCTTGTATTCAGAAATGTGTATTCATGACATAACATAACATAACCCAACCGTCTCTTAGGAGTGATCCTCTGGTTATATATAGATCCTCCTCCATAACAGTCGAAAGCAAAAATACATTAATCCCAACGGATCCCAGATCCGAAAATAGCTTGAAATCAAGTTTAAAAACGGTCTTCACATCTTTGTGACATGTAGTGTCACGAAGTGTGAATCATGAAATATTAATGACTCAGTTCTATCATTGTGCCTTCAATCATCATATGAGCGATGAGTCCATCTGTCATGTAAATCTCGCTGTCTCCTACTCTGGCCATAACACGCAGATCTTGAGCAGCTTCGTTGGTATCTCCACGGGGTACGAGCTGGTACCTGGTACTGGCTAATCCTGTTTCAAAATAGAAATGGTACCTAACTCAAGCCAGATTAGTTTCAATATTAATTTAAAGCATCAAAATACATAAAAATAACTTGAAACGTAAAGATACCTTAAGTAACCCCATTGAGTGGTAAAGAGATGTCAACTGTGTCAAAACAAAGCCAGAAGGGGTGGTACTGGGTATGGAAATGGAGGTCTTTGTGATATAATATAGGCAAAAACATGATCAAAATTGGATACCAACATGCCCCCACACTGAAGTCTTTGCCTGTCCTCAGGCAACAAAAAAAAAGTCAAAGACTGGTGGCAATCGGAGGGTTGCAACAACTGCAACCAACATTTGTAAACTCTTCTGTTTCTTCATATTTATGATTTCTTTCTTGAGGACTCGGTTGATTATAATATGMTTTCTGGCAGTCTTTTGTAGTTTCCTGTTCCTTTGGAAAAGACCCTTATTCCTTTGTTTTAATCTGTCGATTTTGGACAAGATATTAGTCACCCTGACTTTCATGAGTTCATTCTCTGTTTTTACATGTCGATCCAATACAGTGTACTCATGTAGCTTCTCTTTCAACCTGTTATTCCTGCCTTCTAGTCTGGCTACCATTGGTTTCAAGGATTGGCTGGAGGAAATTTCACAGTAGGTTTCAAATGTTTGATCATGTCCTGGTTGTGGTTGAGGACTAGATGCATGGGTGAACTCGTCTGGAATCTAAGCAGGGGTGTTAGCTCTATCAGAATCATGATTTGGACTGAGTTCAAGAGTGAACTCTCTTTGTATCCGAGCAAGGGTACCTGTTGGTACTTGAATTGGCTCATTCTGCTTAACTCCTTTGGGCGTAGTAGCCTGCCGATCCACTTTACGGGTTTTTCGAATGAATTGGGACAAAGTCCAAGTCATTTCAGAGGGCTTTGGAGCCTCCTTATGAGAATCCACACTGTCTAACCTCTCTTGTGGTGGGTAACTGGGCACAGAGTTATCCATACCTGACAATGTGCTTTTAAATTTGCATTTTGGATTTCTCCTAGGTTTGTCAGTCAACTCTGCCAGTTCTTCCACGTCAATTACGTTCTCGACAGCTAGGGAAGAACTCGGGATTTCAATATGTGCCTCTGTAGGAGTAGTATTCTTCCCAGTTTCGTTATTGGTTTCCACTCCATCAGACCCATGAGAATCAAATGAATGTTCTGGATCAGGGTCTCCAGTATTGGCTTCAATTGTGCTATCATTTTTGTTCTTAGGGTCAACTTTGGTCGGGGTTTTAACCCTCTTTTTCCTAGAGTTCAACTTCTTCTATTGGGGAGCAGGCTTAACACTCCTTTCTTTAGACTTGGCAGAGGCTAGGTTTTTTACAGTGAACAAATCCCAAGTTTCTTGCTTCTTGGACAGTGCAGACTTAATCAAGATCTTAACAAGACCAAAATGAAACAGACTTCCACGAAAATCTTTGGCCTTTCGCACCTGTTCGGCCATATTTTTTAAACTTTTCAAAAGAAAGAAGGGTATGTTTAGATGATTACCTTTAAAGTGTAACAGGAGTCGAGCATGGCAGGGAAATACGATGGTGTACCATCCCTCACACGTGAGGTAACGCTGAAGGATGGCTAACAATTGAGCCCACTGTTGTTCCAACCATGACCACGATGTTCCCTCAGACCACTATGTTTCCCGGTACTGTGGTTTCAAAAGTTGAGTGCAGAGCTGTTTGTCAACAGGCTGACCCTTTGTCCATCTCTGGCCAGTGGTGGGCAATTGAATTGCCTCTGAAATGAACTTCTCCGTGACTTCGAACTTGAGCTCGCCCACTTTAGCGAACCCACCCTCAAAATGCAGAGCAAACTGGAGCATGATTGCATCGTTATATCCATCGAATTTCTTCAGAAATGGCTCCCAACCTGCTTGCTTAAAAATATCTCTGTTTGCCTCATACTCCGGAAGGGCCTCTAGGTCTGCATATGTCTCTGGTTCATGGTGATTTTCCACCATGGTTACACTTGATATCACAGGGGAGGTATATGGGTGAGCAACAAAATTTGGATGAGGGCGACAGAGGGAGAGAATGTGATGGGGGATGTAGTCTGGAGAAAAATCATATGAGAATATTTGAATTGTCGTGGGGATCGATGGCGTGTGGAAAAATGATGATAGCCGTACATAAGTGCAGAGTATGATCATATATGAGTAATGTCAAACTCAGCTCCGGGAATGTGGTGCATTTTTATGATATGAAATGTTATGGTGGGTTAGTTCATTAGGTACAGGTTGTGGAAATGATGAAACATTATGGAGTAATCAAGGCATCCTTAGTTCAAACTATTAGTATTCAAATTAATATAGTAAATCAACATGAACCAAGCATACCTGAGTTAAATTACCTATCCTCATTGTTATGCAAGTCTTGCTGTAAATTTTTTCTTTTGAAGTCAAGTTTGGATTTGAAGGGCGCGAAAATTGTAATTGCTCTGGTATTTCTGATGAACCTGTAACTGATGAACTCTATGCTGGTACTGACTGGTACTGATGGAACACTCAGGAATCTGCAGAGAAATTTTACCCAATATATCCTGTTGAGAAAAACTTCCTGTTTATAGTAGCAAATTATTTGATGAAGATTCCTGAATCTGGCTTTTATTCTGTCTTGAAAAAGATCAACTGAAATCATGTCTTCAACAGCTTCAAAGCTCTACCCATGGTACAATTTTGGTTTGTGTGAATGGATGTTTCAGAGTCGAACACAAACAGAAATCATCGGATTACCGACCATTAATGAATGCCGTTAACCGATGTGAGATGACCCACCAGTGATGTCAATGGGCATCAAGGTACCTACAACACATCCTAGCAGGTACGAATAAAGGTGTTAGTGTCGAGTCACTTGTAGGATCTATCAACTAAGAGACATTGGTGTATTCCCAGGGTTGTCATCAAGGAAATCTGCCATTGAGGCATGCAGAGTCCAGGGTGCTAAATAATCTCTAATATCTGCTCCAGATAAGGTTCTGATGTCGATGGAGTGAGATTTGTTGGAAGGTGGACCTTAACGTATTCCACATCATCCAACACGAGTGCAATAGAAATCTTGCAGACATAATTTTTTTTGGATAGTAATCACTTACTTGTGGATTTTATGAGCCCAAGTTAGTACATGCTCATTGCTTCCTCATGTTTGGAGAGTCTGAGGAAATGCTAAAAGAAGACTCTAAGGGGGTTTGTTTCCC
>JZKD02S1790160.1:148935-171565 GCA_000966675.3 Picea glauca | reverse complement strand
CCTATGTGTGAGTTAATCTAGAAAAAGCATGAAACTATCCTAGATTGAACATGTGGGCATGTGTGGGCCCGTTACAAACCTTTAAACTCTCCTAGTTTTTTGATCTAAGAAAACAGAAATTCAAACACTATCCTAGCTTTGTTGACATGTGGGCATGTATGGGCCCGTTACAAGAATGTGTTTGATCAAATGAAACTAAGAGGGGTCTCGAAAGAGCCGTTGTCCTCTCTTAAAAGTTTTGAAATTTTGTTAAGGGAGATGAGATTGTTTTCACAATCTCTTTCTGATTCTCAAGATCGCTTGATTGCGCAAGAGAAGAGCATACTCAAGGATTGCTACTCCAACTTCTAGTCCCAAATGTGATTTAGATGTGATTAAAATTGATGTGTTCCTTAGATTATAAATCAAAGCAAGCCATATGTGTGGCAAAAAGAAAATAAGGGAAAATGATTTTTATCCACCTAAGTGCTTATGTTTGTTTGACTATCCCCTTTATAAGTTGAGGGGTCTAAGTGGTGCAGTATTTAGAGCATGCATAACATCATTCTTGAGAAGGAAAATGACTTTCCCCCACATCCAAAACCTTACAATGAGAAATTTAGTTCAGATGCGCGGCCTGTAGTGTAGACAAAGGCGCATGTGGCGCCTGCGCGCTGATCGTATTGAAAACCAAAGCGCATGTGCGTGGAAAAAAAACTGTAACTCAGGCGCATGCGCACTAGATGTGCGTATGTGGGATGGAATACCCGCGCGTTTGTGACAAGTTACCGAGAAAGAAACTCTGGATGGATTTCTCTCAATTCTCCTATGAATTGACTGGTTAGCAGGTCGGTGGAGGCCGGTTTGTGTCCTTGCACATTAATAAAACCAAAAGGAAAGCAAAATAAACCCAAATGAGGGAGGAATTGATACCTAACTCCCCAGTGGAGTCGCAAGTCTTTTCACACCCAATTCGTCACTTGGTGAGCAAATCGAGGGTGCTTACATGCCCTGTTGGGTCTTGCAGGGAATGATAGCTATGGAAGGAAAGTTTAGAGAATACAGAACAAACTACAAGCTAATATCAACTGAAAACAAATTAAAACTGTGAAAAGAAACAACAAACACCCAAAAAAAAAGACAGATGTCATCAATGGTTTTGAGCTGGTCAATTGATGAAATCAGAGCACGATGAAGGAAGAGAACTGTGGTTCCTTCTTCYCCCAACGGAAGGCTCTTGAGGCCCTCACAAAGTTTTCTTTCCTTACAATGAGAAGAACTGAGTATGACAGTGAAAGAACTCCCAGCGATGCTGCCAGTGTGTTATCGTTAAAGAATGAGTCCTTAACAATCTTAGCAACATAACAGTGCCTGAAAATTCCTTGCGAAAATAATGTATCTTCACGACTTTTTATAGCAGATCCTCGGGCGATTATGTAACCTATTCAAAGTGTGAACAGGGGCCCTTTAGGGCTTCCTTAGGTCATTAACCCGCCTACCCTGCAGATTCAGCACGGATTTGGGAGTCAAATCAGATTGGGAGCCGGTCCGTAAGCGGTTGAGAGGCCGACCAATTCAATAAATGTGCCGTTTTAGCAGGTGCGCGGGTTTTGTCGTTGACAGCCGCGCGTCGTGCGCGCAGAGTACGTTCTTGTCCTGCGCATGTGCGTGCGAACCAAACTACTGTGAAGCGCCCTTCAATTTTTGGTTACTTTGTATAGTTTTTGACCCTTTTGGAATGCTGTGAAATTAATTCAGTGCCATGAATGACTTCATTGCTGTTTTGACGATGCAAAGTTCTTGTCGCCATGTGCAGACGAAATTTCGGTGATAACAACCATGCTATCCTAGATTGTTACAATAAGACAATGCGTTGTCTCGATGACAAAGGGTATCAAGGCAAGGTTCAAAGCATTCCAAGAGTTGTAGTTGTTAGAGAAATTTCAGCTATGCATCTGGAAAAGAGTTTCAGGAAGAGATGCCAAATTTTTGCAGCCCATATGGAAGAGACAACCAAAGATAAAATGGAAAAAATTGAAGACCATCCGGTCTTGAGGGATTTTGGAGATGTTTTTGGGGAAATTCCAAGATTTCCACCAAAGAGAGACATTGATTTCTCTATTGATTTGGTGCCAAAAGCTGCCCCAGTGTCCAAGACACCTTACAAAATGGGCACACCAAAATTGAAAGAGTTGCAAATGTAGCTTGAAAAGATTTCAAATAACGGATATATATGCCAAATGTGTCACCTTGGGGTGCCCCGATGATTTTTGTGAAGAATAAAGATGGAACCTTAAGGTTGTGTATTGATTTCAGACAACTAAATAAGGTCACCATAAAGAACAAATATCCTTTGTCAAGGATTGATGATTTGTTTGATCAATTGAAAGGTGCAAGAATCCTTTCCAAGATTGACTTGAGATTATGTTATCATCAAGCGAGGATAAAGGAAGAAGATATCAACAATATAACATTTAGGATAGGATACATGATCTAGGTGGATATCGGTGGCCACCCACCTATTCGAACTGGATCAAAACAATCTTCTGGCAATTTACTGTTTTTAGCAGTTTTTCGGTTCCTAAACTTTCAAGACCATTTTGAGGGCCTAAACGAAGGTTTTTCATGATCGGGAACCTCAATAACAAACAAATTCTTTGATTGAGCCCCGAAAATTAATCTTCTCATCTATACCTTTCAAATTAGCTATCGTGTGCCTCAAACAAAGATCATATGCCAAAGTTACGCCCCCGGGAAGTTGATACACCAAACTACCCAAAATGGGGTCCACAAAACTGTTGGGTTTTCATCTTTTTGGGATAGGGTTTTGGATTTTATGTATGTTAAAAAGGCCTTTGGAGCCTCATTGTAATAACTATCTTCTTGTGAATGTGAGTAGCCATCATATCTCTTCTCAGAGATAAGTTGCCACCATTCTAGTGAGTCTTTCACTCTGTATTTCTATAGTTTTGTACATTTCGTTCATTAATAGAAATTGTGTATTAGTGTATCTTTGTGTTTATGGTTATATCTCTGATAAATCTCTGTTATATTATTGGATATCTCATATATCTCAATACATTTCTTTATTATATCTCCGCTCTCATTTTGTGCCGAAAATAATCTAGATTAGTGGTATCAAAGTAGGCTGCTCTTGATCGTTTTCAGTGCATGTCCCCGACGAGGTCTGAGTATAGAAAGTTGGGTCTCAAGATTTTATCTCTTGAGGAAAATTGTCTCGCATTCCCAAGAAACCGTCCATGGCAGAAGAAAAGAAATATGACGGAGCAAAAGATTCTATTAATCTGTTGCTTGAGCAAGATCTCACCCGACAAAGGGATGAAATGATGGGGAATTTTTCCCACATCCTTCAATGTCTACCAATAAAAACATGCACGTCTTCATAAAACAACCATTTTGAAGGAATCTCTCCTTTAAAGGTACATGTTAATTTTGA
This sequence comes from Picea glauca, assembly GCA_000966675.3. Classification (NCBI taxonomy): domain Eukaryota; kingdom Viridiplantae; phylum Streptophyta; class Pinopsida; order Pinales; family Pinaceae; genus Picea; species Picea glauca. Next base: position 168,129 of record JZKD02S1790160.1, on the reverse strand, counting down.
TATTCCCCTATTTGAAGGTCAGATAGACGCACATGCCCTAGAAAAGTTTTTAAATTTGCTAGAAGGTTATTTCTCTGTTCACAATTTTTCTGACAGGGAAAAGATCACCTTCACATTCCTTAAGGCTCTCCCCCATGTCAAACATTAGTGGGAAACTTACTGGGAGCTATTTTCCACAGAGGATTTTGGAATATATGGGGCCGAGCCCACTTGGGTTTTTTTTGTGGATGTGATCAAGGAACTATATTACCATGTTGATAACTATGACGACCAATACATGAGATGGACCACGTTGCGTCAAGAGAGGGGCCAAGCAGTGTCATATTTCACCAATACCTTACATACTTTGCGCACCAAGCTGAGTATCAATTATTCTGAGCGGCATTTGGTTCTGAAATACCATGGGGCTATACACAAGTACATCCAAACTGAAATGGAGTTTCTAGACATCTCATCATTGGGATTTTCCTATCGATATGTTGTCAAAATCGAGTAGAAATTTAGGCACCGAAACAAATGGGAGTTTGGGCCTGCTAATCCGCAACAACAAAAGTATGATAAAGACGAACCTAACAAAAAACCTATCAAAAACTAGTCTAAGCCACAAGAAAAGAAGGGTCATGGAAAGACGAATAAGAACACTAGAAAGTGGCGCAATTTCCATAAAATCCCCTGGAACAACACCAATGAATGTCACTCAAAATAGTCATTGGTGGCCGAGATCAAAGAAAATGATCCAAACCTAGATTTGGAATCCGATTCAAAAAGTAATGGGAGAAGACATATCATCGACACAAACCCCACTGCTACTGTCGCGACTACAACAATTCAACCAAAATAATCAACAGATCCTAAAGAGGGGGAGTGTCTCTTACATTCACAGATGTGGGTGAAGGAGACCTCGTTGCATTTCATTGTTGATAGCGAAAGCCAGAAAAACCTCATCTCAGTATAGGTAGTCAAATAGTTGGGATTGATGACAACACCACACCCACAACCATACAACATCGGGTGGCTTCACCAGGGACGAGATCTCTGTGTCAGCCAATAGTGTTGATTGTCATACGACATCCATCCCTTCAAGGATGATGTATTATGTGATGTTTCCTCGCTGGATGATTGTGATGTTCTTTTGGGCCAACCATATATGTGGAAGTGCCATGCTATTTATGAGTCTTGACCCCTTAGTGATCCAAAAAGGATCCAGGGAAGGATAATAACAACTCTGAACTCGTAGAGGCAACTCATGATGCTTAGAATGGCTTCAGTAGAAAGAGAAATGGAAAAAATTCGAAGTGCCCAAAACTTAGTGAAAATGACATTATCGTGAAGAGTGCGTCACAATCTTTCTAACGACGCAAACGAAGTTACGGATAGAAAGATATTCATGGTCAAAGTTTTGGTCAACCTGTCACAGTCAGCAGGTATGAGTCAACATCCGTACTGCTAACGTCATCACCAGTACAGATGATGTCATCTTTCATACAACATATGTGGAAAGAGTAGAGGGTGACATGTGTCATGATGATGTGGCAGCACCAGAGGCTACCACATGTCACTCATTTTTGTACTTTTTAGGTCGACACATGGAATAATGAAAACATGCCACGTGGCATTCTGTACATGACACGTGGAATCCGTATAACACGTGGTAGGCTGACTTGTCATTCGTACAACACATGGAATACTGACATGGTAGACGGGTGACGTGGCAGGGTGACTATACAAAGAGATGACATGGGCCAATGTTTGGCTGCCATGTGGCAGTGGGCAAATGCCCAATGACAACCAACAACCGAATTATTAAAAAAAATATATAATGTATATACCGCCAAATATGGCGGCGGTTCCACCAGAATTGGCGGAATATTCCGCCGTTCCACCAAATTTAGCAGTGCGCCAAAAAAAACTATTGAAACAATATGTTAAAAGGGGAGGCCCACGGGTTCAACCCCAAGACCTCCGCCTAAACCTCCACCAACCAACGCCTTTAAATAATATCCACTAACCAATGCGCCCAACAACCTTTTATTGCATAACCACTTGATATTTTATTATAAAAAGGGGATTCTACCAGTGTACGAGAGAGGAAGACCAAGGGCACAGCTGTACAGACCGGGCACGATTTTTGAGAAAATTTTCCATTAATTAATTGTAGAGGCAGGCACGAAAATCGAGACATGGTTGTCTCTTGGGCCTGAAAGTGTCAGACTCAGATTAAGGCATGGAGATAGTTATTTTTAGGTATTTCGACGCCACAAACGCAGTGATGATGTATTTTTTCTGATCTAAGCAAAGCTTTTGTAGCTTAACTCCAGAATGAGGTATACTTATGTATTTTTCCCAATTCTTTTGTGGAGTTAATAAAAAGGCCTACCCATTTGAGAGCAGGACCCAGAGACGTAGCCCACCAGGAACGGACTCGGTTATCAAGTTATTTGTGTTTACATTGATGCTTATGACTCTTTCCTTTTTAGTTTTTCCTTCTTTATGGTGAATTTTAGATTATTCTCATTTAATACAATTCCTTAATAAGTCACCGGATGAAAAGATCCAAGATCATGTTGGTATCAGATCAGTCGTCTTTGAATTGAATTGTTGAGTATGAATGCTTACTTCGGCCAAGCATAAGTAGGGTGAAGGAACTCTTAATACTTTCAATCCCGAAGTTGGTCATGCATCATGAAGGAAGAAAATGGCAGAAGAGGACAAGCATGATGAACATGAGAAAAACTTTCAGATGGTCTTTTATCGTATGTCAAAAATGGTCAAACGAATGTATGGAGATTACGAAAAGAGGATGAAGAAGAAAGAAAAGAAAAAGGAAGCACATGTAGATGATGATGCTTTGGTAAACCAAGGGGTTGGAGGAGATCCTCCTGAGCCTCTGTCTTCACCTTCGAGTTCTAGTTCTTCTTCCTCTGAGCATTCTCATCATTCTCATCATTCTAGCCATAAATCCTATTTTAATAAACCATTATTAAAGATTGATGTAAAATTTTCTTTACCTATGTTTAATGGAGATGCTAATCTCGAAAAGTTAGATAATTGGATTCAACAGGTTGAAGTATATTTCCGTGTTCAACATATTGATGAAGAGGAAGTTAAAGTGCAACTGGCTTCTCTTTGGTTGGAAGGCACCGCTCTCGTATGGTGGGAGAGAAAGATTTAATACATAAGTAAGTGTGGTAATCTTCTTTCCTCATGGTCATAATTTAAATCAGAGATAAGGAAGCAGTTCTATCCATTAGGGTATTTACATAAAGCAATGGTGGAATGACAAACTTTAAGGCAAAGTAAAGGTCAAACTGTACAAAGTTTCACAAAAGAATTTAGGAAGAAATCTCTTGCATTGAACATTCCTTTGGATTCTTATGAAACTTTAATGAAGTATATTGGCACACTTCACAGTTATATTCGTCATACTTTTCTCTTGTTTAACCCCACTAGTCTTGACGAAGTTTTTGTGCAAGCCACTCACCTTGAGAACAGGGGGAAACATGTTCAAGAAGATCCCACAAAGAAATCTTCCAATTTCCCACAAAAGAATTTTAAGAAGTTTAAAAGGAAGGACAAGAAGAACGCTACAGTAACGAGAGAAGGAGGAAATCCATCTTGTACTCATTGCATGAAGAGCGGTCACGATGAAGAACACTATTTGAAACTGCATCTGGAAAAGAAAGCGAAACAGTTCAGTGGAAAGGGGAAGACAAAGACCATTGCTACAATGCAGCAAGATCTTGGTTCCGATTCAGGAGATGAACGAAAGATCACACCGATTGGAGTACAAGGTAAAGATTCCCTTCATGCTAGTTCAAGTTCCAATAATGAATCTCATGATGATGAACAAAAGAGGAATGAATTATTTCACATAAGAGTTGTATGTAAACACACTAAGATAGATACATTATTTGATTCGGGTTCCCAAGTAAACTTAATATCTAAAGCACTTGTCAAGAAGATGGGTCTTGTAACAAAACCCCATCCAAAGCCTTATCCTCTTGGTAAGGTATGTGATAGAAAAACTTAATGTCACCAAACAATGTAGGGTCAGATTTGCTATTGCTTCAAAGTTGATTGATGAAGTGGATTTATATGTTGTACCGCTTGATATATGTGGCATAATGTTGGGAAGTCCTTATCTTTATTATAGAAAAGTAGTCTTCTTTCGTCATGAGAACAAATACCACCTTACTAACGAGGTAGTGGAATATATTGTTAGAGCTTGTTGGAGTTACTTCACAGACACCTAGGATTTATTTTTCCTAAGGTTTTTCCTTGTTTATTAGTCATTATTAGTCATTATTGAGTCTCCTATATTTTAGGAAGAATATTCCTCTAGGGAGAATATTCTCTTTAGTTTTCACTTCAGTTTGACTAGTTGAGTGGAGTTTAGATGCTACATTGGTTTTATCACTATGCAACATTGGGATCATCACTAGCTAATGCGCATTTTCCTTGGGATCATAACCAAACTAGTGCATTACTCAATATTCCCTGATATCCTCCTCACTTCACTCTATTTCAGTCAGTTAACTGAAGACTGATAGACTAGTTAACTCAGACTAGGTGGCAGTTCACTCCAGTAACTGCCTGAGAGACTAGACTAGGTGGTAGTTTACTCTCGTAACTGCTGGTGTGTGTCTAGATCACTCTAGACCACCACTATGGTGCATTAGTTACTCATGTATCCTATATCTATTGTAAATTATTCACTCTTTGAGTGTGGAATATAGTTAATGAGAATTCTTCCATTCTTTCTCAATTTCTCTCTACAAATGTGTGTGGTATTTTCTAGCTAGATCTATTCTGTGAAGGTTCAACACATTTATAGAGCTCACAGCATGAGGGTAAATACAACACTTGTTAGTGCAGGACAAATGAAAAGACTTATAAAAACTAATAAGAGATATGTACTCATGGTCGTCAAAGAGAAAGATGTTGGGACATCTGACGCTTTCCAAGGGTGTGATCCATCTCATAAAAAGGAATTAATTGTTGTTTCGAAGTATAATGATATTTTTCAGGAACCAGATGGATTACCTCCTAAGAGGGAAATCCAACATGAGATACATCTTCAGTAGGATTCTCCTCTTCCTAATGTGGGTATGTACAGGATGTCAATTGTGGAGATGACAGAGATCAAGAAGCAAGTACATGGCTTATTGGATCAAGGGGTCATCAGGCTCAGTTCATCTCCTTGTGGTTCTCCAACCGTGATGGTGCCAAAGGAGGATGACACATGGTGAATGTGTGTCGATTAATGAGACTTAAATAAAATCACGGTGAAAAATTGATACCCTCTTCCTCATATAGATGATTTACTTGATCAATTGAAGAATGTTGTTTATTTCACTAAGTTGGATTTGTGCAGTGGATATCATCAAATCAGGGTCACATAACAGGATGCATGGAAGACTGGATTTAAAACCAAACAAGGATTGTTTGAGTGGTTAGTTATTCCATTTGGGCTTTGTAATTCTCCGACTACTTTCATGCGTGTGATGAATGATGTATTTAGGCCTTTCCTAGATGAATTTGTGATTGTGTACTTAGATGACATTCTTATTTTTAGCGAGACTTGGGATGAACATGTAAGGAATATAAAGCAAGTATTGGATACTTTTCAAAGGGAAAAGATGTATGTAAAAATGTTTAAATGTGAATTTGGCAAGACTGCACTTGTATACTTAGGTCATATTGTAGGAGGAGGAAAATTGAAAATTGATCATTCCAAAATTGATGTAATTGTAAATTGGCCTGAGCCAAAAAGTGTAACCGAGGTCCAAAGATTCTTAGGTGCAGTCCAGTATTGGAGGAGGTTCCTTTAAAACTTCTCCTTTATAGCATCTCCTTTGCATGCCTTAACCAATGCAAAGAACACTTTTTAGTGGGAAGGAAAGCAACAAAAATATTTCAACATTTTGAAGGAGAAGATCATTACCACACCAGTATTAGCACTGTTGAATCTTTAACAAAATTTTGAGATCGAGACAGATGCCAAAAGATACACCATGGGTGCAGTATGTTGAGCACTCAACACACCCTAAAAAATTCTATGTCTATTTCTACTTTTTGGGTACCACTTGATCCTTTGCGCTGTCTGTTTTCACTTCAGTATGAAATTGTTGCCTACGCTTATCTTTTATGTTTCATGTTTTAATTGTTTAAAGTCTACTTGAACATGCAAGAAAGAATCATCTTAACTTTAAATGGGACTTAACAACTACTTAAGGAATTGACAGTCTAAGCTTTCCCCAACACGCTTAGGAAGTTCAACATCAGTAAAGATTAAAGGTGACAAAAATCACTTGAGAAGTTCAAAATAGTCGAGCGCCGATATTCATAGGCGTCGGTGGACAAAAGTCTCTCTTTTCTGCGAATGAGCTTCGACAGGAATATCGTTGAAGACCGATCTATTTGGCTTCAACAAGAAAATGAAAAGAGTAAGCACCGTGGAAGGAGAGGAGTGGTATCTCCAATCGTCGACTCCCGATATGATTTCAACGTCAGAAATTTACAAAATGACAATCCACAAAGAAAAACTACACATTAATTTTTCATTTTAATACCGATCCCCGACACCATCCAAGCATCGACAATCGTAGTATCCAACTCTCCTTACTCACCAGCCGAGTGTTAAATTTTATGTTTAAATATTTTAATAACCCCGAGTTAATAACGCCGTGTCAACATCAATCGACATTAGAAGTTTTGAAGGGAACATATCGACAAACTTACAAGGAAACTTAGAATAATAACAATTATAAATTCCATATTTTGCGCAAAAACTTAGATAAGAAAACACAATAAATTTATATACAAAAAGGGAATGTGATACATTCAAGACACTCTCATATTTTTCATATAATTAGAGCTCCCACCAAGCTCGGGTTATACGAAGCCCTTACAACACAAAATGGAGAAAAATGTCAAGCGTCGCTTCGGAGAACGCAAAGCAAGAGCCCACCCATTATGTATCTCCTGCACACAGACCTTCTCCTGGACTACTCCCCGCACCCTTCAATGTTTTATTTTCCTCTTTCATTGTCATCCTCTACTCCTCATGTAGCTGCACAATTATATCTCGTGCTTCTTGAAGCTGCCTCTGGAGCCAAACTGTGCTTCCTTTGTGATCCTGCGACGCCGATACCTCCCGGTTCTTCACCTCTAACTGGCTCCACAACTCTCTATTTTCTTGGTAGAGTTCGACTATGAAAAGTTGGGCCCACTCTAACTACTGGATGGGACTCTTAACGGGAGAACCCAATGCATTTTCCCTTCCTTTTCATCTCCCTCTTCCTCTACTGATAGTCTCGATAAGTTCCAACCAATTAGTGAGCATCATAGACCCCTCAACGACTGTATGTACACTCAACTCAGTTGGGAGGTGATCTTCTTCCCTTTTCCCCTTATCTTTCATAGGCCTCCCCCTTCTCCATTGTGTTTTCTCCTGAGAGGGTGCGACCCCCAGCATATGTCTTTCAGACAAACTTCTCTCCACCCCTACCTCCACTGGAGACGCTGACACCGTTTCTAAGCCAAGGCCGGTACCTCCCATTGGAGCTTCAGGGACACTGGAAGCCAATAAGAAAGAGTCCCAGGCACGCTGGGCCTCAGACCTGGCACTTCGTCTACCTCGCAAACCCCCTCCCTTGTTTAAAGGGGATCCCATAGTGCAACAACGTAGTGGCTAAGACGTCTACGGATGGTAAAGGAATACTACATGGAGTTTCACGAGAATAAACTCGCAAGACCAACACTACAGAGGTATAAACTTGGAATATGCGTAGAATTCCCCACAAAACTCCTAGAATTTATAGTGGGATGAAGAATTGAAACAGAGCATGCCAAAGAACACTCATGCCTCATGACAGGATGTCTTTAATATGTAACACGTCATAGTTTCTCGACGAATGCAATCCAGAACGCATAAAACACCATTTATCGGAGTTGCAGGGAGTATATGATATGATCACTCCAATATCTTTAAAATCCTTGAATTCCATTATTAACGATTGATAGTTGACAGACTTGGTGATACGACTTTTGGAGGCATTTAACGACTTCCTCATTACGATATCCGACCTTTTGGGAGCGTACGCATGCACGCTCGACTCTAGCTTCTTTTCTTAGCCCCAAAGGTCGCTACTGTGACGGTTCCAATGATCATATCTTCCGTACTTGATTTTCCACACTATGGCGCGCTAACGTAATTCATTTAAACTGAAGAGGAGCAACGATGTGGAAAAAGACATCGCAGGTCATTCTAAGGGACGACTGGGATCACATAAGTATTGCACGATCGATATTAATGAACTCCATAGGTACGCATCGGTCTATTATGTTTTTTTGTACCTTATATTATATTACTTGATCACTAAATTGCCTCAACCCCGATTGCAGGAAAGATTCCCGATTACCGAACAAGGCTTGCTCTGTGATCTCGTCGAAGAACTCGAAAGAAACATTGAAGCAAAATCAAAAGAGCAATAAAGGATATCAGGCTCCTCGAGTTCGACACCCTCGATAAATTTATTGACCTGAGCGATGTAGTCAAGTTGCATGCTGAACAAGACTCACTATGGACCAAAGAGATTGCAAAAATAACCGATGCAAAGCCAGGGAAAGTGCAACAATTCGCGAAACATCCGATCAGAGCCCGAACCACGCTACAGTAGTTGTACTCTAGTTTATTAAAGTATCTGGTGCATGCAATGGATATCAGAGGAATATACTCGGCTCCGATGGAACAACACAGGTTTCCATGGGCCCAAACTTGTGAATAACTTTTTATCAGTTGGACTGAATACGAGAAAAGTCACCCTTTCCAAGAAATATCTCAGGTTGACTACTTTTCTTAAACTGCACTTAGTCGTTAATTTCAATTAAACTTTATATTATAAATAAAGACCTCGACCAATTAGTTAAGGGTCGATGGTTGTTGTAAGAACTCTTTCTTTTTGGTTGTTAAGAATTATTTTGAAGCTGCTAGTAATTGAGAAGTCTTTCTGGACCAAAGTCAAACTATTTTCATCAAATGCATGTGATTGGACTTGGAGAAGAACTACTTCCTATCCTATTTCATGAATGATGCAGTAATGAGTAAGAGCAATTAATTCTGTTGTCAAGTTATCTGGTGCAATGTTTTGATGTTCTTTTCTTTAAATGATGCAGATAAATCGCTGTGTTATTATGTGATGAATGGTTATGGTAGATGAATTATTTTTCTTGCCACTATCTTATTACATATGTGATTTCTTCTTGATAATTAGTTTCTCAGACAGTAATTGGATGCTCACATGGTTAATGTATTAGTACTAGGCCCGTGGTATAAAATCATTGTTTGCATGTTTGAGTAGCGGGTTATCCCAGGCTCAGCCTCTTCCCCAGTAGTTAAAAATTAATCCGGTTTGTTGTCAAGTTGGTTTATACTAGCTTGAATTTATCCTACCAGTCCCACCCAAGAGAAAATACATAAGAGAATATTCCTAACTGAAGGAATAGTCTTCACAAGAAAACACAAAGCCCATCGATAAATTGGCCGGATCGCAAGATCTGGAGAACCATTCCATCTTCAAACACTGCAGAGTCTAATTGGGCCTCGGTGGCAGGTTTGGTTCCTACTGTTGAGTCAAGGGATTTAAGACCCATCAACACAGTATTGATGCAATATCGTAAGCCTATCTGTTACCACTCTGAAAATTTTAACCAAGTTGTTAACTATCCTACATATGATAAAGAGTTGTATGCATTAGTTCAAAGTGTAAATAAATGGAAGCACTACTTGTTAGGGAAGGAAACAATCATACATACATATCACCAACCCTTATAGTATCTCCAAGCACAAACCAAACTGCAACAATATTGACACTACATATGGATGGGTTTTGTATAACAATTTCATTTGGTAATCAAGTACAAGAAGGGTACAAGTAACAAGGTGGCCAATATTATTTCTAGACCTCCTATTGTTGCTTCTATTATTTTGAAGAATACTTCTTTATCTCATGATAGCTATGTAGAATAATATGCCATTGATGAAGATTTTATAGAAGTATATGAGAAGCTAACCCATGGTGCACAGGTGGAGAACTATTGTCTGCAGGGAAAACTACTCTACCATCTTAGAAAGCTATGTATTCCTACAAGTAAATGAGTCCATGTAATATGAGAAGTTCACACTTCTCTTGTGTCTGGGAATTTTGGGGTAGGAAAAACTATGGCTCATTTGCAAAGGTTTTGTTATTGGCCTCAAATGAAATCAATTGTAACTAAATATGTAAATGGGTGTGTGATGTGTTCTACTTGCAAGCCCACTAATAGAAAACTAGGGCTATACTCACCACTTCCTATTCCATCCCATCCATGGGAAAGCATTTCCATGGATTTTGTAGGGGGTTTACCAATGACCAAAGGGGGTCATGACTATTTGTATGTTGTAGTGGATAAGTTCAACAAGATGTGTATCTTGATGCCATGTAAAAAGGAGATAACTGCTAAGCAGATTGCTAATCTCTTCTTTCAGTATGTTTGGGTTCACTTTACGTTACCCACATCCATTTTCTCGGATCAATATACTCGATTCCTTGGGGATTTTTGGACTAGCTTGTGGAGAATGTTGGATACCAAATTGAAGAGGAGCACTGCTTTCCATCCAAAAATTGACGAACAAACAAAGGTGGTAAATAGAACATTGGTAATTTTTCTTTGAGGCTACTGCAACAAGCATCCCAAGTTATGGGATGAACAAATACCCTATATACAACATGCTTGCAATCGAGCTTTACATTCATCCACTCATAGTTCACCTTTTGAGACATGTTTTGGGTACCTACCAAAGGTTCCTTTGGACTTTATGTATGGGAGAAATGTCGCTGTGAATGAAGAACGAGCAAAGGACAGAGCCCACAAGTTCATCCAAAGGATCCAATAGATACACCAGGCACTGGGGGAACAATTGGAGAAAAGTCAAGCACAATATAAAGTTCGACATGACAAGCATAGGGTTGATCATTAGTTACAGGTTGGAGACTGGCTATGGCTTCACATCAACAAGGAGAGATTGAAGGGTGAAGGCAAGAAACTCAAGCCCATTCATTGTGGACCCTTCACTATCTTGGAGAAAAGTGGTACTAATGTTTTTTGTTTAGATCTTCCACCTTATATGCAGATTTACTCAGTTGTGAACATAGAGAACTTGAAATTTTTTTAGCCTCCCATGATCATGGATCAAGATGAGGAAGTTTCAATACCTTCAGTTGATGAGTTTGCACCTGAGTACTTGGATGAGTTACACGAAGATATCATCCTAGACAGAAGGACGAGGACTTCACGCTGGGGTGATGTTGATTATCTTCAAGTAAGCTTAAGGGGCACACATCTAAACAAGACAAAGTGGATTGAGAAGGATAAAGTGAGGGGACTCTTCCCTCACTTACCTATTGATTGATGAAAGCTTTTGGTGGTCCAAAAATCTCTTATTGGGAAGGCATGTTCCAAAAAGGATCCAGAGAAGGATAAGAACAACTTAGAACTCACAGAGGCAACTCAGGATTCTCAAAATGGCTTCAATAGACAGAGAAAGGGAAAAAAATCAAAGTTCCCAAAACTTAGTGAAAATGAAATTATTGCGAAGAGTGTGTCGCAAGATTTCTAACGACGCAAACAAATCATCAAATGGATTTATGGATCGAAAGATATTCGCGATCAAATTTTTGGTCAACCTATCCCAATCAGTAGGGATGAGTCAACATATGTACTGCTGATGTTAACATCAGTACAGATGATGTCATCATTTGTAAAACATACGTGGCAGGCACAGAGGGCAACATGTGTCATGATGATGTGGCAGCACTAGAGGCTGCCACATGTCACTCATTTTTGGACTTTTTAGGTCGACATGTGGACCAATGAAAACATGCCACATGGAAGTCCATATAATACACATGGCATCTGTACAATATGTGGTAGGCTGACGTGGCATCCACACAACACGTGACAGACTGACGTGGAAGATAGGTGACATGGCATGCTGTCTGTACAAATAGGTGACGTGGGATAATTTTTTTGCTACCATGTGGTAGTGGGAAAATGCCGATTGACTCCCAACAACCAAATTATTAAATATATATATATATATATATACCACCAAATCTAGTGGCGGTTCCACCAGAATTGGTAGCATATTCTGTCGTTCCACCAAATTTAGCAGCGCGCCAAAAAAAATGTTGTAACAATATGTTAAAAGGGGAGAGCTGGGGGTTCGACCCTGTGACCTCCGCCTAAACCCTCGCCAACAAATGCCTTTAAATAATATCCATTAACCAATGTGCCCAACAACCTTTTATTGCATAACCGCCTGAGATTTTATTATAAAAAGGGGATTCTGCCAGTGTACGAGAGAGGAAGACCAGGGCGCGACTGTACATACATGGCATGATTTTCAATCAATTTTCCCATTAATTAATTGCAAAGGCATGCATGGAAACCGAGACAAGGTTGTCTCTTGGGCTCGAAAGTGCCAAACTCAGATCGAGGCGTGGAGACAACCATTTTTAGTTAATTCGATGCCACAAATGCAATGGTGATGGTTTTTTTTCTAATATGAGCAAAGATTCTATAACTTAACTCTAGAATGAGGTATACTTATGTATTTTTCCCAATTCTTTTGTGGAGTTAATAAAAAGGCCTACCCATTTGAGAGCAGGACCTAGAGATGTAGTTCACTAGGGCCGAACTCCATTATCAAGTTCTTTGTGTTTACATTTGATGCTTATGACTCTTTCCTTTTGAGTTTTTCCTTCTTTATGGTGCATTTTAGATTATGCTCATTTAATACAATTCTTTAATAAGTCACCAGATGAAAAGATCTCGGATCATGTAGTGTCATTGTTACTCTGGGGGGTCATCTTTACAGGATACTAGAGGTAATTCCAACAATTGTCCCACCTAAACAGTGTCGCAAGGTAGTATCTCATACTACAAAATTCATCTTCTTCACAATCTATTCAAAAGGTGAACATAAGAACACTGCAACCGCTGGAGCCTCAGTCCAAGCACCTTCTATCCAACAGAAGAAGGTCAACAAGATTGAAGAAAAGTTAAAATATTCTTTCTAAACATAGTCATGTCATGTAGACAGACTGGTTACAAAGGTCCAACCATTCAAACATCAGGTTCTCGACAGTCTTCCACAAGCCAAGCAACACAACTTTTCCAACAAGTAAAACAACTCACGAAGGTTCAGATTTAAAAACGCTTCCCCCTCCCCCTCGAGAAATAAATGAAATGGATACCATTTCTTCCTAAGGAGGGAGGATTGATCCAGGTGGATATTAGTGGTCACCAACCTATTCCAACTGGCTCAAAATAGTCTTCTGGCAAATTACTATTTTTAGCAAATTTTCAGTTCCTAAACTTTCGAGGCCATTTTGAGGGCCTAAATGAAGTTTTTTCAAAGTAGGCACCTCAATAAAAGATAAAGGCTTTTATTGAGCCCCCAAAATGAATCTCCTCATCAATACTTTTCCAACAAGCTATTGTGCGCCCCAAATGAAGATCATATGCCAAAGTTACACCCCCGAGAAGTTGATACACGAAACTACCCAAAACGTGGTCCACAAAACTGTTGGCTTTTCATCTTCTGGGGTTAGGGTTTTGTATTTTATTGATGTTAAAAAGTCCTTTGGAGCCTCATTTTAATAATCATCTTCTTGTGAAAGTGAGTAGCCGTCACATCTCTTCTCAGAGATAATTTGCCACCATTCTAGCGAGTCTTTCACTCTGTACTTCTACAGTTTTGTACATTTCGCTTATTAATAGAATTTGTGTATTAATGTATCTACGTGTTTATGGTTATATATCTGATAAATATTTGTTATATTATTGGATATCTGATATATCTCGATACATTTTTTTTATTATATCTCCTCTCTCATTTCGTGTCGAAAATAATCCAGATCAATACAAACATTATAAATTTACGATAGTGCCATTTGAGCTATCTAATGCCCCAACAATTTTCATGTGCCTAATGAATGGAGTGTTCAAGGGATACTTGGACAAGTTTGTAATTGTGTTCTTGGATGATATACTCATCTACTCAAAGACAAAGGAGGAACATGAGAAACATTTAAGAATGGTTCTAAAAGTTTTGAGAGAGCATAAGTTGTATGCTAAGATAATTAAATGCTTATTCTATCAAAAGAAGATTCATTAATTAGGTCATATTATTTCAACATATAGGATAACAATTGATCCTGAGAAGATAAAGGCCATTAGAGGATGACCGACACCTAGAAATGTTACAGAGGTTATATCTTTCATGGGTCTTACAAGGTATTACTGAATATTTATAAAAGGTTTTTCAAAGATTACAAGCCCCATCACTTCTTTGCAAAAGAAGGGAGTGAAATTTGAATAGAATTATAAATGTGAAGGAATCTTTCAACAGTTGAAATACATTTTGAACAATGCCCCAATATTGAATATTGTAGATCCAGGTGAATATTTTGTTGTGTGCATTGATGGGTCTAAGGAAGGGCTCGATGGGGTCCTCACATAAAAGGATCATGTGGTATCCTATGAGTCAAGAAAATTTAAAGAGCATGAGAGGAATTATGCTACACATGAATTGGAATTAATAACCATTATTCATGCACTAAAAATTTGGAAACATTACCTCATGGGGAGAAAATTTGAGTTAAGTACAAACCATTGTGGTCTAAAACATTTGTTTGGACAACCCACATTAAATGCTAGACAAACTAGATGGCTCGAATCCCTTAGTGAATATGAATTTGAAATTAAACAAAATAATAGCAAGGAGAACCAAGTGGTTGATGCACTCATTAGAAGATCACATGAGATGCATTTGGCAACCATCAACATGTACATGACTGATTTGAAAGACAAAATTTTAGAAGCAACAAATTCAGAGCAACACTATTTGAAAATAAAAGAAACATTACAACATGGCAATTTACAACATAAATTCAAATATTATGAGTTGCAATAGGATGGGATCCTCATGTACAAAGGAAAAGTATATGTGCCAAATTCTAAAGAGCTGAAAATGAAATGATGGGGGGAATTCATAATATACCCTATGTTGGGCACCCAATATATCAACAATCAATTGCAACTATAAGAAACCAATACTTTTGGCCAAGAATGAAGAAGGAAGTGGCCAACTATATATCGAGGTGTCTGGAGTGCCAAAATGTTAAGACTGAACATAAACATCCAACTGGACTGGTACAACCATTTCCCATTCTAGAGTGGAAATGGGAAGTAGTTACGACGCATTTCATTACTAAGCTTCCCAAAACAATGAAGAAACATGGTTCCATCATGGAAGTGGTGGATAAATTAACTAAGGATGCACATTTTATCCCAGTAACGACTACACACAAGGCAACAAGTATTGCATAAATATACATGAAAGAAGTTGGTAGGCTACATGGAGTTCCCAAGGCAATCGTTTCAAACAAAGATTGAAAGTTTACATCCAATTTTTGAAAGGGTTTGTTCACAGGATTTGGGATGAATTTGAATCTTAGTACAACTTATCACCCATAATCAGATGGCAAAACATAGAGGACCAACAAAATAATTGAAGACATGCTCAAAATGTATGTGATGTACCATCCATCAAAGTAGGATATTTGTATCCACTTAGTGGAATTTGCTTACAATAATGGCTATCAAGCCTCATTAAAAATGATCCCATTTGAAGCATTGTATGGTAGGAACTGTAACACTAGTGACTTGGGACAACCCAAAAGATAGAGCTGCCATTGGGCCATATTTGTTGAAGGAAATGGAAGAGAAAATGGAAACAATCAGGTAGAATTTAAACACTACCCAGGATAGACAACAAATTTATGTAGACAATAACAAGGTTTTCATAGTTTTTAAAGTGGGCGAACATGTATTTTTGAAAGTTAAAGCGAAGAGAAGTTCGCTAAGATTAGGTTGCTGCCCAAAGTTGGAAGCACGATACCGTAGGCCTTTTGAAATCTTAGATAAGATAGGGCTAATTGCATATATGTTATATTTTCCTACATCCATGAGAGTGCATAATGTATTTCATGTGCCATTATTAAATAAATTAGTGCCTGACCCTAACCACATAATTCATTGGATTGTGACCTAGGTGGAACACGAAGGAGATTGTTGGGTGGAACTAGTGCGCATCCTGGACTGGAAAGTCAAAGTGCTCAGGAACAAAGCAATCATCCTGGTAAAAGTTCAATGGAACTGCTATAGTCCTGAAGACACTGCATGGGAGCACGAGGATATTGTGTGAGAGGAATACCCGTAGTTTTTTTACAATTTTGAAAAAAACAAAATAGAAGAATGCAAGACTCTATTTTTGGGAACTAGAGTTTCATAATCACATTTCAGATTCCTAGCCAACCTGCACTAGGGGGCCTGATAAAATGATGATACAACATGATGGTCTGGGAGAAATAAAGGGGGTACATTCCTTGGGTCAACAGCTTGAGAGGAACAAAAGATTATGGTTGAAATTGTTGTTGGAGTTATATAAAAAATGCAGAAGTTTATTTCTTAGTATTATGATGCAAATTTATCCATGTGTATCAATATAGTGCTATGCACTGAGGATGGTGCACAATTATAGGGGAGGGGGAATGTATCGTCCCCTATATAATCCCTAGTTTAGTTAATGCTTAATATAGATATAATGTATGGTTGTGGCCAAGCGATTTATATGCAAATTATATTTCTGAATTTTAATAAATAAAATGTGATGCCAACTACCGGGGGACATGGACATACATGGGGGATGATTAATCCACAAGAGAAGATGGGTATAAAAAGGGTGGGTTTTACCCATGAGTTTAATTCCCAAATATTTTTCTTGATTTTTAATGTGTTGAGTGAACCTTCTATTTTCCCTTGAGTGTAGAAGAACCCAATCATTGAATGCATGTAAGAGGGTGGGTATGCAGACTCACATCCCATAGTTTTTGGGAGCATGAGTATGAAGTACAATCATCTTAGGGAAGAGTGTTATGACCCAAGCTCCTTTAAACTGCATTATCAATGATTGAGACATTGTTTTTTTGCTGCACAAAATGTCTTGTTTATTTCAATAATGAATGTATAATGGTATGGATATTCTATTCTCATTCCATTCCATTCCATTCTATATTAAATATCTAGTCATGGGAAATTACAACTATGACAAAGTTTCCTTCGCATATACACAATTGTGATTGCACGGGAAATGAGCATGGGTTATATTATTATATCATAAAACTTCCTTTCCCACCAAACTGATTAATGTGTAACAACGATCATGAAGGATAACTTCCGCATCACAAATTCTCTTTTGAAACCCAGAGGAAAGTCACCAATTGCATCTCTCACTGTTATAAGACGAAAAGGTGCACCCAATGCAACATCTCTCATTACTCGGTCCTCATCCAAAAATGGTGGGATCCCATCAACAAACACTGACTTGACCTGGGTCGTAATCTCTTCGTAAGGCTCACACAATGGCTCTGCAAATGCCACTTTTGCAGTTCTATCAACCCCAAAAATAACATCTGGCCTCTGAAGACGATTGTATTCATTCATGGCATCCATGTGTGTAAAAAATGCTATAAACAAAAAACCACAACTTATTCTTTCATTTTGATTATCAACACGATGCAATCTCCTCATTTTACAAATAGTATTCATGTAGCTTGTAAGCTACAAGATTAATTAGCAGAAAAACTTTATTTTTATGTGTATTCTGCATGTAATGAACCTCAGTTAAGTAAGATTCAATGTAAATATCAACCACCAAAAGGGATCTGTATGTTGGGGATGAGAATCCTTGCTATGGTTATAAGAATCAAGATTACAATATTGGACAACAAGACTAAGAAACAAGGATTCAAGGATCACAACACTAGGTACTTAGTAGTAGCTTGCATGATGATTGTTTTTTTTCTTCAATGTAATGTGTTAGCTTGAAATTTAAAGAGAAGATATTGATATGCTCACCTACTCTAAGCCAACAACTTCAACTCTTCAACAACTACAAGAATTTTTCAAACATTCTCAAAATATTGATTAGTGGGTGAAGGATGTCTTTAAGGAGAAGTGGTGTTAAGGAGGAAGAGTTTCCTTAGGAAGTAAGGTTACAATGTTTTGAGTTTCTTATTGGTTATGTTTAATTCATTGATTTTGGGTTATTACTGCTAATTTGTTTTTAGATCAACAAAATTCTCTCACCCCACTATCACCCTTAATACATGTTCATGACAACCATTAAGGTCAATGTTCCCAATAGGATCTTTTTGGCACATAATCTTATTCAATCCAACCTTATTTGTCTTATTCTGGGATCCCAATATTTTAACCTTTGGGGAAGCCATCCTTGAATTATTTTTTATTTTTTAAATCCCTCCCATATTGTCAAAGTCCATGTCTAGGTTGATCATGTCAGATATTGTCAAAAGTAAGCACGGATTGAAAAAATTTCAACGTTGACCCCTTTCATTGGTCACTTGGTGGGCTCCATGTGAGCCTCATTATGACACTGTACGACTCAATGGAGACCTTGAAAAAATCAAGTAATTTGCAAGCCCCGCTATCCAATCAAATTTTCAAGCCCTTGTGGCCATAACCCATGAAAACCACACACATAGTCCACCTCCATCCCCATACACCAAATCCATATCCTCCCTCTTGCAAGCACCCTCCATTCATTGCTTAGAACTCCATGAATAGGTACATTAGTCCCCACCCCAATTCTCATCGACCTATCAACATAGACCCAAACCTCCATTGCTTGTGCATTCACTTTACACTAGGCTACACAATGTTATGATGACAGTCCATCATGCTATGATGATGCTCCATGATGCTATGATGACATTGGAATTTGTTTTAGCATCAACTAATGCAATGTTGTAACAATGCTGGTATTTTCTAGGCGTTGAAAACAACATGCTAAAGAAATAAAGGATCAATGTTTATACGATGTGTGCTCCATACTTGCATTGTGACAATCAATACATGGATGACACACAAAAAAACGTAGAAAAACTACCACAACCTGCAGTATTGCATCACCCTACATGTGCATTTTTAATATAAAGTGAAAAAGGAGGGTGCCCCTCATTTCATTTTCACATGGAGGTTTGGGGCATAGCTTATTGGAGCTTAAAA
>JZKD02S1790160.1:122105-144382 GCA_000966675.3 Picea glauca | reverse complement strand
CTAATATTCTTCTTCTCCCTCTCCCTCATCCCCTTGTTCCTTTTTCTCTTTCTCTTCTCCCTCGTACTCCTCCTCCCTTTTCCTCTTTTTCTTCTCCCTATCCGTCCCCCCCACTCTTCTTATTTTTCTTCTCCCTCTCCCTCCTCCCCCTTTTCCTCTTCCCCTCCTATTTTTCTCCCATCCATTGACATAAAAAAATAAGGCTCAAAGTTGTTGCAAAAATATATCAATGTGAACTCAACATGTCACTTACAAGAATACAACTTAGGTGGGCATTGTTACCCCCTCAGAGGTGACAATTGTTTTGGATACCCTAGAAAGGGTGTCATGTTGTTGCTTGCATGAGATTTCATGCTCATCTGCACTAGATCCATACATAATTCCTCTTGATCTCCACCAAATATGTGACCGTGTTATCTCAATTGTGGTGTAGCTCACATTCATCCCCACTCATCAAATGAAAAATGCATTGTTATATGGAGCTACCAATTAATGGCTTGCTAGGAGGTTAGACCCATCACTTCAAGTGGGCATTGTGCATTGGAATAAATGTACCATGCCTCAACATTCGTGACACTCCCTTGGGGCTCATGATGCTAAATTGGGATCTGTGTACTCATATATGGCCATATCTATAGACATTGGGATCCATGACATTTTCCTTCGGATCTATGTACCGCATCAAGATACGTGTCACTACATTAGGATCTGTGACAATGCATCAGGCCATGACAGGGATGTCATGTCATCACGCATGCCACATGGACCATTATATGCATCCTCCTTTCTGAGTTGGACGTTACATGCATGCTCATGAATTGTTTACTCCCCTCAGGCCACACATGGGGGTTATTTAATGCATTTGATAGGGTGATTACACATTACAAGGGTGATTGCACATTGTGACTTTCACCCCATGACGATGTGGCACTTTTATTGGATCATTACTTGAGGATCACTTTCCTTGATGAGCCCACATGTCCCTCTTGAGATGACTTCTATGCTTGGACGACTCACACATGTAAGGGTTCTGAGGCAATTATTCTACATGTGGATTATTCAGTTGTTTTAGGAGGCTTGTTAGAGAACGTTGGAGCTATTGGAATGTTTGAATTGACTATGAACCATTTTCTTGGACGTTGGCACCATTCTTGAGGGGTACACCTCTTTCAAATACTCTTTTGTCCACACGTGTGGCTTCTATATTGTATTATTACCTCTTCTAGAAGGTTGTTTCACCTTGTGAGGATATTATGGGATGTATTTTATTATTTGTTGTATATTCCCACAGTTTTATTGGGCTAACGGATTTGGAGCTTACACATGGTTTTGTATTGTATTTGAGTAGGAGCTTCACCTATAAAAGGAAGACTCCTCCTCCATTTCAAATTGTTGGACATTAAGGATAAACTTGGCTTAAATATTCCTTTGAGTATATATTTCTTTTCTTTTTGAATGTATAACTATTGTTCAAGGTTTATATAAGCACTCTTGAATATTTGTTGGAAGAAAAAAAATACTACAAAGCTAAAGAAGGGTGAAATTCTCCACTTGGAAGGGTTTCCAAGGTAAGTTTTCTAACCTCCCCCCCTTTGATTATAGAAGTCATTGTTCATGCATTAAATTAGGATGTCCCATGGCTCTATCCTTTTTCTTGGCCAAGCTTTGAGTTCACCTTGATAGTACTAGGAAAGGCTTCTTCATGGATTCATTTTCCCATCCAACTTTGTAGGGAACCTTCTAACCCTAGGTAACGCTTGATGGGCTCCTCCAAGTGTCATAAAAAATACCTCATGTTAAACCATATACCTCACCTTGATTGGATATAGTCACCCCATATCCCTCCAAAGGCATTGGTCTTTCATTGCCTTCAACCACCAAAAAACCCTAAAAATCAAATTTTCCCTTTTTTTTTCTTTTTTCTTTTGTTTTTTAACCTATGGTTTAATCACTATCTATCATGAATCTAGTTTATTTGAGCTTCATCGAATATATTTACTTGATTTATAGCTGGATGATCCATAATTTTGCATCTTTTGCTAGAAATTGAGGGTTTGAAAGTGTCTCTCTTACTACTTATCGTTACCCTACCAAACCCTCAAGGAAGGTTGTATTGCTTCACCAAGTCTAATATACTTCTTGTAGCCCTAATATCATAACTTGGAGAATCATTCTTGTTGTTCCATCTCTGAAATTCCTATGTATACTTGTGTGAATAAAATATTGAACCTACAACGTTATAGGTCCTTTGATCATGGTTTGGAGTGTGCCCTTTTCCTGGTGATTCTAGCCTCCAAATCGACACAACAAGTAGTTCAATGACCCTCTTAAAGAGCCCAATCAACACCTCATCTTTGCTATCCTTTTTCCATTATCCTAATTGTCAAATCAGTAGGGTATGTCAGCAAGTAGAGTTTGTTTTCCTATATTGTTGCATGATTGAATGGTTATAGGTCTATCCACCACAAATGCTCTCCAACGACCTACCTAAACCTCACAACATTACCTATTTTATGTCATTTGGTTGGACGATCTCTGTGTTTGACCTACAATGAAGGATTGTGAATGTTTACATTTCCTTTGTGACAACACTGGAATGTATTAATTATTTTTTGGACTTGATCTTCATATCATCGTACCAAGTGCCTCAAACGACCTGGTTTTTGTGTATTATGTTCCTTATCCTTTGCAATATGTTGGACCGATTACTGAGACTAATACACAATGAGGGTTTTTGTGTTGAATTTGATATGACATGGGATGTGTACTTGCATAAGTGTTGACTTAAAATCTACATTGCATCCACATGATTGATATATGCATGTGATGATAACATAATTCATGTACTTTCCAATATGAGTTGAAGTTGTCTATTATATTTGTTGCAGCAGTGGTACATCATGGTATACATGTGTTAAATGGTTATAAATTTGTTATAAGATTGTTGTTGTCATAATTATATACCATTTCTTGGATCCTTTCATGTATACTTTATTGCTTGCACTCAATAAGTTTGTTGGTATTCTACATGGCGATTCTCATGAATATGTTGCGTGAATGTTATATATGCCCTTTATCTATCAATTTGTCCATTGGATATTTACATCACTTTCTATTGGTTGTCATTTCATGAATATTGGTTAATAAATATGAATGATGCATTGATGCAAGGTGTTGGGAATTCTTGTCAGAAATTTTCATATTCCAAGCATTTTATTCTACCATGTGCTTTGAGCAATTTCTTGAGAAGTCAACATAAGTCAAACTAGTCCTCGTCTTCACCCATCTTATTACAATGATAGGACCCAAATTTACCATATAGGTAAACCCTCCTTAGGTTAGAAACCCTAACCTAGAAGAGTAGAAGCAAGGCCTCTAAGGTAACAATGGATGGATTACCTATTCGTTTCCCCAACCTCTCCTTCACAGGGCGAACTTTCCCTTTGTGAGAGTTTGAGCGGTAATAAGGAGGTTGTGAGTAGTTTTTTTTAATTGGTTTCTGCCCAAAATATTTTTTGGTATTCAGGTTGGTAGTTGGCACTGATATCACTCTGTTCACCTTTTGTTTGTTGAGATTGGCCTGTAATCAAGCCTTGGTTGTTAGTACAACAACCAATTTTTGTTTATGTGAGTGTGGATTTGTCTTTGAATTCTTGGGAAAATTTGTATTGGGATCTCATGCAGGAAGTACAAAGTTTCATACTCCTTTCTCTAGTTGTGGACGTCATTATTCAGAGTCTTGCATGTGCGAGTCTTGAGGAAATTTCCTTCAGTTCTGTGTTGACCCTCATCAACTGTATTTCAAATCTAGCTTGTGGGTATGTTGCATTGTTAGGATTTGGCTCTCTCTTAAACTAACAAAAGTTAGACTATACATCATGGATCACCTTGATTTACAAGATCTTTGGGGGATCATAAGGACACATGAAGAAATGGTTCAGGGAAATAGAGCATCTATTTTCTCTCTCATCTCTAAATTTCATAAATATGAGTGGCAGTGTATCTCACAAATTGTGGAGGTTATGAGCACCTTGGTTGAATTTAAGCAACAATTGGTCATTCTAGAGGTAGAGTGCAATTTATTGAAATATCTGGAGAACAATTTGAACAAAGACGCACAATCTGTGGCTTTTAATAAAAATATGTTTGGTCAAGGGGAACACAAAGATGATGATACTATGATCCAACTAATAGAAGATATGGAAATCAGAGAACAAGAGATAGTTCACAATGCGATAGGCCGTAAGCCATCATACCTTCTATTAGCTTATGTTTTTTAAAGTAATCAATGTCTTAGGTAGCTTTTATAGATTGTACTGCAATAGAAAAAACTATAAAAATTTTCTAATAGATATATGTAAATTTTATATGTTATTTTGGATCTATGGAAACAACTTGAACTTTGAAGACATTATGCATGTTTAAAGAATGATTTTAACTATGCACCAACCATTTTTGATAATATAAGTTACCTAGTTTCCATTAAAAGGAAAAAAAGAAAAAAAGGTCAAGCTTTTCACAAAAATTTCTATGCTTTGAGTGGGTTGATTGTTGGTGTGGAGACGAGGGTGGCATTTATGTGCAAACATTTGTGTGATCTTTCAAAATTGTAGACTAAAGAATAGACACAATACTAAAATTTCTTAAAAAATCATTAAATTTCTCCATTATATGACGGTGAATTCATTCTAATGCTTGGCGTGTGTATGTAGAGGTTTAATACCCCAAGTTTTCTCATTGTATTATATATGAATTATGAATATTTTGCAGGTTACATAGATTTAGTATATATTGAGAATTGACTTTATTTTTTCATTTTTGTATTCCTGCATGAAACATTAGATTTAGTGGAAAAAATAGAGTGTACATTTTCATAGCTAAACAAAGCTAGAGTTTGTTGCATAGAAGAAATCTTACTACGTTGAAGGAAATGTCCTTTTTCTAAATTTAGCTACAATATTGTGATGCTATAGTGTAGATTTATGGATGTGTCAATGGCCTTTTGAGCAATGTTTTAAAGTCTTCATTTTTTTTTTTTTTGTGTCACGTGGTATTTATCTTTCTAGGTTGAATAATGTATCCCAAAAAACATATAGAATTAAATATTGAATATAGGAACTCAGATTGTAAGGACAAAGTATAGGGAAATTATGTTGAAATATTGTAACTGCAAAGAGTATTCTATTTATTATTGATATATTATTCATCAGATCAATCCCCTTTTGTGAATTGATCATGTCAGGCTTTGTACTTGACCAAATCCCCTTTTGTGGATTGGTCAAACCCTAATTATATTATGCTAATTAAGAAGTCGTCCCCCAGGCCTAATTAAAGTGGTTTTAACCACTAAGAAGAGAATTCGGCCCTGCCCAGTGAAGAGACACCTTTCCAACGCCTTCCAACTAGTATAAATAAAGGAGGCTAGTGCCTCATTTGTTCACTCACTCATTTCACTCATCAAGTGCGCAATTTTTTAGAGCTGCAGTTGGGAGAAGAAGGAAGAGAGAGACGCATTGCTCAATGTTGGGTATTCTCTAGTTTTTCGGTTTATTGTCTTGGCATTGTATAGGATATCTATATTAAGGAAGTTTTTGCTAGGTTTTCTCCCCCGTGAGGATTTCCCAATACATGTTGTGTATCTTGTGATTGTGTTTCTCTCAGTGATCCTATCTATGCTATTGTTATCTATTAAATTGAAAAGAAACTTAATAGATGCTCTAAAATTAACATGGTATCAGAGCTAAACTAAAGAGAGCACCTTTCATTGGATAAGAAAAAGCGTCATTGTTGTCATATAAGAAAAACAGGGCTCTTTATTGGAGAGGAATTTCAGCCTAAAATTCATCAAGGAAGTGTGCCCTAGCCTGGAAAACTCATTGGAAACTTGAGCGCACTTTTCTAGTGGACGAAACTCCTGAAAAGTGAAACCCTAGTTTTCATTGGTACCAGAAAACCATAACTAGTACCAGAAGTACAAGTCCATATTTCCACAGGTAAAATTTGAAAGGGTAAAATTTGGATTTTCTGAAATCTGACTGGACCAACCTACTCACCTCAGCCAAGCACACCTCCTTGTAAGTTCAGATTTAATTTCTGAGCACTTTCATTTTTTGGTCATTTTCCCAGCTCCAGGTCAAGATGTCTGCAAGCACCAAGCTTGTTGACAAGTTAGAATGTGTGGATAACTTCCATGCTTGGAAGTATAGGATTGCACTCATTCTTGAAAAGAATGATATTTCAAGATTTATCAAGGAAAATGTACCAGAACCTACATATGCTACAACTAACGAAAAACACAAGAAGGATATGTTTAGGACAAAAAGAATCATTGCAGACTCTATTAAATATCACTTGATCCCTCAAGTGGCCTCCAAAAAAACCCCAAAATAAATGTTTGATGCCCTAACTAGGATGTATGAAGGAAAGAATATCAACCGGAAGATGAATCTAGGAAACCAACTCAAGAATACAAAGATGCAGAAAGGAGAAACTGTACATGACTACTTCTCTAGGGTTTCTCAATTTAAGGAACAACTAGAAGCAATTGGAGACACATTGGATGAAGATGAACTCATCTTAACAACTCTTAATGGTCTCACAAGACCTTGGGATGCCTTCATCCAAACTATTTGTTCCAGAAAGAAAAAACTACAATTTGACAGTCTTTGGGAAGAATGTGTCCAAGAAGAAGCAAGAGTAGCTAACTGAGAAGCAACAATTTCAAGGGATGAATTTCAATCCCTAGCTTCTCATGCTAAAGGAGGAAAGAAAATTTCGTATTTCAAGGAGACCCACCTACATGAGTAATCTCACTCCCTAAAGAGATTCAATCATTCTCATAAAGAATCTCTCCCTCCAAGGAGATTCTAGAAGTTTCATAAAGGTCAAAGAAGAGACAAGGATTTATCATCCTACCAATGTTACCATTGTGACAAGATGGGACATATTGCTAAGAATTGTCCAGCTAGAAGAGAAAATACAAGAAGAGAAACAAAAGGCACCATGCCCATGTAGTTGAAGATGAAGAGCCACCCACGAAGATGCTTAAAGAAAATATTGAAGACTATGTCTTAATATCTGCCCTCTTAGGATCAATATCACACGGAGAGGATGCTTGGATCATATATTGTGGTGATTCAAAGAACATGACAGGTCAGCGAGACATTCTCTCTAGCCTTACCGCAAAGAATTTCCCC
The DNA here is from genome assembly GCA_000966675.3 of Picea glauca. Lineage (NCBI taxonomy): Eukaryota > Viridiplantae > Streptophyta > Pinopsida > Pinales > Pinaceae > Picea > Picea glauca. The sequence continues at coordinate 137,186 of JZKD02S1790160.1, read as the reverse complement.
AGAAATTTACACTTGGAGATGATTACCAATACCCTATCAAAGGAGTAGGAGATTCCAATTACAAACTTGATTCAGGGACCCCAATGAAGATGAAGGATGTAATATATGTACTATGTTTGAAAAAGAACTTGCTTTCTATCTCATCTTTAGATAATAAAGGCTTCAGGTTTTCATTCATAGATGGTGAAGTCCTCATGTGGCCTAAAGGAAAAACCATAGAAGATGCAATTGTTATTGGAACAAAAGAAGATGGTTTGTATAAATTAAAAGGTCACTCAAAAGCATCCTTGACACACTCCACTGAGAGTCCATGTGAACTTTGGCATAGAATACTAGCTCACATCAACTACAAAGCATTACCATATGTGAGCAAGGAAGTTACAGGTCTACCATAATTCAAGGTCGACCATGAAGGTGTGTGCCATGGATGTGCACAAGGAAAGAACATCAAGAACCCTTTCCCGAAGAGTCATGCCGTCAACCTCAAATTAGTGGGTATGTATACTATGTATCATTTATTGATGACTATTCTCGCAAGACTTGGGTTTACTTCTTGAAATCAAAAGATGAAGTGTTTAGAAACTTCAAGGAATTCAAAGCCTTGATAGAGAATCTCTCTGAAAGAAATATCAAGACACTCAGGTCAGATAATGGAGGAGAATACACCTCAAAATAATTTGTAAAATTTTGTAAAGATACAGGGATTAAGCGAGAGCTCTCCACTCCCTATAATCCTCAACAAAATGGTGTAGCAAAAAGGAAGAACATAACTATAATGGAAGCTGTGAAGACTATGATCCATGATCAAGATCTTCCAATGCACTTATGGGAAGAAGCAACAAGGAAAGTAGTGTATGTACAAAATCAATTATCCCATAGTGCTCTTGGGTTCAAAACCCTCGAAGAAATTTTTTCTAAAAAGAAGCCAAAAGAAAGTCGTCTCAAGATATTTGGATGTCCAGTGTTTGTACACATTCCGAAAGAAAAGAGAACTAAGTTGGACCCTTCAGGGAAGAAGGGAATATTTTTTGGATACAATGAGGTCTCAAAGGCGTTCAGAATTTATATATCAGGTTACCATCACATTGAGATTGACAGATATGTAACCTTTGATGAAGATGCATCACTCAAGAAATCAAGAAGATACCAGCTTGAAGAAGTATATGAAGAAGAGCCTGTAGCTCCCAGAGTTGCAGAACCAATAAGGGAAGTTAGAGTTTCCCCTAATGATGAGATTCATGAAGATAATGATATGTGAGAATATCAAGAACCTCCCCAGATGAAAATCTCTCACAATATAAAGCCAACTTGGGCAAGGGAACTTATTCAATATGGAGAGAAGTATGGTGCCCCAGAAGGTACCATGAGACAAGTCAAGAAACCCAAGCCATTCTCCAGTTATATGGCTTTGATGTGTGATCTCTTAGAGAAGGAGCCTACTTTATTTCAATAAGCTATTCAGAAGAAAGAATGGCCATATTCCATGAAAGAAGAATACCAATCCATTATAAATAATGATGTATAGGAAATAGTTCCCAGACCGAAGAGCAAAGATGTGGTATCTTCCAAATGGCTATACAAGATAAAACATGCCACCGATGGAAGTATTGAGAAATATAATGCAAGGTTTGTATCTTGTGGATTTTCTCAAAAGGAAGACATAGACTATGAAGAGACGTTTTCTCCTGTAGCCAGATACACTTCTATCATAACCATCGTAGCCCTTGGAGCTAAGAGGAAGTGGAAGTTACACCAGATGGATGTGAAAAAATCCTTCTTGAATGGTTTCATTGAAGAAAAAGTGTATATAGAACAACCCCAAGGGTTTGAAGTTGAAAACATAAAGACTCATGTCTGTAGATTGAAGAAGGCTTTGTACAGATTGAAGCAAGCTCCTAGATCTTGGTATGGAAGAATTGACAATTTCCTGAGGAGCTTGGGATTTACCAAGAGTAAAGTTGATTCTAACCTTTACTTCAAGGTTATGAATGATGAGTCTGTTATATTGTTGTGTATGTGGATGACTTGTTATTAATTGGAGAAGAAAATCTCATCATTGATTGTAAGAAGAAGCTCACTGTAGAATTTAAGTTGAAAGACCTAGGCCTAATGCACTATTTCTTAGGTCTTGAGGTTTGGCAGAGTCCATAGAAGATCTTCCTTAACCAAGGGAAGTATGCAGTTGAAATACTGAAGATGTTTGATATGTTGGAGTATAAATCCATGAATACACCCATGGAAGATGTTGGTCCTAAGGTCTGCACTTGACTGCTTAAAGGGAAAAGATAGTCCACCTATCAGTTTAGAATGATTGTTTCTTTAAATTTGGTCAGAAGGTTATTCTATCAAGACAAAGGCAAGGTTGGGTCGGTGGAATGATATGGATGAGGGCCATCCTTGGCTGATGGCACACTAAAGACAGACCAGTGAAATAATAGAAAACATAGAGAAACAACAAACTACTCAATGAATAATATGCTGTAAGAAGTTCAATACTCAAAATAATATTTCAAGACACCAAACATGTATCAAAACACAGTAACTCCCACAGGTTGCAAAGATTAATTTTCATTAAGGAATTAGTTGTTTGACAGGTTGCATATTAGTAAGAATGAGTCACACAATAATTGAAAGGAAACGAAAGCACATTGCGCAAATCAAAAATTCTATTCAAGATAAGAATAAAAACACATAAGAAGTTGAACAAAACACCGTCATCAAGAATATGTTCACCAGATAGAAATATTTAATCCATGCGTAAAATGAGTCCAACCAGTCTGTTGTATTGCAATTCTTTCCTCAAACTAACTTTTTAAAGAAAAGTTGCAGGGGTCCTCGTCCTTAGGGGACTGAGACCTAAATTAATCTAACTGTTTGTAAATCAAATTATTAACTGTACTAAGATGATGGAATTAATCAACAAGAGTGGTTCTTATCTCACACAAAAGACCACTCTTATATCTAATCTAGGAAAATGTTGGACTTAATCAAAATAAAACTACGACTGTCTCTGAGACAGAAATGATACATGCTGAAGGAACTGAATGGCCGAAAATGGTCCTCGGAGTGACAGAGCAGAGCTCTGTTTTCAAGAGATGGAATGTCTGCAAGTTGTTGGAGGCTACTGGAGATAACCGACTGTGATCTATGATAGAGACTGACTCTCTTTCTGTGTTTGAGATTTCACAAGCTAAGTGTAATGTGAGTTGGTTGTACTCGACTTTTCCCCTTGCTTTCACTATGATGACTGGTCGTGACCAAGAAATCGTGGAGTCGGGTGTCCAATGGGAAAACGAGGTGAGCGGACGTGGGTTATATGACATATGAGGACATATGTCACAAGGTGAGAGGGGGTGTGAATAGAATAGAGGTATCTGGAGCATGGAGTTGGCAGCACAAAATGAAGGATACAGGTGGTGTAAGTGTTGGGTGGCGAGAGGAGCGAGAGTAATGAGTGGGATGAGTGGAGGTGACATGGATGTGACACGATGTCATACAAGCACATAATTGTGGAAGTCATTGAGGGCGATTTGGATTCAGACCGCATTTGGGCCCGCAATTCACCAGACACTGCCACATACCCTTCCAACAAAACCATGGTTTAAATTGTGGAACTGCTCTGGAAATTAACGTCCGGGAAGTTTGCATCCCCACAATGAAAAATATCCATCGATTTGATTACGATCCGATATCTGGGTGATATTTACCTGCCGCAAGAATCAACGACTCTTGTTGATCTGAGATCAATGGTCCAGATTTACTTCGGACTTTCGGGCTTCGAGAGTTTTGAAAGTGAAGCATGAAACATCTCCCAGAGGAAAATCCCCGAAGTGACGTGGCGACCTGATGTCGTATGATGTCACAGATGATGAGATGTCTTGGAGAGAAGGGTGACACATTTCATGTGGAACTTAGCAAATGTCACAACCAAATGATCAAGAATGAATGCCACGTGTCCTGACTGATGAGAGCACCATGTTTCATGACTGATGGTTGCCACATGCTTCGACACTTCGGGCATTCGACTCTCCGGGCTTCGAGACTTCGGGAGTTTACGAGTGTCATGCTTGGGAAACTCCCGGAGTGTCAATGTTGTACAGTGAAGGATCTCTTGCCACGTGCCTTGACCTATGAGCAGTCCAGATTCTCTTCAAAAATCCGGGCTTCGGGAGTTTCAGATGTTAGGCTTGGAAACCTCGCAGTGGAGAAACGTCGAAGTGACGTGGAAACCTGATGTCATATGATGTCATGGAAAGAAAGGTGACACGTGTTGTGTGGAAACCAAATGATCGAGAATGAGTGACACATGTCCTACCTCATGAGTGTGCCACATGTCTCAACTGTTGGTTGCCACGTGCTTCAACACTTCGAGCTTCAGGAGTTTCAACTGTTAGTGCTTTGAACCTCCCGGAGGAGAATCGCCAAAGTAATTGATCTATCACCATGTGTCTTGTCTGATGGATGGTCTATATTTACTTAAGGACTTCGGGTCTTTGGTTCTTTGGGACTTTCGAACGTGAAACTTGAAAATCTCTCAGATGAAAATCCCCGAAGTGAATGATCTGCTGCTGCGTGTCGTGGCTAACGAATGGTCCAGATTCACTTCAGAGATCCAGGCTTCGGGATTTTTAAATGTTAAGCGTGAAGATATCCTGGAGGAAAACTCCCGGAGTGAAATGATCTATCACAGCGTGTCATGTTAGATGAACGACCCAAATTATGTTCGGGTCTTCGACAGTTCGGGAGTTCTAATGACTCTTGACATTAAATTCCGCATGATTCTATACCCCAAATGGATGATATCCCTTGATCTAATTCACTTGATAGATCTCCACCATTGAAACTTTCCCCTATTTATTTCGACAACCCTTGCCCAAATATGATTGTTCTGAGCGGTTGTGTTTATCCACACGTGTTTCCTGCATATGCAAAAAGACTTGGTGGACATGTGGTGAGCTTAATCAATGGGAAAATATGATGACAATTAATTTGAACCCAATCCAACATATATTTATCCTTCGAGAAACAAAGACATACATGCGCAACGACTCAAAAACAAACAAGGACCAAGATACTTAGTAATGGGAAAAAGACTGAACCAACCATAAAAAGGAAAAGTGACGAAGGCAGGGTCAAACAAGAGGAGAAGCAGGGGATGCATACCTAGGTTATAACATTGGCTCCAATTGGAGATAGATCGTCCCTGTGAGGTGCTAAGAAATGTAGATCATTTCCTTGAGACTAGATAACTGCTCTTACCTTTCGTCACTTACCTTCATTTCTTGTCTGTCATCCTTGCGTGTCTGTTATTGTCCCTCAACCATGCATTTATTGAAATAAAAAATGAAACTACACCCAGTGCCTTGTTGGGCTATGGAGTCTCTTACTCAAACAAGCTACTGAAAACCAACATACTGAAAACAATCTGCGAACTAAAAATTAAATGCTCAAACTACGAGCTTATTCTCCTACTACCTACTCTATTCAGCTAAAAACCAACACAATCAAGTGTAATTCCACTTCCAATGAAACCAAAAAAACATTGGACTAAGAATCGTGACTATGTGCAGGTCACTGTTTAGAATAATCCAAAGAGGATATATCAAATGCGACAAAAAGTTGGCAGGCATCTGGTACTTACAGTTGCAAATGATGATCATGGTAAAACTTTCAACCTTTGGGATTTTTGGAAAAATAAGAATCCATCCATCCATCCATCCAACTGGTTGAGAGGAAAAATTTGTTGTTGTGTGAGATTTGCATAATAAACAAGACTGATCTGCTCTTGTCTTCGTTGAAACAACTCACGAAAGTCATGTGATTCACAACCATAAAGGGAAGCAAAACAACCTTGATACTGCTCATCTTGTTGTTTGAAATTAATGGGTATGTCTCCTGCATTACTGGTTTTTCCTCATTCTAGCTCCAGAATATCATCTTCAGACTTATATATTTCCTATTGCTCAACAATTTCATAAGGAAGGGGAAAAACATGCTTGTGACCTTCAACATCACTTTCCTCACAGTTAATCAAATCTTTATGAGAACATAGAACAACAGATGTATCATAACAACAACTATTTGAGTCACCTAGAATAATGCAAGATGTATCCAAAGCCTTGTTATCATCAATTTCATCATTAATGTAATTCCCAACATTATCCTTTTGAATAGAAGGATCAGAAGAAGACTCATATGTAATTGAATCTTCCTCCACTTTCTCAATGGAAAAGTCCCATTTACTTTCACCACTAGAAGAACTAATAAGTGACTGTCGAATATGAGATTCAAATTCTTCATGGCAGTTCTCAAAAAGTAAATTAGCTGGAAAAAACCTTTTACAATGCTTACTGAATGCAGCATGGAACTGTTCCAGGGAAGAGATGCTAGTAGGGGGAAAGGATTGATACCACTCACTAGCATCTCCCTCTAATGAGTACATGAACAACTTCATTAGTACATCCTCATGATGTATTCCCCACTGATGCATGAGTTCATGAAACTCAAGCAAATGATCAACAGGGTTGTCATCTCTATGTTCTCTAAATATGGACAAAAAATCACCCCACTCATCTATAGTAGGAACAACATTTGGAAAACCAGGAACAACAAAAAAATTTAAAGGAGCAAACCTCCGAGCCAAGATGGTTTCCATCTGAAACAATGACTACTTAAAACTGTGGAGTCGCCACTGGATTCTTTAACCATGGAGTCCCCAGGTGAATACTATGCAGTTTGAATGTGTCTAGTCTTTGTTCACCATCAAAGATCAGATCTGATCATTTTCATTCTCCCAGGGAAAGATATTTCATTACTCCGTTCCCCGGCAACGACACCAGAAGATGTTGGTCCTAAGGTCTGCACTTGACTGCTAAAAGGGGAAATCTAGGCCACCAATCAGTTTAGAATGATTGTTTCTTCAACTTTGGTCAGAAGGTTATTCTATCAAGACAAAGACAAGGTTGGGTCGGTGGAATGACATGGATGAGGGTCATCCTTCGTTGATGGCACACTAAAGACAAACCAGTGAAAATAGAAAACAAAGAGAAACAACAAACTACTCAATGAATAATCTGCTGTAAGAAGTTCAATACTCAAAATAATATTTCAAGACACCAAACATGTATCAAAACACAGTAACTCCCATAGGTTGCAAAGATGAATTTTCACTAAGGCATTAGTTGTTTGACAGGTTGCGTATTAGTAAGAATGAGTCACACAATAACTGAAAGGAAATGAAAGCACATTGCACAAATCAAAAACTGTATTCAAGATAAGAATAAAAACACATAAGAAGTTGAACGAATCACCGTCATCAAGAATATGTTCACTAGGTAGAAAGATTTAATCCACGCATAAAACGAGTCCAATCAGTCTGTTGTATTGCAATTATTTCCTAAAAAAATCTGACCTTTACAATATCCAAAAACTAACTATTTAAAGAAAAGTTGCAGGGGTCCTTGTCCTTAGGGGACTAAGACCTAAATTAAGCTAACTGCCTGTAAATCAAATTATTAACTATACTAAGATGATGAAATTAATCAAAAAGAGTGGTTCTTATCTCACACAGAATACCACTCTTATATCTAATCTAGGAAAATGATGGACTTATTCAAAATAAAACTACTACTGTCTCTGAGACATAACTGATACATGATGAAGGAACTGAATGGCCAAAAATGGGCCTCCGAGTGACAGAGTAGAGCTCTGTTGTCAAGCGATGGAATGTCTGCCAGATGTTGGAGTCTACTGGAGATAACCAACTGTGATCTATGATGGATATTGACTCTCTGTCCATGTTTGAACTTTCACAAGCTAAGTGCAGTCTGAGTTGGTTGTACTCGGATTTTCCCCTTGATTTCACTATGATGACTGGTCATGAATAGGAAATCATGGAGGTGGGCGTCCAATGGGAAAACGAGATGAGAAGACGCGGGGTATATGACATATGAGGACATATGTCACAAAGTGAGGGGGGGCGTGAATACGGTGGAGGTATCTGGAGCATGGAGTTGAAGGCACAGAATGAAGGATACATGTTGCGTAAGTGTCAGGTGGCGAGAGGAGCGAGAGTAATGAGTGGGATGAGTGGAGGCGACGTGGATATGACACGATGTCATACAAACATGTAATTGTGGAAGTTGTTGAGGGCGGTTTGGATTCATACCGCCTTTGGGCCTGCAATTCACCAAACGCTGCCACGTACCCTTCCAACAAAACCATGGTTTAAATTGCAGGACCGCTCTGGAAAATTAACGTCCAGGCAGTTTGCATCCCCACAATGAAACATAGTCGTTGATCTGATTACGATCCAAGATTTGGGTGATATTTACCTACCACAAGAATCAAGGAATCTCGTTTATCTGAGATCAATGTTCCAGATTTACTTTGGACTTTTGGGCTTCGGAAGTTAGTGAAGCATGAAACATCTCCCAGAGGAAAATCACTGAAGTGACGTGGCGACCTGATGTCGTACGATGTCTCAGATGCTGATCTGTCCTGAAGAGAATGGTGACACATGTCATGTGGAACTGGAAGAATGTCACAACCAAATGATCAAGAATGAGTGCCACGTGTCCTAACTAATGAGAGCACCACATATCATGACTGATGACTGCCACATGATTCGACACTTCAAGATTTTACGAGTGTCATGCTTGGGAAACTCCCGGAGTGGCAATGCTGTGCAGTGAAGGATTTGCTGCTGCGTGTCGTGACCTATGAGCGGTCCAGATTCTCTTTGGAAATTTGGGCTTCGGGAGTTTCAGATGTTAGGCTTGGAAACCTCACAGTGGAAAAATGTTGAAGTGATGTGGAGACCTTATGTCATATGATGTCACATAAAGAAAGGTGACATGTGTCGCATGGAAACCAAATGATCGAGAATAAGTGCCATGTGTCCTGCCTCATGAGTGTGCCACATGTCTCAATTGTTGGTTGCCACGTGCTTTGACACTTCGGGCTTCGGGAGTTTCAATTGTTAGTGCTTCGAACCTCCTAGAGGAGAATCACTGAAGTAACTGATCTGTCGCCATGTGTCCCGTCTTATGGATGGTATAGATTTACTTCAGGACTTCGGGTCTTTGGTTCTCCGTGACTTTCGAACGTGAAACCTGAAAATTGCCCGGATGAAAATCCCCAAAGTGAATGATTTGTTGTCGTGTTTCGTGGCTAACGAATGGTCCAGATTCACTTCGGAGATCTGGGCTTCAATATTTTCAAATGTTAAGCGTGAAGATATCCCGTAGTGAAATGATTCGTCGTCGTATGTCATGGTAGATGAACGACCTAGATTCTGTTTGGGTCTTCGACAGTTCGGGAGTTTTGATGACTCTTGACATTAAACTCCGCACGATTTTTCACCCTGAATGGATGACAACCCTCGATCTGATTCGCTTGATGGATCTCCACCATTGAAACTTTCCCCTGTTTATTTTCGAAACCCTTGCCCAAATATGACTGTTCTCAATGGTTGTGTTTATCCACGGGCGTTTCCTGCGTATGAAAAAAGACTTGGTGGACCTATGGTGATCTTAATCAATGGGAAAATATGATGACGATTAATTTGAACCCAATCCAACATATATTTTTCCTTCGAGAAACAAAGACACGCATGCACAACAACTCAAAAATGAACAAGGACGAAGATACTTAGTAATGGAAAAAAGACTGAACCAACCAGAAAAAGGAAAAATGATGAAGGCAGGGTCAAACAAGAGGAGAAGAAGGGTATGCAAACCTAGGTTATAACAGAAACTAATTTTAAGCTCATGGTTGATACTTTTTCAGAATTGGTTGATGCTACGCTGTACAAAAAAATCATTGGATCGTTGATGTATCTAATGAACACCAGACCAAATATATGTTTTTCTGTGAACCCCTTGAGTCAGTTTCTGGTAGAACCCAGACATGTTCACCTTGTTATTGCAAAACATGTGATGAGATACCTTAAAGGTACGTTGGAATTTGGTCTCTGCTACAATGGAGATCAAGACTTTAGATTGATTGGTTATATCTATTCGGATTGGGCTGGAAGTGTTTCTGAAAGAAAGATCACTTCAAGATGTTGTTTCACTCTGGGGTCATCCATGAATTCATGGCAGAGTAGGAAGCAATCTAGTATTTCTCTCAACACATTAGAAGTGGAACACATTGTTGCATGTTCTGCCAGTTGTGAAGCCATATGGCTATGGAATTTGTTGACATGTCTATTTGATCTGGAGATGGAAGCAACTGTGAACCCTGATTTCCATGAAAAATTGAAGCACATAGAAATATGGTATCACTACATTCGTGATATGGTGTAGAGGGGAGCCATAAAGCTCCAATATGTTGGAATAGATGAGGAGGTTGCATATGTGTTGACCAAACCTCTATCTCGTGTAAAGTTTGAGCACTTTAGAGACAAGCTTGGTATAGTCTGAAAGGACCTCCCTCGAAAGGGGGAGTGATGTTGATGATACTATGGTATCCTGACCAATAGTGGGTAGTTCAGTTAGGATATTATATCCTAAGGGACTAATCATCCATGGAAAGATCCTGAAGGTCCAGTAAGGACTGTCTGTCAGAGTACCTGTGCATGTATATGATAGTTATGGTCAGTAGTGGTAGCTTTGTTAGGTTTTTTATAATCCTAGGGAATATTATGATTCTTGGGCAGATCTCAAAGGTGTGGTAAGGACGGTCTGTCCGAGTACCACATGGTAGCTCCATTAGGATTTTATATCCTAGGTAATCTTATGATTCCTAGGAAACTCCTTAGGGACTGTCAGAGTACCAAAAAATGTTGTAACACCTGCCTCATTATGTTTCCTCATGATGATGATGATGATGATGTTGTTTCTCCAACCTTCGTGATGTGATGATGTTATTGCTCTAGCCTTCGTGTTGTGATGATGTTGTTGCCCCAGCCTTCATGTTGTGATGATGTTGTTTCTCTAGCCTTTGTGTTATGATGATGACGATGTTGTTATTGTTGTTATTGATGTTATTGATGTTATTGATGTTTTTATTGATGTTATTGATGATGATGATGTATTAGTGTTATATTAATCCATGCTGATTAAGATGATGACGATGCTACTCCAACTCCATGTTGTGAATGATGATGAGAAAAACTTCTGATGATTTATAGATATGTCAGTCAGTGTTCCAGATGTTGTTGATGTTGTTTCCCTCTCTCTCTCTCCCGATGATGTTGTAGAATACCCTTCTTGTTAAGGGGGAGTGTTGAAATATTGTAACTACAAAGAGTATTCTATTTATTATTGAGATATTATTCATCAGATCAATCCCCTTTTGTGGATTGATCATGTTGGGATTTGTACTTGACCAAATCCCCTTTTGTGGATTGATCAAACCCTAATTATATTATGCTAATTAAGAAGTCATCTCCCATGACTAATTAAAGTGGTTTTAACCACTATGAAGAGAAGTCGGCCCTACCCAGTGAAGAGACCCATTTCCAGCGCCTGCTAGCTAGTATAAATAAAGGAGGATAGAACCTCATTTTTTCACTCACTCATTTCGCTCATCAAGTGCGTAACTTTGGAGAAAGGTGCTTTACTTGGGAGAGGATATTCTCTAGTGTTTTGGTTTATTGTCTTGGCATTGTATTGGCTATCTATATTAAGGAAGTTTTTGTTGTGTTTTCTCCCCCATGAGGGTTTCCCAGGATAAATGTTGTGTATCTTGTGATTGTGTTTCTCTCAGTGATCCTATCTATGCTATTGTTATCTAGTAAATTGAAAAGAAAATTAATATCTTCTCTAAAATTAACAAATTATAGGCTAGGATTTATTCAAATTCTAATGGAATTGGTAACTTTTAAAGTCCTTTAAAGTTTTTGCACGGAAGAAATCTCACTACATTGAAGGAAATATCCTTTTTTCTAAATTTAGTTGCAATGTTGTGATGCTACAATGTAGATCTCGAGTTTCATTCTGGACATGTGTCAATCGCCTTTTGAACAATCTTTTAAAGTCTTTAACAATTTTTTTTTGTGTCACTTGGTATTTAGATTTATAGGTTGAATAATGTGTTTCTAGCATGGGCATGCCTGCTTTATATGATAATACTATTCCTTGGAAGGTTCTCAGTAATAATAAAATGCCCACGACATAGCATTGGTGTTTATGAATTGGTTTTTGTTTGACCATTATTTTTCCATATACAAAATATACAAGTTCTTGGTTTATGCCAGGAAGTTAATTTATTGAACAAAATTTCATTTTGATCGAGCCTTGTGTGACTAACCATTGAACATTACTTAAGAATAAGAAAAAAAAAACATAAGAAGAGAACATGTAAACATCATATATAGTTGTCACATTTTTGCTTTGAATTTGAAAGATGATTTCTATTAGATAAGCAAGCTATTTTTTTTTCTCAATTTTTTTTTATCAAGTAGAACAAATGTCTTTTGTATACCTTGATTATCAACAAAATTTAATGTTATATTTGATTGTTAACATTTATATTCCTTGTATTTTGAATTTCCTATTTAGATTCTTTGTATTTTGAATGCCTTATAAACATTCTGGGTTTATTTTCCAATAAAAAGATCTCATCATTATGCACCAATAATTTTAGTTTAGTTTGCTTCCTTTTTTATTATTCTATATTTTTTAACTTATGTTATAAATAAGTAGAGACTATGAAAATTAACATGTAAATGTATAAAACTGAAGTACAAAAATCAATGAAAAAGGAAGATAAACTAGACATGATCAAAAGAAAATTTTATTGAGGAAAAAAATCAATGAAAAATGTGAGATTACAAATAATTAATATGAAAGGAAGTTATCAATACAAATTCAAGAGTGAGGACAAATTTCGTTCATACATAATTGAGAATGTGAAATGGAGTAAAAGACTAATATGTTAACACGATTAAACATGTTCATTGAGACTTTGAAATGGAGGGGTCCCTTGTCTCACAAACAAGGGGATCACATATATCAATTTGGGGTCATAACCTTAAAATTAGATTATTATTATTATTGTAAAATTAACGATGAAGAGAAAAGATTATTTATATTTCATTGTATTAATAGCCACCACATGTGAAGCTCACTAATCTCCACATATATAATTCAATGTTTTATTTACCAAAAACATTAGAAATCAACAGATCAAGATATGCTAATCTTACAAACCTCCACATACAAAGTTTATTATTTTATTTACAAAACATTAGGACACAATGTATAAAGATGGAATTCCTAGCAAGCAAAATGGGAAAATTTAATGGGGATCAATATGCATTCAACGAGTAATAAAAGTTGTATAGGTTGGGATATGCATTGTTGAACGTCCACATATAAAGTTCAATATTTTATTTACAAAACACCATAAAACATTGTATAAAGATGGAATTCCTAGCAAATAAAATGGAGAAATTTGATGGGGATCAATATGCATTCAATGAGTAATAAATGTTATATAGGTTGGGATATAAACCATTGGATTTGAAATGATTTAAATCCAACAATGTCTATCAAAATCTATACAACATTTATTTATTCAATACCTAAGTGTATAATGTTTACCAAATTCAATTACACGGTAGAGACAATTCAACAAATTCCACGCAAGAGATTATCAATCAAAAATTCAACATTGCCAAAATCCAACTCATCCATACACATAACACATCATCATCATCATCACCCAAGTCGAAAAATCAGCTAAAACAATGGGAAATATTTAAATGAATCAAAGAATTGGCATTGTTACTCTACAAAGGCCTTTGGGTCATGCAAGAAGTTTAGATCCATCAAAGTAGAAAACAACTCTACCATTTCATGGTGTTCGATCGAACAAGGTAGATGAAGAAGATGGGGCCATGATGGTGGCAAGGAAAATGAAACAAATAATCAACAATGCATTGATTATCACTGTAATATGCATGATTATTCCCTTCTTGGAACTCGATCAAGGGAATTCCACCATTTGGGATTATAGTGGGAACAATAGTGATTATAGATTCTAAAACTAGTAGCGCCTTAAAGCATAATTTAGAAAAAAAAATTGGAATCATTGATGGATAATGTTTATAGTAGAAACTCAATACCTTCTCTACAATTATTGTTACCATCCATGCATCATGGAATGAAAATATATGAAATGAGATTCTCTTAACTAAATAAAGTGAAATGGTATCAAAAATCTAAAAAATAGAGTATGGTACAATATGTAAATCATTAAAAAGAGTAAAAGATAAACATTGTTGAATTGTATAATTGATGAAACTTGTCAATAGAAAAAGCTTAGATGTTTTTATGATTAATATTTTCATAATTAATTTTGATAGTGGGTATTTTCATGTCCCCACAGGTTCCATGTCTGAATATTGCAATCGTGCACCTCTTGAGGGTGCGCAACACCACGATGCTTCTCACTTGGTTGCTTGGCAACACCAAGGATACTTCATTCTAACTACGCCTCTTCACCTAGAGCATACCCATACTCTGTTCTAAGCTATGGGCGAGTCACACTCCTACTCTAGTGCAACTCTTGTATACTTAGAATTTTTTTTAACAATATTAACACTTAATCATTTAAGCATACATCCATGAAACAAAAATAACACTTGCAAAACAAACAAGATACACACAAATATAGTGTGTGTGGCATAAAAAATGCCTAACACATGGCTAAGTCTTATTATTATGAAACAATTACAATATGAACACCACCGACTTAGTTTACAACTTGGGCAGAGTCACACGACTCGCCTCATCTCACCAAGACACTCATACACATATTCATCACACCAAGACTCGTCCGTCGTAACAACTTTCACAACTTCTGTAGATCACCCCAAATATGTGTCCACCACAGACTCATTGTTTCTTCTCTGTCACAAGACTTTGCACAGACCTCTGGTTATGTTTCATAGCATGCCTCTCCCAGACCTGCAACAAGACTTCCCCAACCTCAACCCAAAAGAAGGTCACCCCAAATCTTGTTAATGTTTTATGCTGATATTATAGTTCTTTGCATTTCATAAGATAAGAGCATAAAATAAACAAGATCACTGAGAAATACACATCCACAATAGACACAACATTTATCCTG
>JZKD02S1790160.1:95730-107679 GCA_000966675.3 Picea glauca | reverse complement strand
AATCAAGACGACATAGCCACGAAACATACACAGTGGATCTATGTGTCACAAATTATACATACTCCATCGCAACCTGGATCACAAAGATAATATCCAGGGTCTTCAATCTCATTTCCCAAAGTACGAATCTAACCATGTAATTGCATGTGTTGAAGTCGGACATGGTAGAAACCACTTGATTACCGGTCATTGATGAAATCGTTAACAAGTGCGAGGGAAATCACCATTGATGTCAATGACTCCCAAGGTACCATAGTACAATCCATCGAGTGTGAATTAATGAGTTGATGTCGAACATCCGATGGAATCTTTCGATCAGGGGTCAATGATGTAAACCCATTGTCGAAAGTGAGGAAACCTGCCATTGAGGTATGCAAGTTCCAAGGTACCAAATAATTTCTAAGTCTTGATTCCGGATAATGAGTTGAAGTCGACGGAACAAAAATCGTCACAGGAGGGCCTTGATGTATCCCCCATCAATGACATGAAATGAGTAACAGAGTTTGAAGGTGAAACAGAGCATTTTGCAAATTGGATCGGACTCAGGGAAGGTCGACACAGAAATAATGGATAACTGCAGATGGCCGACTCAATATAGGTTTCGGATTGACTTCTCTTGAACATATGAATGACACGACCAATGATTCGACAACATTGACTCAAAGATGACACAGGGAATGACCTTGTAGAAAATCGAATGAGAGACAAATGGATTTCCCAAACCGGATTCAAATGATGAAGAGGGGTTGTCATGTTCAAGAGCAACACTTACTGCCAATCAATACGAAGATGAAAACATATCCCTTTCCCAAATTTCCCCCCACTATTTCTGGTGAGTACCTCTTTATTTTTATGCAAGCTTGAGGAGGATAACATATGCTTGTTGATGTAAGATCATCCTTCGGACGAGTCCCTCGGAGTATTTTTAACGAACCCTAAGAAGGAGTGGTTCGGTCCCATCATGGGTCTGTCAATGTTTGTTTAACGAGTCCAGAGATAGAAAACTCGAATGTTTTTCAAAATTATAGAGTTTGGAAAAACACTTAAAAGAGAACTCTCTCAGTTCCTTTTTCGTAAAATAGTCTGGACGAGACCGAAAAAGAGATAAATTATCGTTCACCAGATGCTTACTTCAAATACTTTATCGAGCGTGAAAATAGCAAGGTCTCTCGGCGATCTTTTCATGTTTAGAAAGTCTGAAAAGAGCTTAAAGAGGACTCCAGGGGGGTTCCTTTTTTGTATAACCTTGTGAGTCCGAAAAAGTGATAAAAGTATGCTCGATCAGGTTCTCATGTATTTACGAGTGCAATAACAGACAAAAACGACGCTCGAGGTTTTATGTAAAAACCATAAAAAACAATCAGAAACACGCGATAACAAAGAAAAACATGTCCATATCCCTGTATTGAATCATCAAAGTCATCATGCCTGCAAGAGTTACACTCATCATAACATTAGTGATTAAGGTTTAATTGATAAATAATTATAAAAACCCAAAATGATATAGTAAAAGTAAATAAAATGAGTAAATACTCTTTTTTACCACACCATTTTACATTTCACTATTGAGCTAAAAAAACCCCTCTTTTTAAATGTTTTTGAATTTTTATCATATTCAAATGTTTTTGTTTTTATATATTCATCCAAAGACTAATACAAAATCGTTTGTTGATAACACAGATGTTGGACCGTATAGACCTCCCGACACTTCTCCCATCCAACGGCGAGGAGAGGTAGCGACAACACCACAGTATGCTGAGGATTATCAAGTAGTGGAACAGAATCTAGAGGGCCTTACTGCAGACATTCTAGATATGACTCTGGAAGAGGTTCCACGACGCGATCAACGTCATACTGTAGGGGTATCAGCAACTATGAGTTGACTGCTTCGTAGGGTTGCTACGACAGTCGTGTGTTACCGTGAACGTCATCCATGACGTCACTTTGTAGAAGCTATAAGCTTCAATTTTTGACATTTTGGTCTTCGGACAAACTTTTTGTAAAAAACTCTTTTGATCGTTATATATACAGACGGATTCTACCGGTTTACTTTATATTGTGTGAATTTCGATGTGTTTGATTTATAAATGATTCAAATGTCTATCCAATACATAATTAGCCAATGCATCTGTTAATGTATTAAGACATCTAGGAGTATGTTGATATTCAATGTGATCAAAATAACGTTCCAAGAGGCGAATTCACAAATACGCCTGTAACAAAGTAGGACTTTGAATAGAGTAAATATTACTTAATTGTAGTACTACAAGCTACGAGTCCAGTCGCACAACTAAATGACGAATTCCGAGTGAGATAGCATCAACCAATAATTCAATAACTGCGCTATATTCTCCAATGTTGTTGGTTGCACGGCCGAGGCACACACCTTGTAAAGATAGAAGTTCGTTTGTTGGGGCATAGATTGCCCACGCAGCGGACGCAAGGTTCCGAGTACTACGGCTAGCGCCATCAGCGAAGCCAATATAGGGTAGCGAAAACTCTGACATCTGGAAATCAAACACAACGTCACATAAGGGCAGAGACCAGATAACGACAAAAGAAAACTATAGTAACACACACAAAGTATGATACATTAAAATACATGTACTTGTGCACAAATGATTTATGCATAGTACTTCTTCAAGTACAACCCATTCATGGGTTCACTCAAAGGGATACCATCGTAATCTACCAGTTCATATGCTCCTTTTTCCAAAACTCGGCGAACAATATAAGGACCTCGCCACATTGGTTCGAATTTCCCAGCTCCTAACCCATCTCGATCATGTTCATAGAGAAGAACAAGATCACCTTCAGAGAAAACACGAGGCTTGACATGCTTGTCATATTGTGCCTTGACACGTTTTTTTTGGGCTTCTATTACTAGAGTGACATCGCGTCGAGTTTCGTCTAATTGTATTAGATACAATAGACGTTCTTCTTCAGCAGAAGTGTTGGGTAAGAGTTCTACAACTAGCTTTAGAGAGGGTATCTCGCATTCTATAGGAAGAATGGCTTCCACACCATAGACTAATCGAAAATGCATAAACCCAGTAGCGGATTTGACAGACGTCTGGTACGCCCACAATGCCGAAAATAACATTGTGTGCCAACTTGCTTTATGAATTCCTATCGTTCGTCAGAGCATAGTTATGAGAAATTTGTTGATTGCTTCAACTTGACCATTAGCTTGTGGATAATAGGGCATTGAGTTATTATGACGAAGACCCAACTTTTTCGTAAGTTCCGACATCATAAAATTCCTAAAGTGGCTACCGTGATCAGTGACGATAGCTTGGGGAACACCAAAACGAGCTATGACGTGATTAAAAAGAAACAATGATGTGGTCTTTCCAGTATTATCGAATGTCGGCATCGCCTCGGCCCATTTTGTAAAGTAATCAATGGCTACAATGATGTAACCATGCCCCCCCACCGAGTGAGGGTGACATGTCATGAAATCGATGCCCCATTTCGCAAAAGGACCAACTGAGACCACAGGGTGAAGAGGAGCAGGATGTGACCGAATTTTTTGATTGTAGGTCTAGCAGGCATGGCATTTCTGAATGACAGTAATGCAGTCGTTAAACAAAGAAGGCCAAAAATATCCTGTGTGTAAGATCTTCTGGGCAGTAGCATACCCAGACATATGACCACCACATCCTCCGGAATGGCAGTCATTCAGAGATTTCTTGGCTTCGTCGAATGTTAAACAACGCCGAAAAACATAGTCAATTCCCTGACGGTAAAGAGTATCCCCGAGGATAATATATTGACAAGCTTGATAGCGAATACGACGTCGATCAGTATTCGACAAAGTAGGCCGAAAAGTCTGGGTTTGGAGATATATAATGATATCCCCATACCAAAGATCGCCAATGCTAATAAGGAAAATATATTCATCGAGTAATGAATCTACTGCTACATTTTCCGTTGCAGAATGAGGAAAATCACATATCAACTCAGCAAAAACTAATGACTTCTTAGACGTGGCGCGGTCGAATTCCAAGTCAAACTCCTGGAGTATGACAATCCATTTGGAGTATTTGCCCCCAAACAATTAACGTGTCAAAATATGTTGCATAGGGTTGCAATGAGAAATCACTGTAGTCTTACGTGAGAGGATATAATGCCGAAAGCATTGGACAGCTTGAACGACAACCAAGGCCAGTTTTTTGACATGTTGATACTTGATTTCAGTTGGTGTGAGACTTCGACTCAAGTAGTAAAAAACATGTTCGTCATGCGCATCATCCTCTTGAACGAGAACCATGCCAATAGTGTACTCTGAGGCAACAAGATAAAGGAAATAATCGCGACTGTAATCGGGAGGAAAGAGAAGCAGAGCTCGCGTGAGGGACAACTTTAAAGCTCCAAAAGCATTGTTGGCAATGGTATCCCAGACAAACTCTAAATCTTTCTTTAGTAGCTGCGTAAAACCATGAGTGATCTCGACGTAATTAGGGATAAAACGATGAAGAAAGTTTTCTTTCCCCCTACAAACTTTGCAACTGGCGCAATGTAGAAGGAGGAGGGAGATTAAGAATCGCCTCAACCTTAATAGGATCCACCCGGATCCCTTGACGTGAAACAATAAAACCTAGAAGACGACCGGATTCCACGCAAAAAACACATTTATGAGGATTTAAACGTATACGATAGAACCGACAGTGAACGAAAATAGCCCGGAGGTGGGTAGGGCGATTGACTCTGCGCATAGAATGAGCTGGTAACTCGTCCAAATAGGGTTGAAAGATATGCTTAATATCATGAAAGGCATAAGACATAGCGCGTTGAAAAGTTGCGCCCACATTCTTAAGTCCGAAAGGGAGTTTCCTATAGGCAAAAGTACCCCAAGGACAAATAAAAGTAGTCTTATGTTGGTCCTCGGGAGAAATGTTAATTTGATTATAGCCGGAGAAACCATCCATGAGAAAGAACATTTCACTTCCGGCATAGTCATCGACAATCTGGTCGACGAAGGGGGAAGGAAAGTTGTCTTTAGGACAAGCTTTGTTAATATCCCTATAATCAACACATACACGAATACTGTCGCCTTTCTTGTCAATCGGGACAGGATTGGAAACCCATTCTGTAAGAGCCACCGGATAAATAAAGCCGGCTTTCAGAAGTTTCTCGACTTCAAGATTTATAGCAGCTGGTTTACGTGGGTGAACTGGACAAAGGCGTTGCCAGACAGGTTTATCTCTGAGGTATGTTTTGATCTCATGTACAACAATTGCAGGGTCGATACCTGGCATCTCTTCGTAGCTCCAAGCGAATATGTCATGAAATTCTTTGAATAGAGATGTATAGGTGATGATTTCATCTGAAGAAAACGAAGCTCCAATATGAACATTTTCAACAATTCCAGGTTTAATGGATATGTTAATGGGAATCGTGGGCGAGATGTTACTTAAGTTCCCTTCAGCAAACACATCGTGTGAAGTCGCGGGAACCGTCAAAATGACCACAACGGTCGACGTAGTCGAAATCCGTTGGTATTTCTCAAGAGTATGTTGCTTTAGAAAGAGTATGGAACGATGATGGCCATCGTCCCAAGGGGTGTCCTCCATGACGGACATGATCATCTCGTCAATGGGAAAAATAACATGAAAAGGATCGGGAGACAACTCATCAAGAGAAGAGGCAGAAGGTGTTGTCGATGGAATGGCCTGATATGTCGATTCAACTGGACTTAACGACATTACGTCGCCGAAACGAAGATGATCTCCAGGGTCAGGGACAATCCAAGGGTCGTGAGACGCAGGAAGTTCGTGAGGCACGGTGGAGATCATGTTGATAGAAGCAAATGACGGGCGTGAAACATCAGGCGATGGAATGGGGAAAGTACCCATTAACGAGGAGTCCTTTAAAAGGCCGACACCGACGTTCTCATAACCCGATGGGGTTTTAGCAATAAACAACACGTTGCCAGTACGGGTATCAGAATTGAAGAAGGCGAGTTGGTCAACTGTAACAACCTTTCCTTGATGAGGGAAACGTACTACATGGAAAAGTGTTGACACAACGACGCGCATGGAATCGATCCAGCTACGGCCAAGTAAAAGGTTATAATCAAGGGGAGCGTCAAAGACTTCCACTTCAACTTGGACCGTCTTACCTTCTAGTGTGATAGGCAATGAAGGAAGAACACCGTAAGGCTTAAAACTAGAGCCATTGAAGGCTTTAAGAGTGTTTTGTGATTCATTCAAGGGAGGAGAGCCAATGGCTTTCCAACAAGAAAAAGACATTACACATGTTGAGGCACCCTCGTCGATAACAGTTTGACAAATTTTCTTGTCAGAGACAACAACTTGTATCTGGAATGCGAGTTGAGGGGGTAACCTTGGAATATGATCATCCAAGTCAAAGACTATGAGATTCGTATCTGTCGGGTCAATTCCACCAATATCCTTTAACAGTGTCTTCCATTGTGCAGGACAAGACTGAAGGACTTCAAGGGCTGACATCGTTGAAGGTGCCTGGGCCAAATCTTCAACAATACTGTAGTTCTGGGCCACACGAGCATGAGGATTGAAAGCCGATTTCTGAACGACACCTTTTGGGGGTGGTCGTAGAACTGTATCAAGGCTCGATCATTCGATATGAAGAGGACCATTAGTAGGTGGAGTCGCTGGAGATGGTTGTACCAAAGCAAAAGGTAAATCGTCAACCTTCTCCTGAGATGGAGTATAATCTTTGGCTCTAGTCGTGAGTGCAACGTTGTTTTTCTTAGATCACCAGTACACATCAAAACATATGATGTCGTAGAAGAGGAGGGTTGGTCTTGAATGACCAACTAAGCCTGTTGTTGAGATGGGAAGGGTTGGGACAAGACAACCGATGTAGATGGTTTTGGGGTTCCTTGAAGGAACTTAGTGACCTCGACACGTCGTGGACAATCCTTCGTGTAGTAATCGTCACCACAGATAAGGAAAGGGTAGCGGGGTTTGCGCTTATCATGATCTTCAACATGAGTGGTTTTAGTTTGCTCTGCTTGATTATTATTTTTCCCCTCCTTATTCTTGCCTCTCCCCTTTTTAGATTTGTTTTTACCGGCTGGGGTAGATTGGACAGCATTGACCTCAGAAGTTTTGCCGGTGGGAGTGGCAGGAGACAGAGCATTTTGAACATTAAAAGAAGCAGATTTAGGGGTTGTACTTGAAACAGAATGTGAGTGGGCTTGAGGAGTACCAATCACACCGTCAGCTGCATGCAAGGCAGCTGGAGTAGTTGAAGTGCTGGAAGTACCAGGACGAGGTAATTCAGGTAGAAAATTGTAAATTGTTCCCATTTTCAAATAAATGAGATCCAGATATTGAGCACGACTTGTAGCCTGCTCCTTCGTGACAACACCACCCATAGCAATGTCTTTACCAATTTCGTTCACAAAGGATTTTGTAAACCATTCTTCCAGTAATTGATCGGGGAGTTCAAGTTTAATGAGACGTCGACGTCTTCGCCACTCATGGATATGATCAGATATATGAGTTCCTTTAGTCTGTTTAAAGAAAGTCAAAATCTCAGTCCTAGTATCATAACGGATCGGTAACTGGTAATGTGTAAGGAAATCCATAGCTAGAGTGTTGAAATCAAAGAAGAAACTTCGTGGCAATTCAATATACCACTTCGCAGCAGAACCGATAAGGGTTTGTTGAAAAAGACGTAAACGAATAGAGTCATCCATCAATGAGTTAGATGAACACCATAGGTGAAAATTCATAACGTGATTGTTCAGGTCCTCTCCCACTTTGCCGTCAAATTTAGGAATGTCCGATGGAAGCTTGGCTGGAATAACAGGCCATTGGGGAGAGTGACGAATAGGATCATTTAAAATCCTAGACAAATCTGGCAAATCCAAAGTAGCAAGAAAAGGTAACTGTCGATTCACCTGCGGGTACTGGTGGCTTTGGGGTGGAAGTCCTGTCGGCAAACCAGTAGGACCGTAAGCAGTCTTCCCATAATGGGAAGACCTAGGCAAATTCTGTGGTGGTTGGAGAGGATAGTAGTTCCAAGGATTGTAACCTTGAGTTTGATTAGGGACCTGAGTTTGAGCATTATGACCCTAACCCCAAATAGGATTGGGTATACGTGGATATGGTTGGCCTATGGTAGGGATAGGTTGTTGCCCCCCAGTTGTTTGAGGAAGATTTTGTATCATCTAATTCCAATACTAGGCCAAAGCATGAGGTATATTTTTCCCAAAAGGTGGGGTTGGTCCCCCTATCGTAGGTGGAGTTCCAACCGAAAATTGTGTCCCAATCGAAGGTTGTGTAGTAACGAGAATGTGTCCGGTAAGAGGAGGTTGAATGGTACCACCTTGTCCACCAACGAGAATCTGCAAGTTTGGTGTAATAGACGGGATAGTGCCACTAGGATCAGGATTTCCAGAAGGAAATTGAGGGAGTGTCAAAATAAAACTAGGAATAGGGTGCCCAGGAAAAGAAGGACCACCTGGAGAACCAGATGGAGTTTGCGGAGGTGTTGGAATAGAAGCATTCAACAAAGAATTCAATGCATGGTATCTGGGTGGTAGAGTCGGAGTGACATTGGGCGTTCGCTGTGTGTTGATAGGAGCAAGACCAGCAGTAGTGAACCCAGTTGGGACACTTTTAGTATTCGCGAGATGGGCCATTTCGGAAGGGAGAGTAAATTGATAAGTAGTATTCACCGGTATAGTCTCTATCTCAGAAAACACCAGAGAGTTAATTTCGGAGACCACAGGCGAACCAGGACTAAAAAGGGTCCTGCGAAAATCACCGACAGACCAAAACGGATCTTGGCCTTCTACACTGGGAAAAGGCCCAATGGGTGATCCAAAAGAAGTAACAACTAGTTCTCTGGAAGAATTTAGTCATCTAAAATGGCGCTGAGAATTACTAGGAAGTTGAAAATCCTCTTGAGTATTTGTAATTCGAAAATGTTCGAGAGAGTCAGTTCGTTCCACTTGTGGTGTGGGGATGACTGTGGCTTTACTTGGCCCAGGAGAGCCTCCAGGTGTGTTTGTGGGCAAGGGTTGCGAACCTTCCAGATGCTCTAGAGATAAACCCTGCATTCTACGTGAACGATGTGGAGGAGATATTGTAAATGAGTAACAAACTTCGCGAAGAAAATCCTATGGTCAACTTCAAGAAACAAACAACATGCGCTAGTAAAAAAAATCTAGGAAGCAAAACCAAGCAAACAAGACCTTCTAATTTCAAAGCCACTAGTTGGTGATGAAATCCAACATCGCAACAACGAGACGAGAAGGGGCTGGGCTAGGGTGGAAAAGTTACGTTGACGACCCGCTTAACGAACTTACACCCTGGTGCAAGCTCCCACACATAATCATGGGTATACCCTCCAAGGAGCTCGAGTGATTTTGGTCAACGTCAATTCCAGGTACCGTGAAGACTTTCCCCTCCACGGTCACCTCGGGTAAGAACCTAGAGAGATAGGACACTAAGGTCACCACCAACAATAATAAATCCTGGGGGGACAGTCGACAGTCCGATCCACACGCAAGGGCAGGGTATCTATCCTGAAATCAACTCAAAAGGCTTCCACTCATAATTGTGGGTATACCTCCGAGTGATCCCCGTAATACGTGAAATCTCTACACTAATATCAATAAAGCAGGGTGAGTAACTCTGCCAATACCAATGCGACCTCGTGCTTGACCCTTGTGTGAGAAGGGCTTTCCAGGACAAGATGTTGCAAATGGAATTTAACACTCCCTAACACAAGATGCTATTGTGTGTTTTATGCTTTTGGAGAGTGTATCTCTCTTCCTACTCCAAAGCGCTAGCCTAGCTAAATGTTGGTGTAAAAGAGCCCTAGAAAAGAGTTTAAAAGAGCCCTAGAAAAGAGTTACTAGATAAATTTTATGATTACGCAGTGTTATTAAAGGTTGTTATTTACTCAAAGGTAACGGAAATGAAACTTATGTTGTATGACTCTGACCCAACAATGTAAGGATGAGAATGAAATATATCACTTTTCGTTCGATGAATCCTATGTATGGGAGAGAGAGAGTTTTCCAGATCAACCTTGAACTACAATGCCCAATTTCCTCAACATGCAAATGCAAACAATCTCTTTATCAAATGACAATTCTCTATTGTGTCTTTTTCAAATACTTCAACAATCTCAAAAATTTGATTTTCAATGTTTTCTGAAGACAAAAACAATTTTTTGAAAGAAAAACTTTGTTGTTCACTTTTCAAAAAAGGACCTTTACTATGCCAATGAGAGCACAAAAAATCAAATTAACGAACAAGCAAATAACCCATTCCACTCTTTCAATGAAAGCAAAAATAAAGAGCAAACCAATGTAGTCTTTTCAAATGCAAAAGAAAATGATCTTTCAAACCATAAGAAAATGAGAAAAACCAAGCAAACTTAACTTTCAACCAATCACTGGATCTTAACGAATCAAACACATTCAGATTCTGAAGTCAGAGAGAATGGTTTTTCCAAGAAAAGCCAAGAAATGAAATTCAAGTCCAAAATGACAAGAAAAGCCTTGAAACCCTAAGAATATTCATGCATACAAACAAAGACAAGAAATATACCAATCAGAGGTCCCAGAAACTCATAAGAGGCAATCAAAATGATCTGGGAAGTTGGAAATACCAAAACTCAAATCCAAATTTTTGAAAAATGGTGTTCGTAGGCATGCAATATAACATAGTGCAAGAATCACTGATTCTCGTAGGTGACCCTTGAGCAGGGTGAGAGAACCTCGCACTGAAACCTATGGGAAGAGTGTGAACTCTACCTATTCTCATAGGCTGCAATGAAGTGCAGTGCGAGAATCCCTGAACATAATAAAAAATTTGAAAAATGAAGCACAATTCAAAAAGGCTTCTAGACCCAGAAGGTCTATCAGGATATCCTGAAGACTCAGAGACTGATAGGACAGAAGAAAAGTGAAACCAGAGAAAATGGCCACAACAAATATAAAAATCCACAAAGAAAATGGGATTGTTCCCCAGTGGAGTCACCATTTTGTTATTGGATAAATCCGTAAGTGCGGACACAAACCGATCTCCCTAGATCCACCTGGATCTAGAACAAAGCAAGACAGAACATGACTCTTTCCCTAGATTCTAACCATTGAATTAAATAGGAGGCAAGAATAAAGCACATACCTTGTGATCGCTTCCTTTGGTCTTTGTTGCTCCCGCTTCACTCCAGTGCTCTCGTACAGTCAAGACCAAAACAATACAAACCAACCGAATTGAAGAAAGCACAATCTATTCAACAATCAATTTATGTATATGATCAAGGAGTTATACAATAAAGTGGAATTAGCTTTATGGGAAAGGGACATATTACTGTATCATATTAATGGAAAGTAAAGATTACAACCTGAGACTTGATGTCGCAAACTTCCTTTCGATGGATCTTGACTCCGACACACACACTTGCTCACTTGCATGAAGAAGATCAACCACCTTTAATAAACTTGCTGGAGTTTCCTAACTGTTGTAGCTTCAGTCCTTCACACAATCTTTCACCAATTCTCCAATGAATCTTGCTTCTCCTTGTTTGCTTGCTTAACCTTTTCCATGAGAATTCCCTCAATATATAGGAGAGAATGAATTAGTTACTTGGATAAAAGTGATCCCAAAATATCAGGGAATTCAGTACTAGGATAACCATTCAAATGCCATCTCATCCTTCTAGAAGATCCCCTTCTAGAAGCATCAATAATTCATCTTTTTCCCTTCTTTAGAAAGAGTTCGCACCCTAGCAGTTCAACACAGTGCGAACTTCTCACACCCTAGCTTAAGGCAGCCTGCGAGAATCATGCATTATCGCAGGCAAATATACTAGCAGCCTGTGAACAGTCCTCAAAAATGTGATTTCTGGAAAGAGATGAAGGTAACTTTTCTCAGGAAAAAGTTCTAATGAAGAGCCTGAGTACACCATCATCAATACATCATCATGACGACCAAA
>JZKD02S1790160.1:61920-77938 GCA_000966675.3 Picea glauca | reverse complement strand
TTTCTGAAAGTTTTAGAAGCGATATCGGGGTCAAGCAAGGTTGCCCACTATCTCCTACCCTTTTTGGGTTATATATTGACAAGCTTGAAGAGTGGCTAAATTCGCAAGGGGGTGATGGTATCCATTTTGGCAAGTTCGTTATAAGGCTTCTTTTGTACGTGGATGACCTTATATTGATTGCTAAATCAACTCTTGGTTTGCAAGAGCACTTATGTTCCCTTGAGCATTTTTTTAGAAGGGTAGGGATGCAAGTCAATGTTAGCAAAATGAAAGTAGTGGTTTTCTCTAACAAAAGAAAGCATAACCAACATAAGTTCTACTTTGAAGGCAACATTCTGGAAGAAGTTGCAGACTACAAATACCTCGGAATTGACTTCAACAGAAATTTAAGTTGGGATGGTTGTAGAAAGAAAAGAACTTTAGGGGGTTGGAAAGCATTTTATTCTTTTCAAAATAGGTGTAGAGAGGCATAGTTGTGGAACTGGAAAACCACTCTAACTCTTTTTGGGCTTCTAGTGATTCTGGTGATTCTCTACAGTTGTGAACTATGGGCTAGTAGCACAACTAAGATGCAGTGGAAACAAATTGAGAAAATTCAGAAGCAGTTGATTACAAACAAATTCAAAATTAAAAGTGTAGTTCCTTACACTATCCTATTAAGTGAAACAGAGGATGCCCCTATTGAAGCAATTGCTATGGTGCGAGTCATAAGGTATTTGAAAAAAATTGAGCAAATGGAAGAGGGTAGATGGCCTAAGGTTGTATTTAGTGACAGATTGTACAAAAGAAAGAAGACTTGGATGCGGCAAAATAACAAATGGTTTAGTAAATGGGGCATTTGCTTGAACATGTGTCCTACAAAGAGTAAAGAGATAAAATCTTTTGTTATGGATAAGTTCCACAAACGTACTTGGGAGAAAGAGCTAGGGAGAAAGAAGAAGTACTACATTGAAGAGTTTAACCCCACTCATAACCATCAACAAAAGGCGTACATAGGGGCCAATATTTGTTGGAGATCTAAAATTCTTATTGCTCAATTATGGACTAATTCTCATCAACTCCGTTGTGAAACAGGGCACTGGAAAAGACCAAAAGAAAAGTGGGAAGAAAGAGTATGTATTTTGTGCTCGTCCGGAAAAGTGGAAACAAAAAAACATTTCATTTTAGAATGTGAGGCCCTCAAAGACAGCAGGAAAAATTATGCAGGTACTCTGGCAGCTAGTTCTTGGGATAATCTATTCAGCAAAGAGTTTGTTGAGAAGATGGGAGCGATTATTATAAAACTTCACAGGAAAAGGTCTGAATGCAAAAGCCATATGGAAAAACAATATGTCCCATAGGCTATTTTTAGCCTCGTGGACATTAAAAATTATTTCTTTCTTTCTTTCTTTCCCTTGGCTCATGTGTGCAAGCGGCCTCGACCCGCTCAGCATCAAGGTTTGGCATTTCTTGCATTTTGCGCGCTATTGTGGTAGTTCAAGCGATCAACGAGGGTTCTCTTAGCATTTCAAGCAAAATGGCAGGGTCTCCTTTTGTGATGGTCGTGTCCTCTTTCCTCGATGGCTCTATTTCTCCTTTGAATGTTAAACATGTGCTTCCTTCGGGCACTTGCTCTTCTCCTCCCTTCTTTGCAAATTGGGGTAAGTCCTCTTTCAGAGTTGTTGTGTAGTCCTCTTCAAATTTTTTGTGGTTTAGGAAGCTCCAACTATCGCTATTCCAATGGTGAAAGATGTTGTTTCTAAGGAAAAGACTATAGCTCCACTGCACTGATATGTTGATTCATTGGTTTCTGGTCGTGTCTTGTTGACATGAACAAATGGATTTATGAATTATGGCAACCTAATATTAAAGGAAAAGCTTTTATTTTCCCTTATGCAAAAGGGTTTTTCATTGTGATGTTTAATAATACTGAAGAGCGTGATTTGATTTTGAAGTCAAGTCCTTGGTTTTTGGGTAAATATGAGTTATGCATGAAACCTTAGATTCCTTCATTTGATCCAATGTCAGATACCTTGTCCTCGACTCTGGTTTGGGTAAGAATTCCAACTTTTCCTCTGCACTTTTAGAGTTTACCCTCTCTTCGACCCATCAACAATGCTCTTGGGAAATTCCACTACATAAGTGAAGAAACAAAAAATTACAGTTTTACCACATATGCTCGAATATGTGTGGAAATGGACTTCAACAAAGGGTTTTCGGATGAAAGAATCATGGCAGGTGAAAAATCCTTTTGGTCTCAAAAGTTAGATTATGAAAATGTATCTTTTCAATGCAAAGTTTGTTTTGAAATGAGACATAAGGTAGCTCATTGTCCAAAAAGACCAAGGCAAGTCATGGAAAACCAACGTAAGTCAACCTGGTGGGATAACACCAAGGAAGAACATCAAATGATAAGAAAGGTTGAGCCAAAATCAAATCCAGATGAAATTTGGGTCACCCCTTCCAAGCAAGATGAGGATCTGCTTGATAGTGTGAAAGAGGAAGTTGTTATTCCTCGATATCTTGACCAAAATGTAGTGCATGATGTGGCATAACCAGATTCGGTGGAAAATGATTATACTCCCCCAGATCTAGTTGAAAAGGAGAGTTGGACAAATCGGGAAAAAGAAGTGGAGACTCTTGAACATCCAAAACCCCTAGATCAAGGCATGTCAAGATTGGAGGGAGAGGCACTCACTTCATCAAAAAGAAAAGAAGCTTGGACTACAGTGGTAAAGAAGAATTTTTTTTCTTTAGGAGCACAGTCAATGGTGACAAGAAATGTATTGTTTTTGTACCTTGTTATGTAATCAATTTGTCAAAATTTTCTCATGCAAGAAATTTTGGAATGCAATTAGCTTTGTTACAACCTCCAACAATATTTTGATGTGTTGTGCGATCCCTTTTGTATTCTCATACAAATGCTCAAACTTGTTGAAATCAACGATTTGTAATAAGTTGTTTTCTTCGTCACAACCCCCCTTTTTATAAATACAATTTCAGTTTCAGTTAAAAAAAATAGTTTTCCAAAATCTCAAAATTTCTTAGGGTGGCAGGTGTGGGAGGGGTTATCACAAACCTCGAAGGAACAATAATATCTTCATTTTCTTAAAGTATCGACACATCCACTAATAACCAGGCTAAACCCTATACTCTCTTGCAAGGCTTGAAAATCACCATTAATATTCGATTAAAGAACTTAATTGTGGTGGGGGGATCCAAAAATGTCATTAAGCATATGATTTTGAATACCAATCCTCTTGATACGCTCTTGGCTTCGGTGATAGGGAGGATGAATCAAGCTACAAATTCATTCTCCCATGTGCAATTTTATCATGTTTTGAGGAAAAATAAGATTACAATGGACAAATATGCCAATCAAGCAACATTAGTAAAAGAGGGGGGCATTATTGTCAATGGTAAGGTTTATACCCAACGTATACCTTGAAATGATGGAGGGAAAAGCATGTAACTCTCATTTAAGAAGGTGCATGGATCTTTGTAAGGTAAGTGTGTCACATGGCAAAGTGTGTAATGAGAAGCGACACTTCTCATCTCCTCACATGCTTCAACCTATTACCTCACAAGATTTTGAATTTGTTAATTGTATTTTCCATTATCATTGTGGGATTATGGCTTTGTGGCTTGGCTTCTCTGCGCAACATTTCTAGTATATCAGTCAGAGTCTATGCTCGGTGAATTTTAATATTTGGGTATGGATGGTGGTTATGGTTATTTTCCCTTTCCACCTCTCCAGTACGTTGTCACCTTTATCTCCCTTTCTTTCTGAAGAAATGAGAAGTATTGGGTTTGTTCCTAGTTCCAATTTTTGAGAGTTAGTTCTTATTTCATACTCTAGATATTTCGTTTCATTGTTGGATGACTTTTTGTTATGTTGGACACTGTGATATTTCGAGCGATCCCTCTTTCAATTCTGGCCCTTGACAAGCTCGAATTGAAGCCATTTGGATAAGGAATGTATCTACTTTGTGTTATGGGTGATATGACATTCCATGTTCTTTCTTGTATGGGTGCTCACATTGTCTAACCTTAGACCCCTTATCGTTATTTTGGAATCCCATGTTTAGTGTTGGTTTGGGAAGTGTTCTTTGTGATTGTTCTGAGCTAAACCTATTCTTACAATGGGTTTTGAGAAGTGTAGACAATTACAAATATTTCAATTTGCACTGGGAATTGGTTCGTTAGATGGATTCCAAGGAACTCAGGAGATAAAGTGTTCTCTATAAAGTCACAAGGAGGCTATTCAAAGAAATCAAAGCTCGATTCTTATAGTTACAATGAAAATCCATGAGCAATACAACCATATTACTTCTCAAATAACAACCATTATGGGAACCCTGGTGTAACAAAAACCTCAGATCAATATATTGGGTCGAATGTAACATGCTCTGGAACATGGTAGTCAATTTGACCAAGGGTGAGCAGTATGGAGCTTCTAATCAAGCACAATATGTCAACTCAACCTATGGGAGACCAAGCGAAGCCAGTAAATCAACTCCCAAAGAATGTGGAACCAGTCAAGCAAGTTTCTAATTCATCCAAGGAAGTAATGGATGAAGTCGTCAACAATCGTGCATTTGTCAAGTTTATATGTATTTCAAAGTACTCAGGTTTTTAGCTATGTTCTAGAGAATCTACACCACTAGGCTCTTTTGGAATGTTTTGTATTTTGATCTAGTTATGATGTACAACTATACAATGGAAGCTAGTTCTTTTTAGTTTTTGTTTTAAATGTTTTGAGACATACTATGATGTGCTCTCGTTGCAAGATTTTGTTGCATCTTTTACTTAATATAAAATCTTCCAATTATGATTAAAATAAAAAATATAATTCCAATGATAAAATTTAAAAAAATTCAAAATGTATAATTTACTATGCTACACCCCATCAAAAATACAATTTCACTTCTCAAAAATTTAAGAAGCAATGAAATCTCAAAGTTATCCAAAATGCAACTTCACTTACTCAAGAAATTAAAAATGCAATGAGATGCAATAGTTCTTGCAAATCTCAAAATCTAGAACTCAAAATAAAAAATACAATTCCAATAATGGATCCTTTGGAAATTCAAGATTTATAATCTACCTACAATTCCAGATATGTATTGACCCAAGAGATGGAGACATAGGGGAGTCAAAACTTGCAGAAGAATTCAGGGTTGTGGATGCTTTCGAGTATCCTCTTAAGATATTCGACTTATGGGTGGCGGGGTTTAATGGGCTGAGAGGTTTCGAAGAGCGGTTGAGAAGACTAGGGTCATGGCTTGCCAACCTAATCTACCTACAAGAGTAAGGATACACATGGAGGCACTATCTCACATTATAACGCTTTTCATAGTCATGGTTGTGGTGTCCAACATCTTGAGAGGGAATGTGAACTAGAGGTGGTGACCTTCAGAACATTGGTTGGAGGGAACGCCCTTCTAAGGGGAATTTTCTACTAGATTTCTCAGTTGCTTGGTGCCATGATTACATGGGTTTTTTGACAATGCCCTAGTTTTGAGTGTTGTGTGGCTATGGCCGAACGCAATAAACACATATCAAGGGGTAAATCTACCTCCAAAGGCCACTCTCTTACTCATTCTAGCAAGCAGGGGTATGTTGGATGAAATCGATCAAGGGAACATTCACCCTTGGAGTATAAGTCACTTGATTGTCACAATTTACAAGGTACCCACAACATTGTCGTGTCTCTTAATGATAAATTTGTTTCAATTGTAGTTCCACAAGTTAGTAATGCAACAGAATGATTGTCACTACCTCATTTCAACCCTTCGGGCTTAACTTCTACTCAATCCGATCTGACTGAAAGTGTAGGGAAAGACCCAGAAGCATAGATGATGAAGGAGAAGTCTATCTCACAGAAGGATGTGTTTTCCTTAGTTACAATTTCTCTAGATATGCAGCTAGAGGTGAAAATTATTGATGCTCAACAAGACTTTGTGGACTTTATTAGAATTGACAGGAATAGATGCATCCTCAAACTCAACCCACTTCTTCAACCCCGGCCTTTGAAAAGGCTAAGATCCCTACCACTCAAAGCAATGTGGATCCTCATGAAGGGGATTCCAATTTTTTAGCCAGTAACAAAGAGTATGCAGAGGGACCCCTGAATCTAGAGCATCTTGAGGTGATATTGTATTTCCTTCACCACATGTTGGATGAGACAACTTTCCATAAATTGTGCTTGTTGAATTGGGAGGTGAAAGGAGTTTCTTTGAATTCATATTTGGGTTTTGGTTATAAGTATGTGTGTCTCGTGTTCAACACTAAATCAATAGCTCGACTAGTTTTTCAATATGGTACATGGCATATTGTGGGTTCCCTAACTTATGTGCTGATCCAAAATGGATCAAGGAAGGCCTATAAATCAAAGTTCTCATAATCGGACGAAACCAGTGCCACTGTGCCTGTCTAGCCATATAATTTTTTCCTCAAACGAACACCGTATGCAAAAGTTATCACGTTCTGACCGAATTCCCAAACATGCAAAAAGTCAACTAGTCAAAGTCAACGCTGACATCAGCAGTACGATAACTAACGTCATCATGCTATTGTGGTGTCATAGGGAGGTGACATGTGTCACTCAAATTCGATGTTTTCATATTGAGTTGGCACCTGTATAGATATGACATGTGGCACTATACGGATGATGACGTGGCAGTCTATACATGACGTGGCCCAATGGCATGCTGACAAGTGGAAATACGGATTATAGTTGGGTTGTACGGATGCTGACATGGTAGGATGAATGTGAAGTATGGACATGATGTGGCATGACACGTGGTTGTACAAGTGACTGGGTTGTATGGATGTTGATGTGGCAGCTGATTGGGATGTACGACAATGACATGGCATGCTAACTATACGTTGAATGTGCTAGTACAGACCAATCACAGGGAGACACATGGCCCAATCAGAGGGTGCCACGTGGCACCCCGGATTTAGTCAATAACGACTAGTTCAAAATTGTTGTGGCTCTGGGGGATTCGAACTCCCAACCTCCATGGGTGCAACAGCCTAACAACCATTGGCTAATCGTGCCTGCTATACATGTGGCTTGCTATGTATTTGGCGTAAATACTATTTGAGTTGACGTGTGGCGAGATGGTCGGTGGGGGCCAGCCTTGACCAACCAGGGGCTATGTCTCTGGGGCTTTAACCGTTGCAGACGTGTGGGAGCTAGGACTATGTCCATATGGCCATGCCAATGACCAGAGGCTTAAAATCAGGGGCTAAGCCAAGAAATGTGGGCACGTGGAAGTATAGGGTGTGGCCATATGGGCCAACGCCACAAGACCAAGAGCTTAGATCGAAGGGGGCAGAGCAGGTCAGCCTAGCCCTCGGCCACATGGCAGAGACCACATGACCAGGAGCCTGCGAATAGGGGTTTGTGCTCTGCATTTTTCTAAATTTGGGTTTTTCAACCTTATAATATAATTTTTAATGTTGATTTAGCCTAATTTTGGGAGATATGGAGCCCTTTTTGAGGCCAGATCTTGGGAGGAAGTTGGGAGGATGTTACCAACTTCAAATCTATATAAACCATAGGTTCTTGGAAGCCTTAGACAGGTTCAGCAAAGGAGAAATTATATAGAATTGTGAATCCAAAGTCATTTTTATGCAGTGAAACCATTGAGGAGAGGAACTTTGCTGTCCAATTCTGGGAGCTTCGCTCAACCGTTTTCAGTGTCGTTAGTTGTGTTGGATTTTTGAGGTCGATCAGAACACATCCAGACTATTTTGTAATCCACTTGACACTTTTCTGATGTACTTTTGAAGCTTTGAAGAGAAATAAGAAAGCCTCACCCATTGAGATAAAGGCCCAGAGACGTAGGCAATCTTGTCGAACTCCATTAACAACTTTGTTATTATGGTTTGTTGATTATTTGTGCTTACTTTCAGATCTTCATTTCTTATTATGGCTACCATGTTATATCATTAATTATTCGGCTTTCTTCAATTCCTAAATGGTTAATGAACTCATTCTTTAAAACTTAACCATAGACTTTAATTGATCTTTTCAGATCAAGTGGTATCAGAGCGGGTTAACGACTGGTTTTTGAGTTTGCATGATTACCAGGGAAAAGTTGAATCGTGGTGAAGGCGAGATTTTCGAAGAGAATCCTGAGATTGGATTGAGAAAGAGGACTTATCAAAGTGAGAAGATGACATCGGAAGAGGGATTTTCTCATAGCGAGATAGAGTTTCAAAAGAGCTTCTTTGCCATGTCGGAGATGGTAAAAATTTTATATGATGATTACTTGGAGAGGAAGAGACCGATTCTAGGTGAATCTTCAAAAGACAAAAGTGAAGAAGGAGAGGATCCTCCTAAACCTCCTTCTTCTCCATCAACTTCTTCTTCTTCAAGTACAAGTTCCAAATCCACCGCAAGAAAACATTCCCATAAACATAAACATGATATGCCTTTACTTAATCTTGATGTGAAGTTTGAATTACCCATGTATGATGGTGAAGTCAATGCAACGAGACTTGATAACTGGTTCAAACAGATGGAAGTTTATTGCAGTGTGCAAAAAATCAAGGATGAGGCAACTCAAATCAAATTGGCATCGCTTTGACTTGCAGAGACAACACTCATCTAGTGGCAAAGAAAGTTGCAAAATGGCACGCAACAAGTGGGTAATGTATTTACATCATGGCAAGGTTTTGTTTCTTCACTTAAAAAGCAATTTTATCCTTTGGGTTATAAATAGAAGTCTTTAATTGAGTGGCAATTTCTTAAACTAAGAAAGGGACAAACAATGCAAGAATACACAGATGAATTTCATAAGATGGCATTAATGTTAGACGTTCCATTACATAACCAAGAAACTATTATGAAGTATATAGGAGGTTTATTTGCACACATAACACTGTATTTATGTTTGGACCTACTGATCTTGATGAGGTTTATGTTCAAACAACATACATTGAGGCAGGGAAAACATGAGCTGGTGTATCAGGGGAATCGCCTTCAAGAAAAGTCAGCAAAATGAAGGGGAATGGCAAGAAAGAAAATTCAGTGACAAGAAGGGAAGAGAAGCTCTCTTGCAAGCATTGCAAGAAAGAAGGGCATGATGATGACCATTGTTGGAAATTGCATCCCGAGAAGAGACCCAAGTGGTTCAAAGAAAGGGAAGGGAGGCAAATAGTTGCAGCAACAACATGACCAACATACTTGGGATCGGATTAGGGTGATGAGTTTAAAATCACAGCAGTTGGTTTGACAGGTAAAATTGGTGATGGATATGATTTAGAAGTAAATTGTTTCACATAAGGGTCATAATGAAGCATACTAAGGTCGACACATTGGTAGATAGTGGATCTCAATTTAACTTGATTTCAGAGGAAGTGGTTAAACAATTGGGATTAAACACTCAAATGCATCATAAACCTTACTCACTTAAATGGATGAGCAACAATCATAAATTGCACATAACAAAGCAATGCACTTTAAAGTTTGTGATTTCATCAAAATTTGTGGATGAGGTAACGTGTGATGTGGTGCCACTTAATGAATGTGGAATGGTCTTAGGGAATCCTTATTTGTATGATCGCAAAGCAATCTTCTACAGGGAACATAATCAATATCACTTAATCAAATAAAGCAATGAATATGTTGTACATTCTCATCACTTAAAAGAAAATCAATCTCTACAAGCAATGGAACAATTAAGGAAGGAAGCTCATGCAAGAAACACACCTATAATTGTGCCAAATCAAGTAGTTGATACATGAGATGATTGTAGAATGGAAGTTCAATCATACTTTGCTTCAAGATAAGCTAATGTCGTGCAAGTACTACAAACATATTAGCTCGTTTGCAGTCATATTTCTGATGTTATCATTGTTAATGTTTTCAATATGGATGGGAGTGGCTTCAGTAAGATGTGATAGAGTACAAGTGGCTAACAATATGTTGTCAGTTGTCATGGTTGTTTTGCAATTGATCTTGATGAGACAGGTGCACAAGACAGAGTTTAAAGACAGAGAACAAGTGAGGTGGTCTATCCCACACTTGATGACTGGTTAGTACCCTTTTAGAGGAACAAAAGGTCTTAGTGGGGAGGCGTGATCCAAAATGGATCTAGGAAGGCCTAAAAATCAAAGTTCTTAGAATCAAACGAAACCAGTGCCATTGTGTCCATCTCGTTGCGTTGATTTCGTCCATATAATTGTTTCCTCAAATGGACATCGTATGTGAAAGTTATCACGTTCTGACCGAATTCCCAAACAGGGAAAAAGTCACGTGGTCAAAGTCAACAGTCAAAGTCAACGCTGATGTGAGCAGTACCATAGGTGAAGTCATGATGACATCATCATGTTGATGTGTCATCACCAGGAGGTGACATGTGTCACTCGAATTTGACATTTTCGGGTTGAGTTGGCACTTGTATGGATTTGACACGTGGCACTATACGGATGTTGACATGGCAGTCCATACATGACGTGGCCCAATGGCAGATTGACACATGGCAGTACAGATGACAGCTAGGATGTACGGATGCTGACATCACAGGATGACTTTGCAGTATGGATGTGACGTGGCACGACACGTGGTTGTACGACATGTGACTATGTTGTACAAATGATGATGTGGAAACTGACTATGATGTACAGAAATGATGTGGCACGTTGACTGTACTGGTACAGACCAATCATAGGGTGACACGTGGCCCAATTAGAGGGCACCACGTGGCACCCCAGATTTAGTCAATGACAACTAGTTCAAAATTGTTGTGGCTCCGGGAGATTCGAACTCTCGACCTCCATGGGCGTAACAGCCTAACAACCATGGGCTAACTATGTTTTCTATACATGTGGCTTGCTATGTATTTGGCGTAAATACTATTTGAGTTGACATGTGGCAAGATTTGGGGGTAAGCCTTGTTAGAAGGGGGCCAGCCCTGACCGATGAAGGGCTACGTATTCGGGGGTTTAACCATTGCAAACGTGTGGGAGCCAGGACTATGGCCATATGGCCATGCCAACGACTAGAGGCTTTAAATCAAGGGCTAAGCCAAGAAATGTGGGTGCGTGGAAGTATAGGGTGTGGCCATATGGGACAACGCCATAAGACCAGGAGCTTAGATCGGAGGGGCCAGAGCACGCCAGCCCAGCCCTCGACCACATGACTAGGAGCCTGCGAATAGGGGATTGCGCTCTACATTTTTCTAAATTTGGATTTTTCAACCTTATAATATAATTTTTAATGCTGATTTAGCTCGATTTTGGGAGATTTTGGTCATTTTTGGGAGATCTTGAGCCCTTTTTTAGGCCAGATCTTGGGAGGAAGTTGGGAGGATGTTACCAACTTCAAATATATATAAAACATAGTTTCTTGGTAGCCTTAGATAGGTTCAGTAGAGGAGAAATTCTATAGAATTGTGAAGCCAAAGTCATTTTTATGTAGGGAAGCCATTGAGGAGAGGAACTTTGCAGGCCAATTATAGGAGCTTCGCTCAACCATTTTCGGTGTCGTCATTTGTGTTGGATTCTTGAGGTCGATAAGAACACATCCAGACAAGTTTGTAATCCATTTGACACTTTTCCGATGTACTTTTGAAGCTTTGAAGAGAAATAAGAAATCCTCGCCCACTGAGACAAAGGCCCAGAGACGTAGGTGATCTTGCCGAACTCCGTTAACAACTTTGTTGTTATGATTTGTTGATTCTTTGTGCTTACTTTCAGAACTTCATTTCTTATTATGGTTGCCATGTTATATCATTAATTCTTCCGCTTTCTCCAATTCCTAAATGGTTAATGAACTCATGCTTTAAAAATTAACCATAGTCTTTAATTGATCTTTTTGGATCATGTGTAATCCTAGAGAGCTGATTTTAATCTGGAGTATCCTGGTCAAGCCAACTATCCATTGTGGCTTGAGTTTTATGTGCTTCTAACTGATTTGAGTCCTTTTGTAGATCTGTTTGCTAACCGTTTTGGCAAGGTTTCGATCCCAGATGGAAAACATAACTCTTTTTTACCTAATCCAAGAGTCTATGTGGAGGTTGATTTGAAGAAGAAATTGTCGTCGTTTATTTATGTGATGATTGTGGATGGAGTTTGACCACAAAAATTTCGATATCTAAATTTGTCGAATGCCTAATTTTCTTTCCAAGTGCAAGATCATCTCATCCAATATTGTCCTCATCGAAAAACCCCTCCAGGGGCTCACCCATATTCAGGTGATGTATGTGCTTCAACGTCAGTGGCCCCGACTGATCAGGTGGGTTCATTAGTTGGTTCAACCCAGGTTTGTAAGGAGGTAACCTTTAAGGCCCATGTGGGAGGGACCATCCCTTTATCGAGCCCTAGATATGGCAACATGGTGTGTGGAGTAGAGATTCAAGAGACTTATAAAGGCATTGGAGGCCGAATAAAACAATAAACTCCCAACAACTCAAGGGTTTCTCTGGTTCTTCTAGTTAATCTGTCGGTCTAGACCATGCAAACAACTTCATCGAGTGGTAATGATCCTATTCAAAATATGGAGAAGGGATGGGTTAAACCTAACAAGCATAAGGGGAATTCATCTCCTACATTTTTGGACAAGCCTAATAGTTTGGTGAGCCCATCCTCGTGGGTAAAGTCCTTTAAGAACACGGTGACACACTCGCCTGAGGAGGGGCAACTTCCTTGACAATGTCTAATAAGTTCATCACTTTGGCCAATCCCTTGTTCTTTGAATGAAGCTCTCTCTTTTTTTAGGGAATGTCAAAGGGATGATGATTCCAGGTAGGAAGTAGGTTGTTCAAGGAGTTATTCAAAAAGTTAAGCCAAAAATAGTATTTTTGCAAGAGGTCAAATCATTCGGATTTGAGCTTCACAATTGCATGAGTTATGTTTGGAATTGACCCTTTTGGGCCACATATCATGATTAGGGAATAGGTGGGGTGGTGTTACCCGTTTCACTGTATCTAAACAATTTTGTTACAGCTTCAAGGAGTGACCCAAGCAATCATTGTGTGTGGATTACTATTCTACTTCAGGAGAGCTTGTTGAGTTTTTTTTCTATGTATGCACCAAATATTAGACCCATACATATTCATCTCTGAGTGTGGATGGAAACCTCTCTTCCAAATGCGAAGTGGATAATTAGCGTAGATTGGTTGAATGAGATGGTGATAAGGAAGGAGGGGTTGGTTCTATGATTAGTGGTTCGAAGAAGCATGCTTGGTCTAAGTGTAAAGCCTCTCTTCAATTGTTCGACCCCAGTAGGGGGAAGAAAGGAGTTGACTATGGTGGATGGTTTACTCGGTCCAACTTTAGATAGGTTCTTCCAATGTTCATGCTAGGCTAGATCAAATCTATGGCCCGAGGGATGATATCTCTTTTTCTAGGAATTTGTGTCTGGTTGATGTGTTTATTGCAGCTACAGGTTCGAATCACCTACCCAATATGACTTTTATTTTGATAGGGCATGTGGTGGACTCCAAACCTTTGCCTCTATTCAAGCTTAATGTTTCCCATTTGGAGTTTGTATATTTCAAGGCTTTGGTGCATGGTGTTTGAAATCTTGTTCCTCGTCATAGAGGGATCAAAGTGTGGATTTTATGGTGGGAGGCAACCATTTGTCATACTGTAAAGTTTATCAAGGGATGGGGTCACATGACTGCACGAAATCGTAGGAGAGCTTCAAGAGGCCTGACAGAAATTAGAGGTGTGTATTCCCTTGGAGGAGGACATGCATAACATCACCCTCTAGGAGGATGCAACTCAGTTTGAGATGGTGGTTTGCAAGGAGGAGTATATTACTATAAGGGCTCAAGTAAGAGCTCGACTACAGTGAATTCAGGAGAGAGACGATGGATCTAAGTTCTTCTTCGACTTCTTGAAGAGTTGGTGGCTGATAGAGTTCTTGTTCTACGAAGAGAGGAAGAGACTCTCGAGGAGAACCCAACGAAGATCTGAGGTATGTTTAATGCTCACTTTCAAAATATGTTCTCTGAATACCACTTGCTGGAGTCAATTGTGGTTGCTAGGAAGGATTGCTTTAGAGTGGTTCCTCACAAAGTATCGATTGGAGTCATGATAGATTGGAAATAGATTTTACAAAAGAAGAATTTTTTGTTTCCCTCTCTTCAATGCATAATGAGAAGTTCTCGGGTATTGATGGTTTTCCTTGTGAGTTTTACAAGGAGATGTGGGACAAAGTGGGTGACAATTTTTGCAATCTTGCACATGAGGTCTTTTCCACATGGAGTCTTTCATAAATGCTTCATCAGGGACTAATCAATCTTATTCTGAAGAATACAACTAGAGATTCTATTGGTGGATGGTGGCCAATAACTTTATTGAACGTTGTTTATAAAATTATGTCCAAGGCTCTAGCTAGGAGAGTCTGAGACGTTTCCAGGAAAATTGTTCATTGAGAGAAAATAGGCTTTGTACATAGACAATTTATTTTGGATACAATCTTGTCTACTTGGGAGGCCATGGAGTGGTCCAGGGAGTCTGGTCAATGAGCACTCTTCCTGTCAAATCGATTTTGACAAAGCATATGATCATATTGATTGGACATTTATCACCAATATGTTAACTTGCCTGGCGTTTGCCAACATTGTGTTCGTATGATCAACACCTTGTTTACATATGGCTCTACTTTTGTTTCAATGAATAATGTTTTGTTCCCCCCCATCCATCTCCACAAGTCTATTAGAAAAGGGTGTCATTTGGCCCCTTATCTCTATGTTTTGACAGTTGATGCTATTGGATATCTACTAGAGGCAGTGCATTTTTTGGGTCATATTAGA
Organism: Picea glauca; assembly: GCA_000966675.3. NCBI lineage: Eukaryota > Viridiplantae > Streptophyta > Pinopsida > Pinales > Pinaceae > Picea > Picea glauca. The sequence continues at coordinate 63,179 of JZKD02S1790160.1, read as the reverse complement.
GGTATTTCTCTCCCCAGGGGGAGGAGATGATTAACAACCATTTTGTAAACGACTCTCTTTTGTCGGTCTACGTTGATCAACAGTCGGTCTCAACTGTCAAGGATTGTCTTGCAGTGTTCTATGAGGCTTCATGTCACATACCCACTACAACGTAATAAAATTTTCATTTTTCCTCAAGGGATAGAATCCTCGAAGTCCTACGGGGGTCTAGTGCAGGCTAGTTCTTCCCTGTTCACCTCCATGTGATCCTGGGTTAGGACCACAGGCCAAACAAACCAGGTGCCTTTTCGTGTTTCGCGACTCAACGATACAATTGAGTCCAATCTTGGAGGTAGAATGGTGAGGGGGCTTCGGAATGAAACCCTGGCTGTAGATCTAGGCGCATAGATTTTGGTCGTCCAGATCTACCCGCCGCTTAACGACAAAGTACTAGCTCCCTTTATTTTGTCCCTAGTTCGATAGGACCACATACGCGCCTAAATGCAGGCGCCTTTCACAACTCGCGACCTCGCGAGTCGTGAGCCGAAAACCCTCGAATTTTCTTCACAAATCACTAATACCCGAGATCACGAAATGGGTATAGCTTCCTTCTGTCATCGTCCTCTGCGCATGACCGCCGGCTAGGCTAAACTCTAGCTCCTCGCACTATTCGTCGCTTCGTGAGTTCAATGGTTGGACTCTCTCTCCTCACTTATGCGATCCTTCGAGACTTGAGAGTCAACGAAGGTTGACCTTCCCTTCGCACTGCTCGCAACTCGCCCCTTCACAAGTTGTAGCATCGAATCTTGGCACCTTCCTTTCACGAACCCTCGAGAAGCGATATTTAATTTTCCCTCTTGCGTTCTCGCTACTTGCGACTTCGTAAGTCCAAGTGTTGAGCTCTCATGCCCTTCTCCTGCGAATCCTTGAGACACAAGAAGTCAACAGAGCATTGAATCCCTTCTCTAGGCGATGCGTGTCCACCCGTCAATCACGCGGGCCCCACCTTGAAGTTTTGCCATGTTTTCTCTCGTGCTCGGCTCTCGGCACTTCGATACTCGTGACTTGGAGCATCCAACCTTTGGGCTCTTACCTTGCGAACCTCCGAGTTTACGAGATCCCTGGATCTCTGCCACCTGTCCTCCTCGGATGGACAATCCTGATCCTCTCGTGGCTTCGCCACTCGCGACTTGGAACATCCAACCTTTGGGCTCTTACCTTGCGAACCTCCAAGTTCACGAGATCCCTGGATCTCTGCCACCTGTCCTCCTCGGATGGAC
>JZKD02S1790160.1:27568-61870 GCA_000966675.3 Picea glauca | reverse complement strand
TACAAGTTCCAAATCCACCGCAAGAAAACATTCCCATAAACATAAACATGATATGCCTTTACTTAATCTTGATGTGAAGTTTGAATTACCCATGTATGATGGTGAAGTCAATGCAACGAGACTTGATAACTGGTTCAAACAGATGGAAGTTTATTGCAGTGTGCAAAAAATCAAGGATGAGGCAACTCAAATCAAATTGGCATCGCTTTGACTTGCAGAGACAACACTCATCTAGTGGCAAAGAAAGTTGCAAAATGGCACGCAACAAGTGGGTAATGTATTTACATCATGGCAAGGTTTTGTTTCTTCACTTAAAAAGCAATTTTATCCTTTGGGTTATAAATAGAAGTCTTTAATTGAGTGGCAATTTCTTAAACTAAGAAAGGGACAAACAATGCAAGAATACACAGATGAATTTCATAAGATGGCATTAATGTTAGACGTTCCATTACATAACCAAGAAACTATTATGAAGTATATAGGAGGTTTATTTGCACACATAACACTGTATTTATGTTTGGACCTACTGATCTTGATGAGGTTTATGTTCAAACAACATACATTGAGGCAGGGAAAACATGAGCTGGTGTATCAGGGGAATCGCCTTCAAGAAAAGTCAGCAAAATGAAGGGGAATGGCAAGAAAGAAAATTCAGTGACAAGAAGGGAAGAGAAGCTCTCTTGCAAGCATTGCAAGAAAGAAGGGCATGATGATGACCATTGTTGGAAATTGCATCCCGAGAAGAGACCCAAGTGGTTCAAAGAAAGGGAAGGGAGGCAAATAGTTGCAGCAACAACATGACCAACATACTTGGGATCGGATTAGGGTGATGAGTTTAAAATCACAGCAGTTGGTTTGACAGGTAAAATTGGTGATGGATATGATTTAGAAGTAAATTGTTTCACATAAGGGTCATAATGAAGCATACTAAGGTCGACACATTGGTAGATAGTGGATCTCAATTTAACTTGATTTCAGAGGAAGTGGTTAAACAATTGGGATTAAACACTCAAATGCATCATAAACCTTACTCACTTAAATGGATGAGCAACAATCATAAATTGCACATAACAAAGCAATGCACTTTAAAGTTTGTGATTTCATCAAAATTTGTGGATGAGGTAACGTGTGATGTGGTGCCACTTAATGAATGTGGAATGGTCTTAGGGAATCCTTATTTGTATGATCGCAAAGCAATCTTCTACAGGGAACATAATCAATATCACTTAATCAAATAAAGCAATGAATATGTTGTACATTCTCATCACTTAAAAGAAAATCAATCTCTACAAGCAATGGAACAATTAAGGAAGGAAGCTCATGCAAGAAACACACCTATAATTGTGCCAAATCAAGTAGTTGATACATGAGATGATTGTAGAATGGAAGTTCAATCATACTTTGCTTCAAGATAAGCTAATGTCGTGCAAGTACTACAAACATATTAGCTCGTTTGCAGTCATATTTCTGATGTTATCATTGTTAATGTTTTCAATATGGATGGGAGTGGCTTCAGTAAGATGTGATAGAGTACAAGTGGCTAACAATATGTTGTCAGTTGTCATGGTTGTTTTGCAATTGATCTTGATGAGACAGGTGCACAAGACAGAGTTTAAAGACAGAGAACAAGTGAGGTGGTCTATCCCACACTTGATGACTGGTTAGTACCCTTTTAGAGGAACAAAAGGTCTTAGTGGGGAGGCGTGATCCAAAATGGATCTAGGAAGGCCTAAAAATCAAAGTTCTTAGAATCAAACGAAACCAGTGCCATTGTGTCCATCTCGTTGCGTTGATTTCGTCCATATAATTGTTTCCTCAAATGGACATCGTATGTGAAAGTTATCACGTTCTGACCGAATTCCCAAACAGGGAAAAAGTCACGTGGTCAAAGTCAACAGTCAAAGTCAACGCTGATGTGAGCAGTACCATAGGTGAAGTCATGATGACATCATCATGTTGATGTGTCATCACCAGGAGGTGACATGTGTCACTCGAATTTGACATTTTCGGGTTGAGTTGGCACTTGTATGGATTTGACACGTGGCACTATACGGATGTTGACATGGCAGTCCATACATGACGTGGCCCAATGGCAGATTGACACATGGCAGTACAGATGACAGCTAGGATGTACGGATGCTGACATCACAGGATGACTTTGCAGTATGGATGTGACGTGGCACGACACGTGGTTGTACGACATGTGACTATGTTGTACAAATGATGATGTGGAAACTGACTATGATGTACAGAAATGATGTGGCACGTTGACTGTACTGGTACAGACCAATCATAGGGTGACACGTGGCCCAATTAGAGGGCACCACGTGGCACCCCAGATTTAGTCAATGACAACTAGTTCAAAATTGTTGTGGCTCCGGGAGATTCGAACTCTCGACCTCCATGGGCGTAACAGCCTAACAACCATGGGCTAACTATGTTTTCTATACATGTGGCTTGCTATGTATTTGGCGTAAATACTATTTGAGTTGACATGTGGCAAGATTTGGGGGTAAGCCTTGTTAGAAGGGGGCCAGCCCTGACCGATGAAGGGCTACGTATTCGGGGGTTTAACCATTGCAAACGTGTGGGAGCCAGGACTATGGCCATATGGCCATGCCAACGACTAGAGGCTTTAAATCAAGGGCTAAGCCAAGAAATGTGGGTGCGTGGAAGTATAGGGTGTGGCCATATGGGACAACGCCATAAGACCAGGAGCTTAGATCGGAGGGGCCAGAGCACGCCAGCCCAGCCCTCGACCACATGACTAGGAGCCTGCGAATAGGGGATTGCGCTCTACATTTTTCTAAATTTGGATTTTTCAACCTTATAATATAATTTTTAATGCTGATTTAGCTCGATTTTGGGAGATTTTGGTCATTTTTGGGAGATCTTGAGCCCTTTTTTAGGCCAGATCTTGGGAGGAAGTTGGGAGGATGTTACCAACTTCAAATATATATAAAACATAGTTTCTTGGTAGCCTTAGATAGGTTCAGTAGAGGAGAAATTCTATAGAATTGTGAAGCCAAAGTCATTTTTATGTAGGGAAGCCATTGAGGAGAGGAACTTTGCAGGCCAATTATAGGAGCTTCGCTCAACCATTTTCGGTGTCGTCATTTGTGTTGGATTCTTGAGGTCGATAAGAACACATCCAGACAAGTTTGTAATCCATTTGACACTTTTCCGATGTACTTTTGAAGCTTTGAAGAGAAATAAGAAATCCTCGCCCACTGAGACAAAGGCCCAGAGACGTAGGTGATCTTGCCGAACTCCGTTAACAACTTTGTTGTTATGATTTGTTGATTCTTTGTGCTTACTTTCAGAACTTCATTTCTTATTATGGTTGCCATGTTATATCATTAATTCTTCCGCTTTCTCCAATTCCTAAATGGTTAATGAACTCATGCTTTAAAAATTAACCATAGTCTTTAATTGATCTTTTTGGATCATGTGTAATCCTAGAGAGCTGATTTTAATCTGGAGTATCCTGGTCAAGCCAACTATCCATTGTGGCTTGAGTTTTATGTGCTTCTAACTGATTTGAGTCCTTTTGTAGATCTGTTTGCTAACCGTTTTGGCAAGGTTTCGATCCCAGATGGAAAACATAACTCTTTTTTACCTAATCCAAGAGTCTATGTGGAGGTTGATTTGAAGAAGAAATTGTCGTCGTTTATTTATGTGATGATTGTGGATGGAGTTTGACCACAAAAATTTCGATATCTAAATTTGTCGAATGCCTAATTTTCTTTCCAAGTGCAAGATCATCTCATCCAATATTGTCCTCATCGAAAAACCCCTCCAGGGGCTCACCCATATTCAGGTGATGTATGTGCTTCAACGTCAGTGGCCCCGACTGATCAGGTGGGTTCATTAGTTGGTTCAACCCAGGTTTGTAAGGAGGTAACCTTTAAGGCCCATGTGGGAGGGACCATCCCTTTATCGAGCCCTAGATATGGCAACATGGTGTGTGGAGTAGAGATTCAAGAGACTTATAAAGGCATTGGAGGCCGAATAAAACAATAAACTCCCAACAACTCAAGGGTTTCTCTGGTTCTTCTAGTTAATCTGTCGGTCTAGACCATGCAAACAACTTCATCGAGTGGTAATGATCCTATTCAAAATATGGAGAAGGGATGGGTTAAACCTAACAAGCATAAGGGGAATTCATCTCCTACATTTTTGGACAAGCCTAATAGTTTGGTGAGCCCATCCTCGTGGGTAAAGTCCTTTAAGAACACGGTGACACACTCGCCTGAGGAGGGGCAACTTCCTTGACAATGTCTAATAAGTTCATCACTTTGGCCAATCCCTTGTTCTTTGAATGAAGCTCTCTCTTTTTTTAGGGAATGTCAAAGGGATGATGATTCCAGGTAGGAAGTAGGTTGTTCAAGGAGTTATTCAAAAAGTTAAGCCAAAAATAGTATTTTTGCAAGAGGTCAAATCATTCGGATTTGAGCTTCACAATTGCATGAGTTATGTTTGGAATTGACCCTTTTGGGCCACATATCATGATTAGGGAATAGGTGGGGTGGTGTTACCCGTTTCACTGTATCTAAACAATTTTGTTACAGCTTCAAGGAGTGACCCAAGCAATCATTGTGTGTGGATTACTATTCTACTTCAGGAGAGCTTGTTGAGTTTTTTTTCTATGTATGCACCAAATATTAGACCCATACATATTCATCTCTGAGTGTGGATGGAAACCTCTCTTCCAAATGCGAAGTGGATAATTAGCGTAGATTGGTTGAATGAGATGGTGATAAGGAAGGAGGGGTTGGTTCTATGATTAGTGGTTCGAAGAAGCATGCTTGGTCTAAGTGTAAAGCCTCTCTTCAATTGTTCGACCCCAGTAGGGGGAAGAAAGGAGTTGACTATGGTGGATGGTTTACTCGGTCCAACTTTAGATAGGTTCTTCCAATGTTCATGCTAGGCTAGATCAAATCTATGGCCCGAGGGATGATATCTCTTTTTCTAGGAATTTGTGTCTGGTTGATGTGTTTATTGCAGCTACAGGTTCGAATCACCTACCCAATATGACTTTTATTTTGATAGGGCATGTGGTGGACTCCAAACCTTTGCCTCTATTCAAGCTTAATGTTTCCCATTTGGAGTTTGTATATTTCAAGGCTTTGGTGCATGGTGTTTGAAATCTTGTTCCTCGTCATAGAGGGATCAAAGTGTGGATTTTATGGTGGGAGGCAACCATTTGTCATACTGTAAAGTTTATCAAGGGATGGGGTCACATGACTGCACGAAATCGTAGGAGAGCTTCAAGAGGCCTGACAGAAATTAGAGGTGTGTATTCCCTTGGAGGAGGACATGCATAACATCACCCTCTAGGAGGATGCAACTCAGTTTGAGATGGTGGTTTGCAAGGAGGAGTATATTACTATAAGGGCTCAAGTAAGAGCTCGACTACAGTGAATTCAGGAGAGAGACGATGGATCTAAGTTCTTCTTCGACTTCTTGAAGAGTTGGTGGCTGATAGAGTTCTTGTTCTACGAAGAGAGGAAGAGACTCTCGAGGAGAACCCAACGAAGATCTGAGGTATGTTTAATGCTCACTTTCAAAATATGTTCTCTGAATACCACTTGCTGGAGTCAATTGTGGTTGCTAGGAAGGATTGCTTTAGAGTGGTTCCTCACAAAGTATCGATTGGAGTCATGATAGATTGGAAATAGATTTTACAAAAGAAGAATTTTTTGTTTCCCTCTCTTCAATGCATAATGAGAAGTTCTCGGGTATTGATGGTTTTCCTTGTGAGTTTTACAAGGAGATGTGGGACAAAGTGGGTGACAATTTTTGCAATCTTGCACATGAGGTCTTTTCCACATGGAGTCTTTCATAAATGCTTCATCAGGGACTAATCAATCTTATTCTGAAGAATACAACTAGAGATTCTATTGGTGGATGGTGGCCAATAACTTTATTGAACGTTGTTTATAAAATTATGTCCAAGGCTCTAGCTAGGAGAGTCTGAGACGTTTCCAGGAAAATTGTTCATTGAGAGAAAATAGGCTTTGTACATAGACAATTTATTTTGGATACAATCTTGTCTACTTGGGAGGCCATGGAGTGGTCCAGGGAGTCTGGTCAATGAGCACTCTTCCTGTCAAATCGATTTTGACAAAGCATATGATCATATTGATTGGACATTTATCACCAATATGTTAACTTGCCTGGCGTTTGCCAACATTGTGTTCGTATGATCAACACCTTGTTTACATATGGCTCTACTTTTGTTTCAATGAATAATGTTTTGTTCCCCCCCATCCATCTCCACAAGTCTATTAGAAAAGGGTGTCATTTGGCCCCTTATCTCTATGTTTTGACAGTTGATGCTATTGGATATCTACTAGAGGCAGTGCATTTTTTGGGTCATATTAGAGGTATTTCTCTCCCCAGGGGGAGGAGATGATTAACAACCATTTTGTAAATGACTCTCTTTTGTCGGTCTACGTTGATCAACAGTCGGTCTCAACTGTCAAGGATTGTCTTGCAGTGTTCTATGAGGCTTCATGTCACATACCCACTACAACGTAATAAAATTTTCGTTTTTCCTCAAGGGATAGAATCCTCGAAGTCCTACGGGGGTCTAGTGCAGGCTAGTTCTTCCCTGTTCACCTCCATGTGATCCTGGGTTAGGACCACAGGCCAAACAAACCAGGTGCCTTTTCGTGTTTCGCGACTCAACGATACAATTGAGTCCAATCTTGGAGGTAGAATGGTGAGGGGGCTTCGGAATGAAACCCTGGCTGTAGATCTAGGCGCATAGATTTTGGTCGTCCAGATCTACCCGCCGCTTAACGACAAAGTACTAGCTCCCTTTATTTTGTCCCTAGTTCGATAGGACCACATACGCGCCTAAATGCAGGCGCCTTTCACAACTCGCGACCTCGCGAGTCGTGAGCCGAAAACCCTCGAATTTTCTTCACAAATCACTAATACCCGAGATCACGAAATGGGTATAGCTTCCTTCTGTCATCGTCCTCTGCGCATGACCGCCGGCTAGGCTAAACTCTAGCTCCTCGCACTATTCGTCGCTTCGTGAGTTCAATGGTTGGACTCTCTCTCCTCACTTATGCGATCCTTCGAGACTTGAGAGTCAACGAAGGTTGACCTTCCCTTCGCACTGCTCGCAACTCGCCCCTTCACAAGTTGTAGCATCGAATCTTGGCACCTTCCTTTCACGAACCCTCGAGAAGCGATATTTAATTTTCCCTCTTGCGTTCTCGCTACTTGCGACTTCGTAAGTCCAAGTGTTGAGCTCTCATGCCCTTCTCCTGCGAATCCTTGAGACACAAGAAGTCAACAGAGCATTGAATCCCTTCTCTAGGCGATGCGTGTCCACCCGTCAATCACGCGGGCCCCACCTTGAAGTTTTGCCATGTTTTCTCTCGTGCTCGGCTCTCGGCACTTCGATACTCGTGACTTGGAGCATCCAACCTTTGGGCTCTTACCTTGCGAACCTCCGAGTTTACGAGATCCCTGGATCTCTGCCACCTGTCCTCCTCGGATGGACAATCCTGATCCTCTCGTGGCTTCGCCACTCGCGACTTGGAACATCCAACCTTTGGGCTCTTACCTTGCGAACCTCCAAGTTCACGAGATCCCTGGATCTCTGCCACCTGTCCTCCTCGGATGGACSATCCTGATCCTCTCGTGGCTTCGCCGCTCACGACTTGGAACATCCAACCTTTGGGCTCTTACCTTGCAAACCTCCAAGTTCGCGAGATCCCTGGATCTCTGCCACATGTCCTCCTCGGATGGACGGTTTAGATTATTTTGCCCCAATTCACGAGGGCTTAACCCTCATCTATCTCCCTATAGATCTAATGACTGTCATGTTTTCTAGCTAAGATCTGACGGTTCAGATCGGTCCTGACGTCGTGCCCTTTCCCACTACTCCTTGGACGTGGAAAAACCAACGGTCCAGATGTTCTCATGGACCCTGGGGGTCTACGATTCCAATCTCCTCGCTATTCACGAAGATAGAGGAAAAATGATTAAGGCAATTAACGCCCTCGTTTATTCCTTCAATTTTAACAGTTGTGAATGACCGTAGATCTCCCGACAGGATCTCATCCGTTGATCAATACTTATCCCTACGCTGATACTTCAGGATTTTAAGAGGGTCATTCCTCTTCGCACAGGGTTGTTAAGACTTGCACATTCAAGTCCTTTTTCCAGGTTCTTGGTAAACCTTTCCAAGGAGGGAATCTCTGCGAAGAGGTCTATTCCGAGGCATTCCTGGAGACAGATAAGGGGAAACAAATTCCCGAGAACAAACTAGAAGTCTGACTTGGATTCAACGTATGCATAATTAAAGTCATTTATCAACATAAGCTATGCGTGGTTTTTTCTGTTATAAGCATATACAAATACTAGTATTGATCAAAATACCACACAGACCTTCTTATAATGAAAACATTCACAGTTTCACAGCTTATGAGCATAATAATCAGAATATATATAATTCCAGATTCCAGAGGAAAAACACTTATCGAAAATAACACCAGGGTTAAGCAACTGCTGAGAGGGGTGCCCGTTTCCACCCAACCGTAGGCTTAGCGACTCCCAGGGGATTTACCACTAGCCACCCCCGAGCTGAGACCACGATGTTGTGAGACTATGTCTCTGTTTTCCAGTGACCAGAAGCGAAGGTTGCAATCCTTCCTCTCTGTTATCACTCACTCTACGTGTTCTAGAGTTCTCCCCTCGCATCTCCCCTTATCGCTTCTACCCCACGCCTTACCCTCTTGTGAGGTTGTGTGTGGCACGATTACCCTCGCGCTGGTCAGGCCTGACATCTCTATGGACGGGCGGTTCACCTCCCATCCCTCATTAAACCATCTACCTACCAGCCTGCGAGACATTTAATTCAGGGCCAGCGAGCCGCTTTTGGTTCTTTGGGCCAGTGGAGTCCAAATACGGTATTAATTCTCAATGGAAGTTAATGCCACCTTTCCAGGTTCCTTCCACCGCCATCGTGGTCTCTTTTTCTGCACATCCCCTCTCAGCAGTCCTGCAATAAAATTCCTAATGTTATTCACATTCATTGACCTTTCCCTCAAGGTCCATTTACATCACATATTCACATTTATGAGTTTTCCATAGTTCTTGGCCAGTCCAGTTATTTTTTACAAACTGGGGGAAACAGGGTGTTACACTTCATGGGAAATTGTTAGTGATCACAAGATGGACAACTGACTAGTTTCTCTTTAGGATCGACCCACGTGGTTTCCAACTGCTTGGAGATTTGTCTAGACAGGGGTTATTGTGTGGGGTATCTTACTATACCATTTGGGGTAGACCTTTCATCAATTGCTATGTCGTATTTGTAACTAGATATATTACACACAAGTTACTTTTTTGGCAGTGGAAGGATCTTCCCTTTGCTGTTAAGCTGACTGTGGTGAGCAGGATTCATCAAGCCTCCCACATATACTATGTGTCATGTTGGCTTCCAAGCAAGGCACAATTTCTCCAATTGGAACAGAATTTGTGCTTGTACTTGTGGGCCAAATATGGTGCGGCTCGTGGTCTTTCATTGGCCCCTTGGGCAGTCTTTATCATGCCCAAAGATGAGGGGGGGCTTGGTCTAATTGATATGGAAACCCATAACAACATTATGGTTGCCAAATGGGTGGTTTTAGGTGTTTGGAGGGCTCATCCCCTTGGTAGGTTTTGATGCGGCATAGATTGATTTCGACCCAACATGTTGGCAAAATAAATGGATTGTTAAATTTATGTGATATCAATTATGCTCCTCATAATTTCTGGATTTCAGGGTCCTTCATCTTCAGGATTATTTGAACAACTTGGAGGAGGGTGGCAGGTTTGGTTCATTGACAATGGTTAGGTAGTAGATCGGGTTGGGATCTGACTAGGAGGCCAATTTGGAGTTGGAAGCGGGAGGGTACTTGCATATCTAACCTCCCTCGGTTTTAGGCAAGGAGGCTTAGCAAAAAGAATATTTTCTTCCGGAGAAATCTTTGGGATTCCAAATCTCATTCTTGGAATACCTGGCATTCAGTGGCTAGGGAGTTTGCATTGCCTTTTGTGAATCAAGCAATCTTGATGGAGATTATTGGACTCAAACCCTAGGAGGAGATTTTTAAGATGAATATTGATATGGATAGACCCTTTTGGTGAGATTGAGAGTGGAGATTTGAACGTCCCTTGACTCAATATGATTCTTGTAAGCTCTACTCCATTATGTATCAGCGACATGAATTAGGTCCCACTCTCAATGCCAGGTGGATTCCTTCGAATGCAGAGAGCCATTGGATTTGGCAATTGCATGGGTCTGGTCGATTCGAGTTTCTTATAAGCTCTGGGTTTTTGTTTGGTTGGTGATATACCAAGGTCTCCCCTCCAAAGTTTGAGTGGCTAAAAGTGGTCTTTCTAATGGCCTTTGCCCCTCTTGTTTGAAGTTAGAGTTAGTGAAGCATATCTTGTGGGAATGTTCCATTGAAAGATCTTGTTGGGGTTAGGTTCAATCTCAATTGGAAAACATCCTTCAGGAGCATTTATATTAGCAGACAATTTTGTTCGTGATTCCAAATCGGTGATTCGACATTCCTTGGCTAGTATTTGGCACTGTTTGAGAGTTTTCGCTTTGTTTATAATTTGGAAACTCCGTTGCAAGTTTGTTTTTGACAATGACATTAGTTCTCAATTAATTTTTTGTCAATTATGGCTAGATGAGGTATGTATGCACCAAATATTAGATCCACGCGTATTCGTCTCTGAGTGTGGATGGAAACCTCTCTTCCAGATGTGAATTGGATATTTGGCATAGATTGGTTGAATGGCATGGTGATAGGGGAGGAGGGGTCGGTTCTGTGATTAGTGGTTTGAATCATGCTTTGTCTAAGTGTAAAGCCTCTCTTCAATTGTTCGACCTCGGTAGGGGAAGAAAGAGGTTGACTATGGTGGATGGTTTACTCGGTCCAACTTTAGATAGGTTCTTCCAACGTTCAAGCTAGGCTGGATCGAATCTATGACCCGAGGGATGATATCTCTTTTTCTGGGAATTTGCATCTAGTTGATGTGTTGATTGCATCTACAAGTTCGGATCACCTACCCAATATGACTTTTATTTTGATAGGGCATGTGGTGGACTCCAAACCTTTGCCTCTATTCAAGCTTAATGTTTCTCATTCAGAGTTTGCATATTTCAAGGCTTTGGTGCATAGTGCTTGAAATCTTGTTCCTCGTCATAGAGAGGTCAAAGTGTGGATTTTATGGTGGGAGGCGACCATTCATCATACTATGAAGTTTATCAAGGGATGGGGTCACATGATTTCATGAAAGCATAGGAGAGCTTCGAGAGGCCTGACGACAATTAGAGGTGTGTATTCTCTTGGAGGAGGACCTACATAACATCACCCTCTAGGAGGATGCAACTCAGTTTGAGATGGCGGTTTGCAAGGAGGAGTATATCACTATAGGGGCTCAAGTCAAATCTCGACTACAGTGGATTTAGGAGGGCGACGATGGATCTAAGTTCTTGTTCGACTTCTTGAAGAGGTGGTAGCTGATAGAGTTCTTGGTCTACAAAGAGAGGACGAGACTCTCGAGGAGAACCCAACGAAGATCCAAGGTATGTTTAGTGCTCTCTTTCAAAATATTTTCTCTGAATACCACTTGTTGGAGTTAGTTGTCGCTGCTAGGAAGGCTTGTTTTTGAGTGGTTCCTCACAAAGTATCGATTTGAGTCATAATAGATTGGAAGAGATTTTACAAAAGAAGAAGTTTTTGCTTCCCTCTCTTCAATGCATAATGGGAATTCCTCGGGTATTGATGGTTTTCCTTGTGAGTTTTACAAGGAGATGTGGGAGAAAGTGGGTGATGATTTTTGCAATCTTGCACACAGGGAGTCTTTCCACAGGGAGTCTTTTTCACAGGGAGTCTTTCAGAAACGCTTCATTGAGGACTAATTAAGCTTATTTTGAAGAAGACAACTAGAGATTCTATTTGTGGATGGTGGCCAATAACTTTATTGAATGTTTCTTATAAAATTATGGCCAAGGTTCTAGCTAGGAGAGTCTGAGACGTTGCCCGAAAAATTGTTCATCGAGAGAAAATAGGCTTTGTACACGAACGATTTATTTTGGATACAATTTTGTCTACTTGGGAGGCCATGGAGTGGTCCAGGGAGTCTAGTCAACGGGCACTCTTCCTAAAAATCAATTTTGACAAAGCATATGATCATATTGATTGGACATTTATCACCAATATGTTAAATTGCCTCGAGTTTGGCTAGCGTTGTGTTTGTATGATCAACACCTTATTTACATGTGGCTCTACTTTTGTTTCAATGAATAATGTTTTGTCCCCCCCATCCATCTCCACAAGTCTATTAGAAAAAGGTGTCGTTTGGCCCCTTATCTCTATGTTTTGACAGTTGATGCTATTAGATATCTACAAGAGGAAGTGCATTTTTGGGGTCGGCTCAGAGGTATTTCTCTCCCCGGGGGGAGGAGATGATTAACAACCATTTTGCAAACGACTCTCTTTTTTCGGTCTTCGTTGATCAGGAGTCAGTCTCAACTGCCAAAGATTGTCTTGCAGTGTTCTATGAGGCTTCGAGGGAAATTGTTAGTGATCACAAGACGAACAACTGACTAGTTTCTCTTTAGGATTGACCCATGTGGTTTCCAATTGCTTGGAGATTTGTCTAGCCAGGGGTTATTGTGCGAGGTATCTTAGCATACCATTTGGGGTAGACCTTTCATTGATTGCTATGTTGGATTTATACCTAGAAAGATTACACACAAGTTACTTTTTTGGCAGTGTAAGGATCTTCCCTTTTTTGCTAAGCTGGCGGTGGTGAGCATGATTCATCATGCCTCGCACATCTACTACGTGTCTTGTTGGATTCCAAGCAAGGCATAGTTTTTCCAATTGGAATAGACTTTGTGCTCGTACTTGTGGGCCAAATATGGTGGGGCTCGTGGTCTTCCCTCGGCCCCTTGGGAAATTTGTATCATGCCCAAAGATGAGGGGGGCCTTGGTTTAATTGATGTGGCAACCCATGACAACATTTTGGATGTTAAATGGGTGGTTTTAGGTGTTTAGAGGGCTCATCCCCTTGGTAGGTTTTGATGCGGCACAGCTTGATTTCAACCCAGCATGTTGGAAAAATAAAGGGATTGTTCATCTTATGTGATATCATTTATGCTCCTCATAATTTCTAAATTTCGAGGTCCTTCATCTTCAAGATTATTTAGACAACTTGGAGTAGGGTGGCAGGTTTGGTTCGTTGACAATGGTCAAGTAGTAGATCGGGTTGGGATCTGGCTAGGAGGCCAATTTGGAGTTGGAAGCGGGAGGGTACCTGCATATCTAACCTCCCTCAATTTTAGGCAAGGAGGCTTAGCAGAAAGAATATTTTCTTCAGGAGAAATCTTTGGGATTCCAAATCTCATTCTTGGAAGACTTGGCGTTCAGTGGCTAGGGAGTTTGCATTGCCTTTTGTGAATCAAGCAACCTTGATGGAGATTATTGGACTCATACCCTAGGAGGAGATTTTTAGGATGAATATTGATATGAATAGTCCCTTTTGGCGAGATTGAGAGTGGAGCTTTGAACGCCCCTTGACTCAATATGATTCTTGTAAGCTCTACTCCATTATGCATCAACGACATGAATTAGGTCCCACTCTCAATGCCAGGTGGATCCCTTCGAATACAGAGAGCCATTGGATTTGGTGGTTGCATGGGGTCTGCTCGATTCGAGTTTCTTATAAGCTTTGGGTTTTTTTTTGGTTGGTGATGTACCAAGGTCTCCCCTCCAAACTCTGACTGGCTAAAAGTGGTCTTTCTGATGGCCTTTGCCCCTCTTGTTTGAAGTCAGAGTTAGTGAAGCACATATTGTGGGAATGTTCCATTGAAAGATCTTGTTGGGGTGAGGTTCAATCTCAATTGGAAAACATCCTTCAGCTTTTTGTCAATTATGACGAGATGAAGTATGTATGCAGCTCCTAGCAAAAAGGGCATTAATGATTATAAATGTCAAATTGTTAAATCCAACTGTTAATTCTGATTTTATAGTCTGATTTTATAGCTGCTTTAGTAGAGGAGATGGTTTTCATTGTATATACCCCTCTCTTTTTCAATGTTTTTACCTGCTGATGTAAATATTATTTTTCGTATATATAAGAAGTATCCTATTTTTTTTACAGATTTCTAATCTCCCCGACAAAAGTGGGTGCTCAAATTGCAATTCCAACAACGGATCATTCAGAAATTCAAAATTTATAATTTGCTAGGAAGAGGGGTGAGCGTTTTAGTTATAACTTAGACAACGCTCCCACTGGAGATTTGTCCGGCGCCAGGGCTAAACCAGATTTTTTCAACAAGGAACCGACCACATTGTCCTCGGGCCTGCTCGGTAGCTCTACTACGTAAGTCGTAGATCCGAAACAAATCGTCACGAAAGATATTCAAGTAACAATGTTGTCTCTGCTATATCTCCTCGGTGGCTGTCTTCAATGAAGATTCAAGTCATTTGCAGGGCTTTCCTTCTTTGGCTTATGCTTTCACATGAAGAAGTCTCTCAATCTATCAGGATCACGGGCAATATTTCCTCCAGGACATTTTCTCTATGGTACGTTTCATCCTTCTGAAACCTTGAAATGACAGGTAGGGTTGGTAGGAACCATGCAGTTATATACTATTTAAAGAAGTCTTGATGAATCACGTTCAGGGGCAATATTTCACCTTGCACATTTCTCTCCATAACCTTGAAATGATACTTTCTCAGCGGCAATATTTCACCCTGCACACTCTACAAAACCTTGAAATGGCAGATAAGGCAGGCCGGAACCCTGCAGTTATTTACCACAGGCGATAACCATGTACTTATCACTTCTCATTATTTTTATGATATCAATTTTCATTATTTTTATAATATCAATTTTATGAGTTGAAAATTTCTTTATAAGTTTTTAGTAATTTTCCCTTATATCTTAGTAATAAAAAAAAAAATCTTTAATATTTTCTACTTTTTATTTTTTATTGATTTTTATCTTTTAAAAATCCTTAATATGTTCTATTTTTTATTCTTTTATTGTTTTTATAAATCTTTTCCCCTATATCCTATCAATAAAAAAAAATGTTAATATGTTTTATTGTGCCAAGTTAGTTCAAAGAAAAAATTGTTATATTTTTTATATAATACAATTTTTTTTTTTTATGGAGCTCATGCATGTATAGTCTATTTATTGAAGCCAAAGAGATTGAGGATCAAATCGTGAACTCTCTTGCTATCTGGATTTATGAACCAAAACTTCTTGCTATCTACTCGACTTGCTCATATCTATTGGTATCTTCTTGCCATCTTGTGCAAGTACCATCTTCTGCACCGCATGTCTTCATGATACCTACTACCCAATGCCCATCTTATTAATTAAGATTCGACATGTTTCTTCTTCTGCATAACAAGAGCCGCAAATTTCGTTTCCACATGTTTCTTCTGCACATCAAGAGCCGCGGGTTTCTTCTCCAGATTCTTCTCCAAATGTTTCTTCTGCACATCAAGAGCCGTGCATTTTGTAACATATCCAACCCACTAAGTACTCTTTTAAGAGATGGGGTATAAATTTTTGTTTTTCCTCAACTACTTTGAAACCCCTTTTAAAGGTCACCATCGTCTTCTGCTTGTCGAGAGCTTTCCAACGACTATAATTTTGTCCAAATCCGAGTCTTGGAATGAAAGTTATGGATCCTTAAAGTTCTTAGGTCTTTTTTCCATTACAATGCCACATGGCACCCACGTGGCTCCATGTCACCCATATCCATCAGACGTGGCGTTGTCATGTCATGACATGTCATCCCCCTACGTGGATGTGGCAGTTGGCGTGAACTCTGTCATGGCGCTTGCCACCTCATTCGTCGGACCCTCGACTTAGCGGGTCTCGGAACATCGACTAAATCTCAAAAGACACGGTCCGACAAGGACTGGTGCCTAGGGTACGAGACCCTATCATAAGGCGCTACTTGTCCATTGGTTATTAGTTAGGTGACGTCGTTCAACATCATTCTGGGTTGTCGGACCATCGCCCCACCGAGAGTGCATGTATAAACTCTAACCTGTAACACCTAACCTGGTATGAGTTGACGCCCTAGACACGTGGTTCTCTAGTATGCCACAATTCATTGTTCACTGAGGTCGTGTCACATAGCCTTCGAATGTCGGATACCAAGATTTTTGACTTCTTCTCGCATCCAATTTCTCTAATAGCCCGAGATCTGATTGACCCATCTTGACTGAGATCGATGGCAGAGATCAGTTCCTCCTCAGATCCAATGGCTCTATTTCTTCACGCCTCTTCAAAGGTTTTAAGCTCACGTGGGGCCTACTCTGACACGTGGCCCTCCATGCAAACTATCATGATAATAAATGTCATCGTCGGGTCTAGAGTTCGTCCAATAGGGCGTCGACATCTGTCTTTAGTCATAGTGCGACACGTGGTCATTGGGACACCGAGCGTCGAACTACCGAACGTATCCTAGTAATAAGACTCCCTGGTGGTTCGGGGTCGATTGACTCCCTTGACTCGGATCAATGGTGCAGGTTTATCCTCCTAAAATTCGACGATTAGAATATGACGACGTTACCCCAAGGGTACTCACCCTCCATTGGGCCCACATCTGACTCATCAATGAATCCCCTGCTAACACGTGGCATGACAAGGGGTGTGACACGTGACACTCATTTTCCTTGCGGGCCCTAGTCCAATTCTGCCAAATTTGCGTGACACGTGGCCTTCTTTCGTTGTCACATGTGGACCACTATTGATGATTGTAGTTATGTGAGACATTCTCCAGCTTACAAACCTGTGAGATGTGGATCATTGCAGCTATGTGAGATATTCTCCAGCTTACAAACCTAAGAGAAAACCCCTGAGAACAGTGTGTGGTTCTTATCTGAGACAGAGTTGGAATGTAAAGGTGACCTCCTCCATACAGAGAGTTGAGAAGAACTCCAGATGATTCTCTTGTGTAACACAATGAGAAAGGTGATCTGCAGAGTTGGATGTGCCTATGGCTGAGCACAAGGTGAATGTGTGAAATCCCAAAGTGTTGGGTGCATCTTCATGAGAACAAAAATAAAGATGATGTATTAGCCTCCTCTGAGTAGAAGAGGTGACGAGAAACTCCAAATGACTCTCATGTGTAATGTAGTGGGAAAGAATATATGTTGAGTGGACGTGCCTATGGACGAGCACAGGTGAACCTGATCCTAGTGGCTGAGCACTAGTGAAGAAGTGGTTCTTCTGTGTAATGCAGTGATTCAGAGATATGGACATCCCTATGGATGTTCCCCTAGTGGATGAGCACTAGTGGGTGTATCAGATCCCTTGCTATATTGTTCAAGAGTCAGACCTGCATGTAACCCTAATTGTAATGTAAAGGGTACATGTTGGCCCCACCTTAATGTGACTGGTAATTTATGTAAAAGATAATTAATCTGGTTAATATTAATTATATTATAAGCTAGTGAGGTCGGCCCTGTTGTGCCAATAGACACTTATGTTGACATGTTCAGGTTAGTATAAGTAAAGGTAAATTTCCCATTGAGGAATTATATCTTTCACATGAGTTTGGAAATTTCATCAAGTACATCTTCTTGGGAAAAGTGTGCACCTCTCTTGGGCGCTAGTCTTCTAGGGTTTGAACACAGTCTTGTGTGCTAGGTCTTATTGGTGGTGAAGGTCTTTCTCTTGAAGAATATAGCAAAGGATTTGGTTGGGTTTTCTTCCCTTATTGAGAAGGGTTTCCCAGGATACTTCTTGTGTTCTTGTGCATGGTGTTTCTTCTTGTGATCTTGGTTGTTGCAACTTTATTGTTTATGGTTAAGACAAATGAAAAATTGGAATGAACTACATGCTTCACCTAGCTTATTGAAAAATCAACATGGTATCAGAGCATAGGTCTTGAAGAACCCATTGCACAATCAACTTTCAACCATCCTCTCTCTCTCTCCTCCAGAAACCGTACGACCCTCCTAGGGTTTCTAGAAATTATGTACGGCCTACCCTTCTTGGGGTTTTCAACACTTGGCACTTGGACGTTGGGGCTAAAAAGAGGATAGGAGTGTACGACCTCCTTCAATGCACCTCCAACAAGCTTCAGATTGCATTTCTGAGCATTTTGACTTTTTGGCCCTAGGGTTTCTTGGGTTTCGCTAATTTCTGCAGAAATTTCAGAATTAGGGTTTCTGTAACTCCTTAAAGGAGCTCTTCAGCTCACCAATGTTCTCCTATCTTTCAAAGGCTTATTGTTGGCAATCATAAGTCCAACTAAATCTAAAGTGATAGCGTAGCCTAGCCGTTAGGTTTACTAGCCAAGTTGACAAGGGCTTATGAAGAATCCAAAAATGAGCAAAATCTTAATGGGAGGAAAGCTTGATGATTCAAGAAAACTCAGTTCCAGGAAAACAAGGCCTCAAGAAATGAAGACATCAACATATCAACACCCTCGGGTATGCACTTGTATATATATTATTTGTATCATTGTCATGAGGGTAATTGCAGGATAAAGGAACCTTTTGTTGAATTCGTGGATCCAGAGGGATTTTAGTGCATTCAGAGGAACGACACACTAGAAGTGAAGACTCCAGGTTTGATTGTTGTAATTGTCATTCCTCTAACCTATATTTCTAAAGTTTGCTACATTACAAGTAGGTGTTGTAGTTGTGACAACAATCCTTAAATTGTTTTGATTCTAGAGATGTACTCATTATTCTCCTTTAGGAGATATTCTTGTTTTGGTTCCTCTTGTTTTCTTGTTCCAAACAGGTTAAGAACAAAGGAAGATTTTTATCCTTCAGAGGGAGTAATTTGACTCAAAGGGAGTCAAAACTATTTGAGAAAGAGGAAGAATAGAACCATCATTGAGGCAACCAATGCAATAATGCATGATCAGAATCTTTCTATGATTCCATGGGCAGAAGCATGCATGACAAAGTATATGTTCAGAACAAGATACTTCACCAGACTTTGAAAAACATAACTCTTGAAGAAACCTTCATCGAAGTGAAGCCTGAGATTGAACACTTCAAGATAATTGGGTGCCCAGTGTATTTTCATGAAGTCCAAGCCAGATCCTTCAAGGAGAAAGGATACATTTATGGGATAACAGTGAATCTTCAAAGACATTCTAGATCTACATCCCTGGTCAGAGACAGATTGAGACAAGCTGAGATGTTTTCCTTGAAGAAGAGATAGCCTTTCAAACACCCAAAGAATCTCAGATGGAGATTGGCAATGAAACAATACCTTCTCCCCCTTCAGTAGTTCAGAGGGAGACAGACATTATTCCAGTTTCTCCAGTTTCTCTAGTTGATATGTTCAAAGATATTGCAGTAGGACATAAAAGGCCTACCTAGACTCACTCTGCAAGAGGCAGAGAAACATACAAGCCTCTCAAGGCACATCCCAAGAAATAAAAGATAGATTTTCAAGCTATCCTTCAGTCATGAGCCACTTCATTGATGTTGAACCTCCTTGTCTTAGAGAAGCAACAAGAGAACATGTATGGCAAGATACCATAACAGAAGAATATCAGTGTATCTTAAAGAATGATGTATAAGATATTATTCAGGGACCAGAAGGGAAGTCTGTGGTAACTTCCAAGTGGATCTATAAGATCAAGCATGCAGCTGATGGAAGTGTCGAGAAATACAAAATGAGATATATAGCCAGAGGTTTCTCATAAACAGAGGGAGTTGTCTATGATGAGACACTTGATCCAGTAAACCCGATACACTTCCACACGTACTACCATCCATGAGTTGGAAACTACTTCAAATAGATAGACTCTTGATGAGTTTGGATTTCATCAAGAGTGTTGTTGATCCAAACCTATATTATTACAGTGTTGGTAACAAGAGCTTGATTTTGATGACTTATTCAGAAAGCCTTGTTGTTGGATACAAGTAATCCTTGACTTCTGAATTCGAGATGAAAAGTCTAAGTATGATGCACTACTTCTTGGGACAAGAAGTATGACAGAGGACCGATGAGATTTTCCTGAGCCAAGGAAAATATACAGTGAAAATATTAAAGAAGTTAAGTATGACAAGAATGCAAAACCCACCGTGATGGATTCAAAGAAAAAGATTGATGATGATTCAGACGAGATTGATCCACAACTGATTGGATCACTGATGTATCTAGTTATCACCATACTTTATTCATGCCATGCAATGAGTGTGCTTAGTGATTTCATGAGTCAACTGAGACAGACTCACTAGACAACAACAAAACATGTATTGAGATATATACGAGGCACTGTTGGATATGGCCTGAGATATGCCTCCAGTGTGAACTTGAGTTTGCAGGATATACCGATTCAGATTGAGCAGAAAAGTATAGTGGACCAGAAGAGCACATCCGGTTGTTGTCTTACCGTGAAGTTTTCCATGATTTCCTAATGCAGCAGGAAACAAAACTTTGTGGCCTTGAGTACCACAGAAGCAGAGTATATAGCATCAAATGAGAGAAGCCATGTGGCTTCACAAGCTTCTAACAGATTTACTTGACCATGAGATGGATCTTATGATGATAACCAAGAGTTGTGTGTAAAGCTCCTTGAGAACCCAGTGTTTCCTGATGGATCGAAACATGATGAGATATACTTATATTAGAGATATGATGTTGAGGAAAACTGTATACATGCATTACCTTCCTACACATGAGCATATTGCATACATCTTCACCAAACTAACTTGGTGAAGAAATGCCTCCCTAGTTGAGAGGGAGTGTTGATGACTCCAGACAAGACAAAGTTCAAAGTACATCCATGTGAGACTTGGCATGATGAAGAATGCATCCCTAGCTGAGAGGGAGTGTTGATGATTGCAACTATGTGAGACATTCTCCAACTTACAAACCTGTGAGATGTAGATCATTGCAACTATGTGAGATATTCTCCAGCTTACAAACCTGAGAGAAAACCCCTGAGAAGGGTGTGTGGTCCCTATCTAAGACAGACCTAGAACATAGAGATGACCTCCTCCATACAGAGAGTTGAGAAGAACTCCAAATGATTCTCATGTGTAACACAATGAGAAAGGTGATCTGCAGAGTTGGACGTGCTTGTAGCTAAGCACAAGGTGAACGTGTGAAATCTCAAAGTGTTGGGTGCATCGTCATGAGAACAGAAATAAAGACGATGTATTAGCCTCCTCTGAGCAGAAGAGTTGATGAGAAACTCTAGATGACTCTCCTGTGTAATGCAATGGGAAAGAAGCTATGTTGAGTGGAAGTGTCTGTGGATGAGCACAAGTGAACGTGATCCTAGTGGTTGAGCATAGTGAAGAAGTGGTTCTTCTGTGTAATGCAGTGAGTCAGAGAGATGGACATCCCTATGGATGTGCCCCTAGTGGATGAGCACTAGTGGGTGTATCACATCCCTTTCTATATTGTTCAAGAGTCAGACCTGCATGTAACCATAATTGTAAAGTAAAGGGTATAGGTCGGTCCCACCTTAATGTGACTGGTAATTAATGTAAAAGATAATTAATTTGGTTAGTATTAATTATATTATAAGCTAGTGAGGTCGACCTTGTTGTGCCAATAGACACTTTTGTTGACAGGTTCAGGTTAGTATAAGTAAAGGTAAATTCCCCATTGAGGAATTATATATTTCACATGAGTTTGGAAATTTCAGCGAGTACATCTTGGGAAAAGTGCGCATCTCTCTTGAGCGCTAGTCTTCTAGGGCTTGAGCACCCTCTTGTGTGCTAGGTCTTATTGGTGGCGAAGGTCTTTCTCTTGAAAAATATAGCAAAGGATTTGGCTAGGTTTTCTTCCCGTGTTGAGAAGGGTTTCTCGGGATACTTCTTGTGTTCTTGTGCATGGTGTTTCTTCTTGTGATCTTGGTTGTTGCAACTTTATTGTTTATGGTTAAGACAAATGCAAAATTGGAATGAACTACATGCTTAACCTAGCTTATTGAAAAATCAACAACCACTTGTCGCATGCCACAACACCACCGGGCACCGGATGTTGGATCTTACCTATGGTGTGAGCTTGGAAATCTCTCGGTGCCAGTGATTACGAGAGAATTAACAAACTTAATCCTGGTGATTATGAGATGTTTAATTGAGTTAACATAGGGGTTACGACTCTTGACCTTTAACATGATATCTATGGCTAATATCTCTCATGGGTATATCTAACGGCTATCATTTAAGGATGCCAACATAGGGTTTTAGGCCTGACACGACCCCCATGCTCGACCCGTGGTCGAATTAGCCTTCGCCAAGTGGCATCCTCAGTCACATTGTCTCCCTAAGTGGCTTCCACATCAAACATAATGTCAAATATTCACGCATATGTATATATAATAAAGGGAAAATGGAACCATGCCCACCATGCATCAGACCATTGGCTCGTGCCCAAACAATTTGAGGTTGAGAAAAATTTTGGGGATCTAAGGTCCTATTTACTTTCCTTGACCCAAGTCTACGGTGGAGACCCATCCACCTTTAGATCCAACGATTCAGGGTTGAGGTGTTATCGCAAGGCTCTCGCCTCCAGTTCCAAAGGAACACATGGCCCAACATGGCACGACATGTATACCCTACATGCCATGCTTACGGCATGACACGTCATGACGTCGATGACCTGGTGAGACATGTAGCACTCGTACAGTTGGCCATGTGGCATCATTTTTTCGTTGGAATTCCATCCAAAAATACCAAATCTAGGTGACACATGGCCCTCTCTCATTACGACACGTGGGTCAGTCTTCAAGTGGCATGTGGCCACCGAGCTTTAAACATCGGCCTTACGTTAAGGATTTGTACTCGAACCCTTCCAAGGTATGAGATCCAGTGCACAGTTGACAACCTGGGTATGAGGCCATATCCATACATCCCACCTGGAATGCTACATGGCATTTCCATGACGGACACAAGACTTATCCATGTGACACATCATCACCAGGCCTCGGTAGTCGGAACCTCTCATGTGGTAGGGACTTCCATAAACCCCTGATACCTGAGATTACAATAAGTTTAATTAATATAATCCCAGTAATTACGAGGAGATTAGCTAGATTGATCTTGGGATTATGATCCCATGAGATCTACAACTGAGGTCGAGGGAGGACACGCAGCGTCATCACATTGTCGCAGGCATCGGGTTCTTGACCCTTCCAAGACTCATGTAGTAAATACCCCCGAGGTTCAAAGGTCCAATTAACCCTCCTTGACCAAGATCTACGGTGGTGATCTATCAACCTTTCCATCTGTTAACAACAATTTTTGTCTTGGGCACAAGACTACCCAGGTTTGCAGGTTGCACAAGGAGTGCCCAAGCACAGGACGAAAAAATCTCATTTCAAGCTACGTGTCAAGCGAGTGGGCCAAGTTTTCTTGTCGGCGGCTGAGATCCATCTATAGGGCAGAATCAACGGTCATCGGGATTTCGGGGCTACCAAGTTGCCCGAGATATAGCACAAGAGATAGCACCTATATTTCAAGACAAAGTATGGGCCGTCCGATCCAGTTGGGGCAGGTGGCAACCAACCGACATTGCGAGGATCGACATTTCGGGAGACAGGGGATCTCCTATCCACTGCAGCTGAAATTGTCGAAATGCGAAATGCCAAAGGCGCCTTTGAAGATGAGCCCACGGTCATAGCACCCAGTCATAGAGGAACAGGCCTGGGGAAAAGGTGCTAACACGCACCATGTAATGAGACAGGTCCCAAAACGCCAACGTCATCTCAACCATCCGATCCAAAGGACGTGTGGCACAAGATCTAGTCACGTCAGCATTTCGGTATTCGAGAATTCAAAAGGTGAAGGGTTTTTCATCAATTCACATCTCGAAACCCCGAACCCCGAAATGTCAAAAGCGCCCAAAGGATAAACGCGGGGTCACAGCCCGTGGTCACTTGGGGAAGTAGAAAAAGTTGTACAAAGGGGGCCAAAGTTGCCGATTTGAGCTTCAGAAGGGGGGCACGGTGTTCTCCAGGTGCCGGTTCGACTTGATCCCGATCTTGATACCTGCGTGGAATGAATGAAGAAGAGAAGGGGTGGTTGAAACCTCGCCTCACTCATTAATTGCAAGGTATGGAGGTCCCGGCAGGAAGTCCGTCCACGGTAGTCCTCTGTACTTTTTTTTTTTTCCACAGAAGCCATGTCGAGTCCTCGACTCACCAGGTAAGTCTGCGCACGCTAATTCAGCATTTAAGGGTTCAGCTACCCCTTAGCATGAGCCATGTAGAGTTAAGATGGCGTATGACAGA
Organism: Picea glauca; assembly: GCA_000966675.3. Taxonomy (NCBI): domain Eukaryota; kingdom Viridiplantae; phylum Streptophyta; class Pinopsida; order Pinales; family Pinaceae; genus Picea; species Picea glauca. The sequence goes on along the minus strand of JZKD02S1790160.1, from coordinate 37,596 downwards.
GGAGTACAGGCCAGATTTGATTGAAGAGACGCCCCATCCTGAAAGTCTAAGACGCCTCTGTTGGACAAATGTTTTGGAGTATATATACTTAGTTTTGATTTTTTGTTAAGGATCGATGGTTGAGCAAGGCTCCTGATTGTAAAAGCTTTAACGAAGCACTAGTTATTCTGGTTATGTATTAACATCTGAGACTTCTTGCCTTATTAATGTCATCTTCTTTCCATGTCTTTGTTCATACTATATTAGAACAGCTCGGAATTGGAGGATCCAGTCAAGTTGTAGCTGTTATAGGATGATGTAGGTTGGATCATTGTAACAGTTGTGTTGTCTCTAATCGGTCTTGTGGTTTTCTCAACGCTGAATGAATTGGAATTGGAGGATCCAGTCAAGTCACCCCTTCAGTTACTCGAAACTCTGAACCAAGAGGATCTTGCATTTAGAGTTTTTCTTCTGTAAACTACTGAAAGGCCTGTTGCCTGAGGTAGTTTTGCTCACTCCTCTCACCAAGTCTTCCACCTGCCCATTTTACAATCAACCCACTGACTGAAGTTAGATCAAGACCTCCTTTGTTCTTTACATACCAGACCTAGTCCCTGAGCTAGAGTGATTCCGTCCTGGGTCTCTAACCATTTGATCATCCATTAAACTTATCGTGACATAAAACTGATGGGTGTTGGGCTCTACTCCTGTCGCAATCTAGGAGTGACTTCTGACGCTAACATTTCTGGCACCGTTGTCGGGGACGAAGTTGAAAATTTTCCCCGGGATTGAACGACATTGAGCCTTTGATTCTGAAGGTGCATCAGGTATCAGAGCCTTTGAAGATTTCTATTGTGCACTTGGAGACTCCATTGTGACGACTCCACCATGGAAAACCTGTCGTGTTAATTGTGACTTTCAGAGGCAGACACACGTGGTCCCATCCACAGCTGCCTCTAGCTACACCTGAAACTGATCTAGAGGTGGTTCTCAGAAAAGGAAAGGCCTCTGAAGGAGAAGCTTCCATCGCTAAACCAGGTAATCCGCCATCTCTTTCTGTAGGAACTCCACTTTCTCCTCCTCAGTTTCTTAACAGACATTTTTCTGAGGTTTCCCGTTTCCTAAATTTTGGGAGTGTTCCTACTGAGTTTTCCCCTCCTGGTCTGGGATTGGAGGGAGAAATCCTTGTCACTCCCCTCTCCCCTGAAGTTGTACTTTGGCGTAGACCCAGGACCACAGAAGATTGCCCCACTCCTATCTTTACCACTCCTCCTCTTGTTACTGTTGCCACTTATGCACAAAGAGAAGCATTTGTTGACTTAAGCCCATTAGCCTTCTCCTTAAATCCCTTATTGTTTCCCATTCCACTTAGAGACTCGTTCCTAGTAGCCCCTTCGCAAACTCCTTCTCCTCCAAATTCTCCTCCACCTAATATTCCTATGGCTAATCCCCCTCTAAATAGAATGGATGCCATAGTCACTACCAGATATGCTCCCTTAATCCTACCCCATCCTATGAATCCTCTCCCTGCTGGAGATTACCTGAAGTATATGCCCAAGTTCACTGGCGAAGGGGACATAACTACAAAAGAGCACCTGGCTGCTTTCTACAGTTATGCAGACAACCTCAACATTGAAAATGAAGATGTCTGGATGAGAGTCTTCGTCCAGAGCCTGGATGGTGAGGTGAGGAAATGGTTTAGGGGATTGGCCCCCGGATCTATTGTTGCAATTGAAGCTCTAGATGGTGCTTCCCTGAGGCAGTGGGGAGATAAGAAGGATGTCATGTATTACATGACAGAGTTCGGGTCTTTGAAGAAGATGGAAGGAGAGTCTGTCTTTGACTTCTCCAAAAGATTCAATAAGATGTATAATAAGATTCTTGTTGAGATAAAGCCCTCAGAAGCCTCTGCCAAAATTTCTTATGCTAGTGCATTCGACCCTGACTTGTGTCTTCTATTGAGAGAAAGAAGAGCTACCTTCCTATCTCAGATGCAATATGCAGCCATAGAGGTGGAATCTAACGTATTAGCAGCTGATAGGCTGAGAAGCAAGACTGATGTAGATAGAAGAAAGGGAAGATCTGAAGCCTCAACTTCTGGCCCCTCGGTGCCTCACCCTCAGGTGGATGAACTAACCAAGATGGTGAAGTCTCTGTCTGCAGAGATGGAGAGAATGAAGGTGGAGGGGAGGCAAGCATACAAAGGTCCTCAAAGTGTTGAAAGGAAAGGAGGATTCAGGAGGCCAAACAATATTGCTCCCCCGACTATGCAAAGAGACCAGAGGGGAAGAGATAGAGAAGACCAGAAAATTCAGGCCCCTTTTCAAAACAATTTTGTGGCCGATGAGGAAGAAGGAGAAACAGATGGGCTTGATCCTGAAATCCACTGCTTCGGAGACGCTCCTCCTTTTCCTCATCTCACTCAATCAACATACAAGGAATCTCTCGTGGACAGTCAGCTAAATGAACTTAGCAAGGGAGACAATGCTAGTAGCAGCCAAGGCAGGTATAACCTGAGGTCCAAGAAAAAGATAGCAACACCTGATGTTCTTGAATAGTTCCCTAGAACAGAGAAGCTCGCTAGTGAAGTAGGTGACAGCAACAAAGGTAGGAAGACCCAACCCCTCCCTCCAATGGTCCAGAGTCATGTTCCTGAAGTGAGGGAAATCCCAAAGCTTACATCTTCTTTCAACTTTGAGCATGAAATTCAAAAAATTAGAATCCCTGTGCCCCTCACTGAATTGATTAAACAGGAAGAGTTCAAAAAATGCTTCTCTAAGCTATTACAGTCTAAAGCCTCATGCTTTCCCACATACTCCATCAATTTGCAAGATGAAAAGCATGTAATTATTCTAGGTCCTATGGTAGAAGACAAGAATGATTCATCCCCTCCCTTCTACACATCCTTGAATATACATGACAAGGTGTTGCACAACTGTTTGATGGATTCAGGGGCTTCCCACAACCTCATGCCCAAAATTGTCATGGAAGAATTAGGACTAGAAGTCACCAGACCCTATCATGACCTCTATTCCTTTGACTCTAGGAAAGTCCAATGTCTAGGAGTCATCAAAGACCTGGTCGTGACCTTGTTTCAATTGCCCATGAAAAGTGTGTTCATGGATGTTGTAGTGGTTGATGTCCCCCCCAAGTTTGGTATGTTGTTATCAAGATCTTGGATAAAAATACTGTGGGGAACTCTGCAGATGGACCTAACCTATGATACTATTCCAGTATTTGGAGGGGAACATAGGAGATTATACAGAGAAGCCCAGGTGGCCTATATAATCAGTGATGAAGCCAATCCTACCAACCATCCCATTTTTGCCCTGGACACTGATTTAGGTTCCAGTTTACTACAACTCACTAATGCTCCTGAGCCTCCTCTAAAACTCAGAAAACAACCCACCACTTCTCATGAATTTCCTCCCTCCATTACCCCTGTCTGGAAAATGTTTTTCGATGGAGCCTTTTCCAAGGAAGGCGCTAGTGCTGGGGTATTTTTTGTGTCACCCGCTCAGGAAACCGTATCTCTGTCATACAAACTAGAATTTGAAGCTACCAACAATGTGGCAGAATATGAAGCTCTTATTCTAGGATTAAGAGCTGCAAAGGAAATGAGAATTCAGGAGGTAGCAATGTTCGAAGATGCAGAATTGGTAGTCCAGCAGATCAGAAACGCTTATCAGGCTAAGCATCCTCGACTCAAGAGTTACATAAACGAGGTATGGGACCTAATTGACAGTTTCTTCTCAACATTTAACATTTCTTTCGTCCCAAGAGAGAAGAATACAGTGGCAGATTCCTTGGCTACATCAACAATCAATTTCAAAGTGCCCTTGCCACCCAAATTCAGATATGATGTGGAAGTAAAATACAGGCCCTCCATACTTGACAATGTCAAACATTGGAAGGTGTTCGAGGATGATCTTGAGATCAGAAGATTCTTAGAGACTGTCGAAGAATTTTCAGAGATGCATATTGACCAAGACTCTGTCTCTGAAGAAAATCTTGATGGGGGTAATTTTCTAAATAAGATTGCAGAGCGTAACATTGTGCAGCTGCCCAGCAATCATATTCCAAGGGGACTAGTTCCTTTGGAAAGGCTTTTTGATAGAAATGATGTGGCATTAAAAGGGGAAATATCAGAGGATGACGCTGATACAACTCAGTGCAACATTGGCATTGAGAATGAACCCAAGTTTGTCAAATTGTCCAGAAGTCTGACAAAGGAGCAGAGGGCCGAATACGCTGAACTATTGAGGGAATTTGTTGATGTTTTTGCCTGGACCTATGAAGATCTCAAAACATATGACACTTATGTCATTGAGCATAAAATCCCGTTGAAAAGGGAGGCAAATCCATTTAGGTAGAAGCTAAGACAGATCAATCCTATGTTGCTACCTATCATGGAGAGGGAAGTGAAGAAGCTGCTACAGGCCCAGATCATCGTGCCACTGAGATATTCAGAGTGGGTGGCCAACTTGGTCCCAGTAAGGAAGAAGAATGGAGAAATCAAACTCTGTGTAGATTTTAGAAACCTGAACAGGAGCTCACGAAAGGACAATTACCCCTCACCCAAAATGAAACATATATTGTAGAGGGTAACAGGAGCATCCAAGATTTCCATGATCGATGGCTTCTCTGGCTACAATCAAATCTCTGTTCTGCCTGAGGACAGGGAAAAGACGACATTTACCACTCCATGGGGCACCTTCATGTATGCTAAAATGCCTTTTGGATTGATGAATGCAGGGGCAACGTTTCAACGTGCCATGGACATAGCTTTCATTGGGGAAAGGGACAAGTTTGTGGTCATCTATCTGGATGACATAACCGTCTTTTCAAAATCCGATAAAGAACATTGTTGTCACCTCAAGAAGGTTTTCCTGATGCACGAGTTTTGGCATTTCATTGAATCCCAAGAAATCTTTGTTTGCCATGAAGGAGGGAAAATTACTGGGCCACATAGTATCAGCAGAAGGAGTCAATATCGATCCTAGCAGAGTTGAAGCAATACAGGCCTTATCAATCCCAAGATCTAGGAAAGAGGTCCAATCTTTCCTTGGTAAGATTAATTTTCTAAGGAGATTTGTTTCTAACTTTGTTGAAGGGGTGAGACTTATAACAACCATGTTGAGGAAAGGAAATGAAGTGAGGTGGACTTCTGAATCGCGAAGTTCCTTTGAGCAGATAAAGAAGGCCTTGACGGAAGCTCATGTGCTTATCAGCCCCGATTACTCAAAGGATTTCCTTATTTTCTCCTTTGCCTCACCTAACACAGTGGTTGTTGTTTTATTACAGACAAACAAGGCCGGGCTAGAGCAGCCTATTGCCTATTTTAGCAGAGCTCTAAGGGATGTCGAAGTCAGGTACGACATTATGGAGAAGCAGGCCTATGCCCTGGTAAAGGCTCTCAAAGATTTTAGAACCTATGTCCTGCAGTCAAAAATCATTGCCTATGTCCCCTCGGTCGATGTTAAAGACATTCTTATTCATCCTGACATAGACGGAAGGAGGAGTAAGTGGATGGCCAAGATCCTTGAGTTTGACTTAGAAATAAGGCCTACCAAATTAATCAAAGGTCAAGGTTTAGCTAAGTTGTTGGCTGAAGCAAATTGCAAAGCTTTGGGGGTAGATTTCATCAATGAATGCTCAGAAAATCAGCAAGATCAACTATCTAATATAGACCCTCAAGCAGAACTCTCGTTGGCTCGATGTCCCTAGTATAAGGATGTCATATATTTTTTGCAGGAGTTGCGGCCTCCAGATGGCCTGCAAAGAAACGAGGCAAGAGCTCTGAAGCTCAAAGCAATCAGATACTGCCTTGTCGATCAAGTTTTATTTTGGAAAGATCCCCTGGGGGTGCTTTTAAAATGTATGAATCCACAAGAGGCTGATAGGATCATGGTTGAATTTCACAATAGCCAATGTGGAGGGCATCATTTCTGGAAAGCCACAACCTACAAAATCCTCGGGGCTGGATACTACTGGCCCACCATATTCACTGACGTCTGCAGGAAGGTCAGAGCCTGTATCAAATGCCAAAGATTTGCAGGAAAGAAACAACTCAAGTCTTTGCCTTTAAAGCCTGTGGTTGTTTCAGGACCTTTCCAGCAATGGGGCCTAGATTTTATTGGAGAAATCCACCCTACTTCCAGTGGGTAGCACAGATGGATCCTGACTACTACAGATTTCTTTATTAAGTGGATTGAAGCTATCCCCACCATGAGTGTTTCCCACAAGGTAATCATTGAATTCCTGGTAGACCTCATCACAAGATTCGGCTGCCCAAGAAAGATTGTTACTGATAACGCAACCTCTTTCAGGGCTGAGCCGTTAGCCAAGTTCTGTGAACAATTTGGGATCAAACTCATTCACTCCACCTCATACTATTCCCAGGGCAATCATCTAGCAGAGTCCTCCAACAAAAGCCTGATAAGGATCATCAAAAAACTATTGGAGGACAACAAAAAGTCCTGGCATTCAAAGTTGAAATTTTCTCTATGGACCGATCGAGTGACCACAAAGAGATCTATAGGCATCTCCCCGTTCCAATTAGTCTATGGAGAAGAGGTTGTTTTCCCTTCTCAATTAGCCATTCCTGTAGAAAAATTCCTTCAAGATCATCAAGAAGAGCCTAATGATATGATCAGGAGAATTCATCAGCTGGTGGAGGTCCAGCAGGCCAGAGAGCAGGTAATGAGTAGAATTTAGGACCATCAGCAGAGGATCAAGCAGGTTTTTGATAAGAAGGCCAAGAAAGAGGATTTCTAGATCGGAGACCTGGTACTGAAATGGGATGCTCCTAAGCAGGATAAGGGCAAGCACGGCAAATTTGAGGCCCTGTGGATCAAGCCTTTCAGGATCTTCGAAATATTTTCAAATAATACATACAGGTTGCGAGATTTGAAAGATAAAGAAGTTTTCAATGGCCCTATGAATGGGCATTTCCTAAAAAAAAAATTCTCTTGAGTTGCACATGGCTCTTCTGCGATTGTAAATATTGTTTTTATTTTTTGTCTTTAATCTTCAAATAATGACTCCATAGCCCAACAGCAAGGCACTAAAGCTACAAAATGAGTCCTTAGAGCATCACATGGATGACTCTATCCCCCATGGAGCCTAATGTTAACAACAATTTTTTTCTTGGGCACAAGACTACCCAGGTCTACAGGTTGCACGAGGAGCGTCCAAGCACAGCACGGAAAAATCTCATTTCAGGCTACGCGTCAAGCGAGCGGGCCAAGTTTTGTTGTCGGCGGCTGAGATCCATCTATAGGGCAGAATCGACGGTCATCGAGATTTCAGGGCTACCAAGTTGCCCGAGATATAGCACAAGAGATAGCACCTATATTTCAAGACAAAGTCTGGACCGTCCAATCCGGTTGGGGAAGGTGGCAGCCAATCGGCATTGCGGGCATCGACATTTCGGGAGACAGGGGATCTCCCATTCACTACAGCTGAAATTGTCGAAATGTGAAATGCCAAAGGTGCCTTTGAAGATGAGCCCACGGTCATAGTGCCTGGTCATAGAGGAACAGAACCGGGGAAAAGGTGCTAGCACGCACCATGTAATGAGACAGGTCCCAAAACGCCAACGTCATCTCAGCCGTCTGATCCAAAGGACGTGTGGCGCAAGATCTAGTCACGTCGGCAATTCAGTATTCGAGAATTCAAAAGGTGAAGGGTTTCTCGTCGATTCACATCTCGAAACCCCGAACCCCGAAACGCCGAAAGCGCCCAGAGGATAAGCGTGGGGTCACAGCCCGTGGTCACTTGGGGAAATAGAAAAATTTGTACAAAGGGGGCCAAACGTGCCGATTTGAGATTTAGAAGGGGGGCACCGTGTTCTCCAAGTGTCGGTTCGACTTGATCTCGATCTTGATACCTGCTTGGAATGAATGAAGAAGAGAGGGGGTGGTTGAAACCTCGCCTCACTCATTAATTGCAAGGTATGGAGGTCCCGGCAGGAAGTCCGTCTGCGGTAGTCCTCTGTACTGGTTTTTTTTTTTCCACAAAATCCATGCCGAGTCCTCGACTCACCAGGGAAGCCTGCGCACGCTAATTTAACATTTAAGGGTTCAGCTACCCCTTAGCATGAGCCATGCAGAGTTAAGATGGCGTATGATGGAGGAGTACAGGCCAGATTTGATTGAAGAGACGCCCCATCCTAAAAGACTAAGACACCTATGTTGGGAAAATGTTTTGGAGTATATATACTTAGTTTTGATTTTTTGTTAAGGATCGATGGTTGAGCAAGGCTCCCGATTGTAAAATCTTTAACGAAGCATTGGTTATTTTGGTTATGTATTAACATCTGAGACGTCTTGCCTTATGAATGTCATCTTCTTTCCATGTCTTTGTTCATACTGTATTAGAACAGCTCGGAATTGGAGGATCCAGTCAAGTTGTAGCTGTTATAGGATGATGTAGGTTGGATCACTGTAACAGCTGCGTTGTCTCTAATCGGTCTTGTGATTTTCTCAACGTTGAATGACTTGGAATTGGAGGATCCAGTCAAGTCACCCCTTCAGTTACCCGAAACTCTGAACCAAGAGGATCTTGCATTTAGAGTTTTTCTTCTACAAACAGCTGAAAGGCCTGTTGCCCGAGGTAGTTTTGCTCACTCCTCTCACCAAGTCTTCCACCTGCCCATTTTACAATCAACCCACTGACTGAAGTTAGATCAAGACCTCCTTTGTTCTTTACATACCAGACCTGGTCCCTGAGCTAGAGTGATTATGTCCTGGGTCTCTAACCATTTGATCATCCATTAAATTTATCGTGACATAAAACTGATGGGCGTTGGGCTCTGCTCCTGTCGCAATCCAGGAGTGACTTTTGACGCTAACACCATCCACGACCACTGCCTCTGCGCTGATTTACAAGGGATTTCGATGGGTGGCCAACCCATCTTTTGGCGATTAACTCTTGCCCTAAAATCGACGGCTACTGTAGCTCGTCTTCTCCATTTAACGGGATTTGGCACCTTATTCATAAACGAGATGGGGTTGGAACCATGGGCGGGAACCTTGTTCTCGACATCGTGATGTCAAGAATTTTCTCATGGTTATTGTTAATATTATGGTAGCTGCGGGAGGTATTTACCTCCACGTGTGAACCTGACGAGAATAGAAGACTCTGGGAAGCAAGAGAAACCCTAATGAGTTGGCTAATAACCCTAGAAGCCTTGTCGGCTCAAGAAGATAAATTATATTAGGCTATTAGCCTCCAAGAGAAGAAGTCGACCAGAAATAATAATAATATATTGAACAGACACATATCCAGAAGGAGAAGTCGGCTCCAGCAAAACTGACAGAACCACTATAAATACAGGGCGCCAGTTCTCATTTGACAACATCTCAGAATTGCAGTTCCCAGTTTGGTGCGCATTGCAGTTCCCAGTTGGTGTGCACATGTGGAGGAGAGTTGCAGGTGCAACTGCAACAACAACTAGTTCTCAGTATTGGCTTGAATATCTCTTGGCTAGGGTTTGGACTATCTGATCAACTTTTTGTGATGCGTTGTCCTTGGGGAAAGGTGCGCTACTCTTTGTTTGGCTATCTAGCCTAGGGTTTGCTTCCGGAGGAATTCTCAGTCAAGGTTAAGGTGCTCGGAGGGAGGCTTCGGCCTATGGTTGGGTGACGAGGGTATCATCAATGGTAAAACGAGCACACCATCTTCTATATTCTAACAGGTTATGGACCCACACCCCTTCAGTCAGCCTAAAACGTTGGAAGGAAACATAACCGCTAGACATTGAGCTCGTTGAGGAACTGTCGTTAGGGTTACTAGCAGGAGTAGTTTCCAAAAGCATTGTAGCTAGGGTTACTAGCAGAAGTAGTTGCAGAAACCCTAAACCTCTTGTCGAGGCACCTTAAGTGATGAGATTGACCTAATATCCAGATAGATCAGTGCACCCTAGCCCAGCGCATCTCCTGGTACTCTCAGAAGGCCAAGACATGAAGTTTGGATTTCTGGTCAAATCTAGGGTTTGACCAAGTCAAGAAGCCATGGCGAACTCTATGAAGTCTGAGAACAAGTTA
>JZKD02S1790149.1:70018-93645 GCA_000966675.3 Picea glauca | reverse complement strand
TCTATTCGAGAAGTACAACTTTCGTTGGGGGTCAAGGCATGCTAATAGTTACCCCTGCCCCTCAAAAGTCCAAAAAAATGTCGTTTAGGGACTCAAAAGGGCCCCGAAAGTTTGGGACTCGAAAAATCTATAAAACAAACTGCCAATATGAAAATTGTAATTGTCGAGATGAAATCTATATGTGAGCTAGTCGGAAGAGGTGGGTGACCACTGATATCCACCTGTATCACAAAATCAACCTCTTGATTGTCAATTATCTCATCTTCAAAAACTTCTTCTAATATTACAACATTTGGATTTGGCACCCTAGGTGCCCTTTGCCCGAATTCTTCATTTGTACCATCATTTCCTATTCTTTGTCCTTGAACATGATTTATACTATGTTCTTGAATAGGCATTCTTGGATTAGGAATAATATTTTCATTTCTTCTTAGTCTTGTTAATTCGTTTTGCATATGTCTAATAGTTTGATTCATTTGTGTTATCTCCATCCTTTGTTTGGTCTCTTACGTCGTTACTGGATCATTTGTCACATTAGGAATTCATCCTTTGAGTATCTCTCCACCAATTCCTCGGTCTCCAATATTTTGTGCGCTTTGATCTTCAATTCTTCTTGAAGTTGATGTTCCTTGATTCTAAATGGCAAGACTATCCATTTGTGTTTGGACCTTCCCAAGAATGACATATGGATCGACATATGTCTCCAGCATAATTTCTTCCATTTCTATTGATGTATTCATGGAATCATTTAGATTGTCAATTTGTGCAAACCTGATGGAAAAATTCATGTTTGAAGGTATCACATTTTTGTAACACCCAAGTATCACTAGAGCATTTGGCCTCTGATTTTCTTAGATCTTATTAAGCGTTCTTAAAAAACAAAAATTGAAATATCGGATCCTTTCACCCTTTTTCAAATGGATTTGGGTGAATTGGGTGAGAAGAGTATGATGTGTTAATGGAGGATCATACATGGTAAAAAACATATTTTCTAAATCATCAAAGGTTGAAATTGAATTTATTGGAAGAGACATATAACGTTCATAAACTTGACCCATCAATGTTTGAAGAAATAATGAGCCATTACATTGTCATGTTCCACCAAATGAATGTCACATAGGCTCATAAATTTTTCCATGTGTTTATTTGGATCAACTGATCCATCTCCTAGGAATGTTGGAAACACTCCTTGTGGGAGAGTTGGCAGTTGATGTTGTTCAAAATAAATATTTAAAGGGTTATTTCTAACCCTTCTCCGTGGAATTATTTTCCTTCTTCTTTCTTCATGATTCTCAAGAGGGTCTTGATTTATTTCTTTTCGGTCAGCCATGATTTGATCCTTTTCTTATTTAATAGTGGAACTTTCTCCGATTTCTTTGATTTGTTTGCTTTTACTCCTAGTTATACGTCCTTTGTTTGATTCCAACTTCAATTTCTTTCATGCCTTCGTTATCTTCTTGCAATTTCTCTTTACTCCTCAGGGTAAGAGTCTCCTAGGACATTTCAAGCTCCTCACGACTTTGAGTTGTCATCAAAACCAAATTATATAATTGATGCAAAAAACTTGTCTGATTTCCTAATCCAACTTGCAACTGGGGTTGTTCAGGTTGAGGTTGAGTCATAAATAATTCTAATTTGAAACCCGATTTTTCTTCTTATTCCCTAGTATAGTCGCCAAAAAGGTTAATGTTTGAATCAGTTACAATCGAAACAACAACTTCGTGAGGATTAAAACCCCCCTTCATTTTTATATAGGTGGTACTCCTCTTTAATTCTTTAAAGATTTATCTTTGATGATCTTAGGACAACAATTTTTAAATGGGAGAGTGCTAAAGAGAAAACTACAAATCTTTATGGTTCAAATAAAATAAAATATTGAATAGAATATACATGCGTTAAGAATTCTTGAGAATTGGACTAGGAACCTTCTCTCATAAAATAAACAAGTTTGCAGAAGTATGATACACAAAAAATAACTATAAGAAAAATAATATAAATCTCACATCCATCACAGTTTCAAATACTTCTTGATCGCATTCAAAGAAAGAGAAATAAAGGGCCCACATATATAAGAGAACTTTAAATGAGTCTTTTCATTAAAATAAAAAATAGGGTTTGATATGTTAATTTCAAATATCTTATACTAAAATGCTTAGAGTTCAAAGATACAATTAAAATTAACCCCGAAGTAGCTCTCTGGAGTTTTCTAAAAAACATAATAGTCTTAAGAAAATAAAAGGCGTTCGTCCAAAGATGGATTGGGTTTGGCTCTCGTGGACCATAAGTCAAAGAAATTAAATAAGAAAATAGCAAGAACATGGAAAGAAAAATGCAAGACCTGAAAAAGAGAACAGAAATGAGCAATCACAAATCAATTATATTTTCCTTAGGATAGATAAAATATGACTACATGAATTCTGAATGCAGAAGAGCATGGAAGAAGGATGTGATTAATTTTTCACTTACTGTAATGGAATATCTCTCCAATTCATTTGCTTGTTCATGAACCTTTTGTATCATCTCTCGATGCGGTTGCACGACTGGTACCAACTGCCTCCGACTGATTATCTTCGGTAATTTTGATTAAAGCTAACTTTAACCAATTTTCAATGTAATCACACATAGGAGCACTTGTTACTTCTTGCTTTGTTTTTATATCAAATAATGTTCTTTCAAATTCCCTTAAATCAATTGAAAGTTGTTGAAATGTTATTTCAATGTCTTCATTTTTATTCATGTGTTCCACAAACCAAATTTGAATTTCCTGTTAAGTATACTCAATCATATCATTGAACCTTTATGTTGATAGGCCCTTTAATATTTCCACGTTTTCCTCGAATTGTTGCCTTGTTGAGATATTATAATTTAAAATAAGTTTCGGGTCTTGTACCTTACCTGTACTCCCTACAAGATATAATTCTATTAATTTAGAATAGGCTTCTCCCTTTTTGACACTTTAAACATTCAGATCCTCTAGCAATTATCTTAATGTCTTAATTATTTTCATCCAATAGGCTTTAAATTGTTTCATGCGACTGGGTGTGGGAAAATATTCATATTTTCTCTTTAGCTCACTCATGCCTGAAATGTTTAGAGTGAATGTAATTACAACATCTTTTTAGAAACCTTCATCATTATTCAAATCGACCTGTATATATTCTCTGAAATTTTGAATTTTTGACCCAAGGGAAACAAATCTATTTTCTAATTCCCATGTCTCTAGAATGAGAGAGTTTCTTTTCTTTATATTTTCTTTGATGTAGCACCTGGCTGAAGTAAGTAAGATTGTTGTTCCCTTTATCCTTAGACTTGATTCTGGAGTTTTGTCGGAGCTCTTCTTGGGTTCAATTGTTGAAACGAGAGTAGCAAGTATTGGGGGTGGCATCATAGCAGACTCTAATTCTTTGATTCTTCTTTCAGCCCGGTGTTTTCATATTCTGTGTCATCTATTGAAAAATCTAGGGCATACCTTGTAACTTTGTGAATATTAAAAATTCTGGATGGGGGAAAATTACTGAGATCAATCTCAGAATGTTATTTTCCTTTTTTACTTTTTAAATTAAATCTTTCAGAGATTAATTTTCTAGAACTCTTGTCAAATAAAGCATTATGGACAACAAATGATTCTTCCTTGGAGAAGACTTCTTCTTTGACAACAATCTCAGCTACAACTTGTTTTCTCTCTTGAATTCTTTGTTCATCATCTAGAAATTGTATTTTCTCAATATCAACATCCAGATCCATATATTCAAGGGAAATTTCATTCTCGGGTATGTGCTATGCTATTTCTTATTGACAATTTACCCTTTTTCTTTTTACTTGAAGCTTGTGATATTTTTCCAGTTTTCCTTGTGGAGGGTTTCTATCATCTCCATCATCTGATTTATTTGTTAAAGACTTATTTTTTTGCGGTGTTATTGACTGAAAATTCTGCTTGGGTGGGTTGTTTTTTTGTGAAACAATGTGAGATTCAGCACTTTATTCAGTGGATACTCTTCCCCTTTGCTTGTATTGGTTTGTCATACAATAGTTTCTATATCATCCATTTTTTTCCAACAATTTGTGTCAGAGGGTCATGAATGTTACCCTCTTCTTTTCCAGATACAAATGTATTGGTGAGTGACTTACTAAATCCAACAGATGTCATATGATCAATAAATAGATTATTTGGATCAAAACCCTTATTCTCTTCTGCATATTTCAAGTTGTATTGGTCAAGCTGAGTTGAAAATTCATCGATATTTGAAATACCTCTTAACATGATTTCTCCACTTTTCCAAGGGAGTGGAATAAACTACTTCTTTCTCTTCTGATGAAATAAATGCAACCATAACCTGTATTGTCTTGCAATCTCAATAGCAAAGATTTTATCGGAAATACAATAAGGGAGAAAAATGGGTCTTTCACGAGAACAATATATTCTCACTACATTGTAGCCTCCATTTTTCCAATAGTCCCTCTTTTTTCTAGGAAGGTTGATGCTTCCAAGGATAGTCTATATGTATTTTCTCCAAAGATGAGTTTTTTGAAAACATATACGAATTCTTTATACACTTCATAAAATTAGGACATGACCTTTTGTTTCCATGGGGCCTGATACCACATTGTTACCGGATCAATTTACAGTCAACCCTTTTTCTGATACTCAAACCCTTGAAGACATGGCAGTAGGTGATGGAAAATATCAAGTAGGATGACATATAGAACTTCTTGTGTTTTTTGAAATTTGATAGTTGTGCATATATTTCCACAAAAATAATATTTCCCCAATCAGAAACTACTTCTTGATGAATTGCAAAGTATAAAATTTAGAGAGCCAACCGAGGAATGGTTGTTGTGATTCTTGACCTGTGATTTTGGTGAAGAGACATGCTACCTTTCAATAGGGGTTCTCTAATGATTTGACTTGAATTCTTGATACATCTTCTGACATTGTCGTAGGGTCCTTGAGGTATTATTTCAAGGGCTATAATCCATTATTCTTATCCTTCAAAAAGCTCCTTACTATATCTCCCTTGAATGTGATTGTTGGCTCTGGAAGTTTCATCACTCTTCTAAATACTGACGACGATAGAGAAACTAGGGAATCACTTTGAAGTTGAATCATTCTTCAGCTTTGGTCGGTTTTATCAACACACCAAGAAACTATTTCTTTACAATAAAAAACCTCAGGTACACATCCAATTAAAGCAATACCTAATGTCCTAACTCTGTTTTCATTTCTTTCCGGTGAAGGAAATGATGTGTAATACCAATATGATATCAACCAATGGAAGCTTTGGTATTCTTGTGCAAATAGGTTCAGAGAGTCTCCACATAATTTCTCTCTCCTCGTAGTCATTTTCACAAAGTTGGCGATTTCTTGTACAGTGCCTCAGGACATTGATTTCAAAGTAAATATTTTCTCAATAAGATAACTTCTAAATTAATATGAATTAAATTGAGAATTACTTTGAGAAGTATGCCATTAATAACGAATTTATTTGAATTTAATTATCTCTTATCTCCATAAGGATAGCATTTAATATATCTTGGGGAAAGTGATAAGGTAACAAATACAATACATCGTAGAGTCGGACTTGGAAGTCAAGAGAATATAGGATTTGGATGAACCCGTGAGTCCACCAACCCGCGATGAAACCTTAAAAAGGTTAAGTGTAAGATATTATCGGTTGGACTTGTGAGAGGAGAGGATAATCAAATCTTGATGACCCGCAAACCCGCGGTAAAATGAAAATTGATTAAGTATCGATCCTGGTTGGTTGGACTTATAAGAGGAGAGAAATGTTTTAAGAAAAAGGTCTTTCAAATCTGTGGTGAAACATAGTCTTGATAATATTCTAAGTATAGAGAAAAGTGATGGTCACGAAAATATATGGTGAATTTTGTTGATGGCAGAGGAGAGGATATGAGAAAAAGTGATAAGATCAACCTGCAAACCCACCATTCCACGAAGAGATGAAAAGGTTAAGTGTCGGTGCAATATGGAGGTGGCGAAGAATAAAGGTGCATTTTGAATGACCCAAAACTTTGATGAAAATAAGTATGAACCTGCCAATAATCAATTTTTTTTCTAAGTAAAGAATAGGTAAGAAGAAAAGACATGAACTTATATATGGGTCAATAGTTATGGACTCCTTGAATATCTCTATGTGAGTGTAAAATTTTTTACAATGTCCAAGTTCGAATAAAGTGTTTGCATGCCACATAACACAATATCTTTGATGCTTAAATGATTAAAAGAAATGCATTCGTCCAAATGGACTAGGATGGGACTCCTATGGAACAAATAAAATCGTAGCGGTAACTAGTAAACAATAAACTAATAAAGTTGGATGATTCATAGACTGGGAAGAAATAAGGGAAATTCTTTGAAAAAGAAATACACTAAAAAAAACAACAGAAGAATGATGGATGGATGGATGTATGTCTCTCTCCTGGTGTTCTTTTTTGGTCTTCAAATATATGTAACTACTGGTCGAACCGTTCTGGTATAATTGTTTTTTGGAAGTTACTTGGTTATTATTTATTTATGTTAACGATCATTTGAGTCAATCTTCAATGTAGTCCTTCATTGGCGGAACCATGATGTCCTGTTTAACCCAAAGTGAGAATAGTTCATCTTTCATTTCTTTAAAATTAGAGTGTAATTGTTGTACTAATGCCATATGGTCCTCNACTTCATAAAATTAGGACATGACCTTTTGTTTCCATGGGGCCTGATACCACATTGTTACCGGATCAATTTACAGTCAACCCTTTTTCTGATACTCAAACCCTTGAAGACATGGCAGTAGGTGATGGAAAATATCAAGTAGGATGACATATAGAACTTCTTGTGTTTTTTGAAATTTGATAGTTGTGCATATATTTCCACAAAAATAATATTTCCCCAATCAGAAACTACTTCTTGATGAATTGCAAAGTATAAAATTTAGAGAGCCAACCGAGGAATGGTTGTTGTGATTCTTGACCTGTGATTTTGGTGAAGAGACATGCTACCTTTCAATAGGGGTTCTCTAATGATTTGACTTGAATTCTTGATACATCTTCTGACATTGTCGTAGGGTCCTTGAGGTATTATTTCAAGGGCTATAATCCATTATTCTTATCCTTCAAAAAGCTCCTTACTATATCTCCCTTGAATGTGATTGTTGGCTCTGGAAGTTTCATCACTCTTCTAAATACTGACGACGATAGAGAAACTAGGGAATCACTTTGAAGTTGAATCATTCTTCAGCTTTGGTCGGTTTTATCAACACACCAAGAAACTATTTCTTTACAATAAAAAACCTCAGGTACACATCCAATTAAAGCAATACCTAATGTCCTAACTCTGTTTTCATTTCTTTCCGGTGAAGGAAATGATGTGTAATACCAATATGATATCAACCAATGGAAGCTTTGGTATTCTTGTGCAAATAGGTTCAGAGAGTCTCCACATAATTTCTCTCTCCTCGTAGTCATTTTCACAAAGTTGGCGATTTCTTGTACAGTGCCTCAGGACATTGATTTCAAAGTAAATATTTTCTCAATAAGATAACTTCTAAATTAATATGAATTAAATTGAGAATTACTTTGAGAAGTATGCCATTAATAACGAATTTATTTGAATTTAATTATCTCTTATCTCCATAAGGATAGCATTTAATATATCTTGGGGAAAGTGATAAGGTAACAAATGTAATACATCGCAAAGTCGGACTTGGAAGTCAAGAGAATATAGGATTTGGATGAACCCGTGAGTCCACCAACCCGCGATGAAACCTTAAAAAGGTTAAGTGTAAGATATTATCAGTTGGACTTGTGAGAGGAAAGGATAATCAAATCTTGATGACCCGCGAACCCGCGGTAAAATGAAAATTGATTAAGTATCGATCCTGGTCAGTTGGACTTATAAGAGGAGAGAAATGTTTTAAGAAAAAGTTCTTTCAAACCTGTGGTGAAACATAGTCTTGATAATATTCTAAGTATAGAGAAAAGTGATGGTCACGAAAATATATGGTGAATTTTGTTGATGGCAGAGGAGCGGATATGAGAAAAAGTGATAAGATCAACCTGCAAACCCACCATTTCGCGAAGAGATGAAAAGGTTAAGTGTCGATGCAATATGGAGGTGGCGAAGAATAAAGGTGCATTTTGAATGACCCAAAAATTTGATGAAAATAAGTATGAACCTGCCAATAATCAATTTTTTTTCTAAGTAAAGAATAGGTAAGAAGAAAAGACATGAACTTATATATGGGTCAATAGCTATGGACTCCTTGAATATCTCTATGTGAGTGTAAAAATTTTTACAATGTCCAAGTTCGAATAAAGTGTTTGCATGCCACATAACACAATATCTTTGATGCTTAAATGATTAAAAGAAATGCAGTTGTCCAAATGGACTAGGATGGGACTCCTATGGAACAAATAAAATCGTAGCGGTAACTAGTAAATAGTAAACTAATAAAGTTGGATGATTCACTGACTGGGAAGAAATAAGGGAAATGCTTTGAAAAAGAAATACACTCACAAAAACAACAGAAGAATGATGGATGGATGGATGGATGTCTCTCTCCTGGTGTTCTTTTTTGGTCTTCAAATATATGTAACTACTGGTCGAACCGTTCTGGTATAATTGTTTTTTGGAAGTTACTTGGTTATTAGTTATTTATGTTAACGATCATTTGAGTCAATCTTCAATGTAGTCCTTCATTGGCGGAACCATGATGTCCTGTTTAACCCAAAGTGAGAATAGTTCATCTTCCATTTCTTTAAAATCAGAGTGTAATTGTTGTACTAATGCCATATGGTCCTCATTATCATCCACAAAGGTAGCTAACCATCTCTTGATTTCTTCTTCCGGAAAGTTAGTGAGGTTATCAAACTCACTAGCCCGTGAAGTTTTTATTATGTTCAACTTTGCTTCTAATTTTTCTTTGGTTACAAGCACATATTCCTTTATTAGTTGTGGGCCCTCAATATGTTTAACTACTTCAAGTGACTTAAAAAATGAGGTACTTATTTTATCATCAATTTTGGACAATTGGCAATTGAGTCTCTTAGCATTTGTATCCTCACCAACCAACGTGCTCTCACTTGTTTTAATCTACAATCTGAAGGTGGATCTTGTTGTTCTCTGTTGAAATCACTTAAATTTGACACTCAAGTGATAAAAGTGCTTAGAGAATTTTTATAAAATAATTCATCATTCTCTAAATCCTTTTGAAAATATTCAACAAAATAAGCAATTTGTTGTGATAAATTCCTCAGATTACTACTAACCTCCCAATCTTCTAAAATAATATTAAGTCGCTTATTAATATTCTCTACAATGTACATTCTTATTCCGCTCAACAATTTAGCAGCCTTCTTTATTCGGGTTGATGTCCGTGTATCCTATGGCACTTGGTCTAGAACAATGATGGTCAATGGTTCTGTGAACACATGTTTAGAACTCAAGGTGTCCTGTAATTCTCTTATTCTTTTATTTAACCTGATATTTTCTAGATCCTGCTCTTAGATTGAGTGTGCAAGAGTATATTTTGTGGTAAGATATAATTTGAGGAGTCCTGAAGGTCTGACTCCTAAAATGCCCACTTCTGAATTCCACTTTTGAGCTATCTTCTTGTCTTTGATGTGAACCTTCTCTATTTTTCAATTTTGTTTCCTCCTTTTTGTATTGAGCATTATGCAATGTCAAATATTGCTCTTCAAACTTTATTGGTCCTTCTCGAGCCAACTCTTTTTCTATTTGTCAAATTTTAGCAAATCACAACACTACCTAGTCAGGCACATTGGTACTATCCACTTCCATATCAACAATATCTATTGGCCCTCTTATAGAATTCTAGTAGCCTTTCTTACTCGAGCTTATTTTTCTCTTAGGTTGTGAAAAAACACGATTATTCTTAATGGGTGGGTCATCTCCATTATCTCCCCCACCGCATCTCTCATTATTCTCTCCTCTACTCATATTTGACTCTTGTTTCTTCTGGGCTGAGGAGGAAATCCTATGTTGTATGGGGACAAAAGAAGATTGAGTATCGGTTGCACTTTTGCCTCTCTACTTTGTTATTTTATGTTGATGTTGAGTATTTGAACTAATTTCAATAGCCAAATCATCATTGCATACTTGTTTTTCTTTCTTCTTAGGTGTATTAGGGTCATTATCATCAATTCCTTTTGCAATCCTTATGAAAACTATTGTACCTCGTTGACGTTAAGTGATCATAAAATAACCCTTCAGGATCAAAACCCTTGAGAGGTTTCACTTCCTTATGGTTAAATGCATTCATAATTTTAGCAACTTCTATCAAAGGGACAAACTTCTTATTGTTACATTGGCTACAATAAAATGCATGGAAATAAATTGTCTTTTTCTCTTTTTATCAAAAAGAGAGGCCCGTGTTTTGTATTGCTTTCAGACCTCGGCAACCAAGTACTGATCACATAAGAATGTTGGGAGAAGAAAAGGTCTTCCCTCAAATCCATACAATCTAATATAAGTGTAGTTCTATTCAAACACATGAATTCCTTTTCGCCTAAGAAAACCCTCTGCTTCTTGTGTTATTCTTGTAGGTGTTGCTCTAGATAAAATGTTTTTAAATTTATTAAGAAAATCATTTTGAATAAGAAAAAATTGAAATGGGACCTTGTGCTTCCACAATACGAGGTACCATAATTGAACATGCACCTTCTCAACATCTAGACTATCCCTCAAAGGTAATCCTTCAAACACATTGCAATAAACCACCACTAGAACCAAATAAGATAGCATAAAAAATCTAGGTGTTTCAAATAATTGGCCAGTTGGTATGAAATCTCATTCAATATTACCCCGACCCAGTCGAAAACTTCTTCCTTTTGAAAGAGAAATACAAAACATACATAACATACCTAGGAATGTGAGAAGCAGAATCTCGTCCCATCAAATGTGCAAATAACCATGAGAAATATTGGTATAGCTCCACTAGTAGGGATATATCAATAGTAAAAAGATCAGTTGGCATTTCGGTAGATGGTGCCATGAAATTCCTCAATAAATTTATCCCACCACCCTGGGAATCCAAAAAATCATCGACATCTAGAAGTTTGAGACTTATGGTGAAGACTGGTAATCGAAGCATTCTCTTGAATACTTTTGGATTTAACAGGACTGGGTTGTTCCCTTCGGTAGCTACTTGCATCATTCTAATCTTAGAACCAAATCTGTGTGCACACCAAGAAATCAATTTCCTAAAGTCGAAGACTTCTGGCATGCAACCTGCATTAACCAAACATATTGTCCAAATCTTATTATTGACCTTCTACTCGAGAGTTGGGCTAAAAAACCATTGATATGTTGTCGACCAATGGAAGTCTTTGCTTTGGAGTGCAAGAGAATTGACAATATCACCACATAAAGGCTCTTTTCTTCTTCTAGTTTCCATGTTTCTTGTTCCTTTCAATGTTCTTTGATATACATGACAATATTACTTGTGAATTATAAATCCTAAGTTGTTTAAAGGCTAAGCTCATAAATAATATGAATAAAAAATCCCTTCATCACGTACAATTTCTTTCAAGACGTGCACAAATCATAAATGGAAGTTAATTTCAAAAACAAGTGCTCCATGGGAAAACAGGATAATTAATCTGCATTAATCCATGGAGTATCAGCTATTGCCTTGAATCATAAATGTGCCTCGAGAAGGGTGGATAGGGTATGATGGATTTAACGAGATTTTTCTAAGTATGGAATAGAGTATAGAGAGAGATCGATCCAACAAGAGTTTAGTTGTGTGGAAGTATGGAGTG
Source organism: Picea glauca (assembly GCA_000966675.3). Classification (NCBI taxonomy): domain Eukaryota; kingdom Viridiplantae; phylum Streptophyta; class Pinopsida; order Pinales; family Pinaceae; genus Picea; species Picea glauca. The sequence continues at coordinate 81,861 of JZKD02S1790149.1, read as the reverse complement.
TGTGGAAGTCAGGGGGACAGAGAAGTGGATGTGTGCAGAAGTGAGGGTTTGTGCAGAGGTGGGAGTTGTGAAGAAGTTCAAGACATGAAAAGCTCTCTACACAAATTAAATTGAAAATGGTTAAGTATGGAGAATATACGTTTTTGGGGAATGTGGGGTGCATTGTGGAGGTAACGAAAGTGCATAAGCAAAGGTTTGTGATGAGGAAAAGGGAGGTTTTGGGTTCTCCGCACATGATAAATTTTTTGAAAATAACCTAAGTGTTGGTAAGTGCAGGGCACAGTTTGTGGGGATGAAGGATTTGTGCAGAACACGAGGGAATATTTTTTATGTAAGGAATCTTCGCACAATAAGAAAAACACCTAAGTATTGTGAATTCATGAAAATTTCTCATAACATATTAGGGAAACATGAAATCATGAGTAATGAGGTGGACCGTGAATTGGAACGTAAAAGCGGGAAATGGGTTTTATACACGGTTAACTTGGAATACAAGGATTATTCATGAAAACAAATCAACAACTAATTAATATATGAGTAACTAAATTTACAAAAAAAAATTGAAATAACTAACAATAAATATCAAATTAGTTGTATTTTTTTGTATACTAATTAATATATGAGTAGTTAAATTTACAACAAAAAACAAAGTCGAGATGACTAGTAACAAATATCAAATTAGTAGTTGATTTGAAGCCTTCAACATGTAAGAAATATTCTCTCAACCTTTCAAAACATTAAGATCGTCCATATTTGATGATCGAGAATTAAGGTTGTTGATGCTTTAGTAAGCCCGAGAGTAAATGTAGATTGGGGGACATTCGAAATGTGGAGTAGAGCTCAAGCCAATCTACCTTTCCCATCTCATGAACCTATAGATCATTTGTTTACCATGGGTCAAATGAGGATAATTTAACTTTATAGCATTAACTTTTCAACAATTCACGTGTTATTTTAGGTATCTAATAGATTCCTTTTTTATTTGACAAAGAATGCAAGAAGATTGCCAATTAGGTTTAATTAGGTAGTTGAAAGGGAAAAGTATTATCCTCCTCACCTAGATTTAAATTTCACTTGTAACATGTTTTCCCTTCATAGATCAATTGATCTCATTCTTACTTAAGTGATTAAAAAAGAAACAAAATTTTACTTGTTAAAAGAGAAAAGAAAAAAAATAACAAAGCAACAAAATGTTTTTGAATCTCCATATTAATAAATTTTCAAAATAAAAATTAATGCAACATTTTCTCTTCGATCTATAGTGATATGGAGATGTTTTGCTTTATGTGAATAAAACTTCTTTAATAAATTGTCCTTGATATATAGAACTTACTCTCAATATATGAAATTCTCTCTTACATAAAAAAAAAAACTGTAAAGCTCTCACTTAGTTTTATTTTATTTAAATAATTAATTATTTTTAAATTTTGATTTAAGTAAATATTTTAGAAAGGTAAAAATATGATATCATAAATAAATTATTCTTACAAAGTTATGAATTTAATATAAATTAACTCATATGTATAGTTTTATTTGTGTAATATGTTATTATATAATATATGTATTGTACCAATAAAGTAAAGTTTTTAGCTTCTTGTGATATTTTTAATCTTTGTTTCGTATGTAATATTTTCGAATCAATTGATAATGTCTTTGCTCTTATAAAAGAGATTCAAAGTTTAAATGTTTATCTTCATCTTAAAATTGATGTTTATATCATATCAAAGTGAAACTGAGATTCCTTGTTGATCAATAAAAAGTGTTCACGTATATGAAAAAATAAATTATATATTAAAACACTCATATAGAAAAGCTATGAAATCATCATTACTTTGTATACACAAAGGCCTCTCATTATTAAATGCAGCCTATGATATAATATATGTTAAAATTTGCGTAAATCCAATTATCAAACACGTGGGGTTTAATGTTTAATGTTTAATGTTTTTTTTTTCTTTTTTCTGTTTGACAAGAGTTGGTAATGGATTTTTCATTAAAGAAAATAGTGGGAAAGCCACTGATACGGTTACAAAAGAATTGAGATTTATTTTACTTAAATGATTACACTACCTGGAGGCTATGCCTTCCTATCAAGCAAAGGAAAGGGAAAACTAACTGAATTATTTACTGCAAAGGCTTTTATACAAAACGCATGCTTCACTGTTAAGGTTTCAGATACGCATTCCATGCTTATGAACTGTTGAGCAGATTACTTTGGGTCATCCTGCTTGGGCTGGTCCCTTTCGGTCTTCCATTCCTTGTTCAACTGTTTCATTTTTTCTTCCAGCTTACTGACTCTGTTTTCGAGCTCTTGTTTGGGATCTCTGAGCTCCTCATGTAACTTCCCAAGCTCCTCTGTTAACCCGAATTTTGTTGTGGTGATATCGGATTCGAGCATTTCCAAGCGCCTTGTAATGCCCATATATTTCTAAACATCATTAAGTTTCCTAAACATTTTATGAAAGTAAACTGAAACAAATCTTCATAGCATGATATTGACTTTTATAACAACAACTTTAGTAACTTAGATTTATCAATAAATACTAAATTAATGGCAGAATGAAATAAATACATAACTTAACAAGTACCTNGAGAATTACTTTGAGAAGTATGCCATTAATAACGAATTTATTTGAATTTAATTATCTCTTATCTCCATAAGGATAGCATTTAATATATCTTGGGGAAAGTGATAAGGTAACAAATGTAATACATCGCAAAGTCGGACTTGGAAGTCAAGAGAATATAGGATTTGGATGAACCCGTGAGTCCACCAACCCGCGATGAAACCTTAAAAAGGTTAAGTGTAAGATATTATCAGTTGGACTTGTGAGAGGAAAGGATAATCAAATCTTGATGACCCGCGAACCCGCGGTAAAATGAAAATTGATTAAGTATCGATCCTGGTCAGTTGGACTTATAAGAGGAGAGAAATGTTTTAAGAAAAAGTTCTTTCAAACCTGTGGTGAAACATAGTCTTGATAATATTCTAAGTATAGAGAAAAGTGATGGTCACGAAAATATATGGTGAATTTTGTTGATGGCAGAGGAGCGGATATGAGAAAAAGTGATAAGATCAACCTGCAAACCCACCATTTCGCGAAGAGATGAAAAGGTTAAGTGTCGATGCAATATGGAGGTGGCGAAGAATAAAGGTGCATTTTGAATGACCCAAAAATTTGATGAAAATAAGTATGAACCTGCCAATAATCAATTTTTTTTCTAAGTAAAGAATAGGTAAGAAGAAAAGACATGAACTTATATATGGGTCAATAGCTATGGACTCCTTGAATATCTCTATGTGAGTGTAAAAATTTTTACAATGTCCAAGTTCGAATAAAGTGTTTGCATGCCACATAACACAATATCTTTGATGCTTAAATGATTAAAAGAAATGCAGTTGTCCAAATGGACTAGGATGGGACTCCTATGGAACAAATAAAATCGTAGCGGTAACTAGTAAATAGTAAACTAATAAAGTTGGATGATTCACTGACTGGGAAGAAATAAGGGAAATGCTTTGAAAAAGAAATACACTCACAAAAACAACAGAAGAATGATGGATGGATGGATGGATGTCTCTCTCCTGGTGTTCTTTTTTGGTCTTCAAATATATGTAACTACTGGTCGAACCGTTCTGGTATAATTGTTTTTTGGAAGTTACTTGGTTATTAGTTATTTATGTTAACGATCATTTGAGTCAATCTTCAATGTAGTCCTTCATTGGCGGAACCATGATGTCCTGTTTAACCCAAAGTGAGAATAGTTCATCTTCCATTTCTTTAAAATCAGAGTGTAATTGTTGTACTAATGCCATATGGTCCTCATTATCATCCACAAAGGTAGCTAACCATCTCTTGATTTCTTCTTCCGGAAAGTTAGTGAGGTTATCAAACTCACTAGCCCGTGAAGTTTTTATTATGTTCAACTTTGCTTCTAATTTTTCTTTGGTTACAAGCACATATTCCTTTATTAGTTGTGGGCCCTCAATATGTTTAACTACTTCAAGTGACTTAAAAAATGAGGTACTTATTTTATCATCAATTTTGGACAATTGGCAATTGAGTCTCTTAGCATTTGTATCCTCACCAACCAACGTGCTCTCACTTGTTTTAATCTACAATCTGAAGGTGGATCTTGTTGTTCTCTGTTGAAATCACTTAAATTTGACACTCAAGTGATAAAAGTGCTTAGAGAATTTTTATAAAATAATTCATCATTCTCTAAATCCTTTTGAAAATATTCAACAAAATAAGCAATTTGTTGTGATAAATTCCTCAGATTACTACTAACCTCCCAATCTTCTAAAATAATATTAAGTCGCTTATTAATATTCTCTACAATGTACATTCTTATTCCGCTCAACAATTTAGCAGCCTTCTTTATTCGGGTTGATGTCCGTGTATCCTATGGCACTTGGTCTAGAACAATGATGGTCAATGGTTCTGTGAACACATGTTTAGAACTCAAGGTGTCCTGTAATTCTCTTATTCTTTTATTTAACCTGATATTTTCTAGATCCTGCTCTTAGATTGAGTGTGCAAGAGTATATTTTGTGGTAAGATATAATTTGAGGAGTCCTGAAGGTCTGACTCCTAAAATGCCCACTTCTGAATTCCACTTTTGAGCTATCTTCTTGTCTTTGATGTGAACCTTATCTATTTTTCAATTTTGTTTCCTCCTTTTTGTATTGAGCATTATGCAATGTCAAATATTGCTCTTCAAACTTTATTGGTCCTTCTCGGGCCAACTCTTTTTCTATTTGTCAAATTTTAGCAAATCACAACACTACCTAGTCAGGCACATTGGTACTATCCACTTCCATATCAACAATATCTCTTGGCCCTCTTATAGAATTCTAGGAGCCTTTCTTACTCGAGCTTATTTTTCTCTTAGGTTGTGAAAAAACACGATTATTCTTAATGGGTGGGTCATCTCCATTATCTCCCCCACCACCTCTCTCATTATTCTCTCCTCTACTCATATTTGACTCTTGTTTCTTCTGGGCTGAGGAGGAAATCCTATGTTGTATGGGGACAAAAGAAGATTGAGTATCGGTTTCACTTTTGCCTCTCTACTTTGTTATTTTATGTTGATGTTGAGTATTTGAACTAATTTCAATAGCCAAATCATCATTGCATACTTGTTTTTCTTTCTTCTTAGGTGTATTAGGGTCATTATCATCAATTCCTTTTGCAATCCTTATGAAAACTATTGTACCTCGTTGACGTTAAGTGATCATAAAATAACCCTTCAGGATCAAAACCCTTGAGAGGTTTCACTTCCTTATGGTTAAATGCATTCATAATTTTAGCAACTTCTATCAAAGGGACAAACTTCTTATTGTTACATTGGCTACAATAAAATGCATGGAAATAAATTGTCTTTTTCTCTTTTTATCAAAAAGAGAGGCCCGTGTTTTGTATTGCTTTCAGACCTCGGCAACCAAGTACTGATCACATAAGAATGTTGGGAGAAGAAAAGGTCTTCCCTCAAATCCATACAATCTAATATAAGTGTAGTTCTATTCAAACACATGAATTCCTTTTCGCCTAAGAAAACCCTCTGCTTCTTGTGTTATTCTTGTAGGTGTTGCTCTAGATAAAATGTTTTTAAATTTATTAAGAAAATCATTTTGAATAAGAAAAAATTGAAATGGGACCTTGTGCTTCCACAATACGAGGTACCATAATTGAACATGCACCTTCTCAACATCTAGACTATCCCTCAAAGGTAATCCTTCAAACACATTGCAATAAACCACCACTAGAACCAAATAAGATAGCATAAAAAATCTAGGTGTTTCAAATAATTGGCCAGTTGGTATGAAATCTCATTCAATATTACCCCGACCCAGTCGAAAACTTCTTCCTTTTGAAAGAGAAATACAAAACATACATAACATACCTAGGAATGTGAGAAGCAGAATCTCGTCCCATCAAATGTGCAAATAACCATGAGAAATATTGGTATAGCTCCACTAGTAGGGATATATCAATAGTAAAAAGATCAGTTGGCATTTCGGTAGATGGTGCCATGAAATTCCTCAATAAATTTATCCCACCACCCTGGGAATCCAAAAAATCATCGACATCTAGAAGTTTGAGACTTATGGTGAAGACTGGTAATCGAAGCATTCTCTTGAATACTTTTGGATTTAACAGGACTGGGTTGTTCCCTTCGGTAGCTACTTGCATCATTCTAATCTTAGAACCAAATCTGTGTGCACACCAAGAAATCAATTTCCTAAAGTCGAAGACTTCTGGCATGCAACCTGCATTAACCAAACATATTGTCCAAATCTTATTATTGACCTTCTACTCGAGAGTTGGGCTAAAAAACCATTGATATGTTGTCGACCAATGGAAGTCTTTGCTTTGGAGTGCAAGAGAATTGACAATATCACCACATAAAGGCTCTTTTCTTCTTCTAGTTTCCATGTTTCTTGTTCCTTTCAATGTTCTTTGATATACATGACAATATTACTTGTGAATTATAAATCCTAAGTTGTTTAAAGGCTAAGCTCATAAATAATATGAATAAAAAATCCCTTCATCACGTACAATTTCTTTCAAGACGTGCACAAATCATAAATGGAAGTTAATTTCAAAAACAAGTGCTCCATGGGAAAACAGGATAATTAATCTGCATTAATCCATGGAGTATCAGCTATTGCCTTGAATCATAAATGTGCCTCGAGAAGGGTGGATAGGGTATGATGGATTTAACGAGATTTTTCTAAGTATGGAATAGAGTATAGAGAGAGATCGATCCAACAAGAGTTTAGTTGTGTGGAAGTATGGAGTGTGTGGAAGTCAGGGGGACAGAGAAGTGGATGTGTGCAGAAGTGAGGGTTTGTGCAGAGGTGGGAGTTGTGAAGAAGTTCAAGACATGAAAAGCTCTCTACACAAATTAAATTGAAAATGGTTAAGTATGGAGAATATACGTTTTTGGGGAATGTGGGGTGCATTGTGGAGGTAACGAAAGTGCATAAGCAAAGGTTTGTGATGAGGAAAAGGGAGGTTTTGGGTTCTCCGCACATGATAAATTTTTTGAAAATAACCTAAGTGTTGGTAAGTGCAGGGCACAGTTTGTGGGGATGAAGGATTTGTGCAGAACACGAGGGAATATTTTTTATGTAAGGAATCTTCGCACAATAAGAAAAACACCTAAGTATTGTGAATTCATGAAAATTTCTCATAACATATTAGGGAAACATGAAATCATGAGTAATGAGGTGGACCGTGAATTGGAACGTAAAAGCGGGAAATGGGTTTTATACACGGTTAACTTGGAATACAAGGATTATTCATGAAAACAAATCAACAACTAATTAATATATGAGTAACTAAATTTACAAAAAAAAATTGAAATAACTAACAATAAATATCAAATTAGTTGTATTTTTTTGTATACTAATTAATATATGAGTAGTTAAATTTACAACAAAAAACAAAGTCGAGATGACTAGTAACAAATATCAAATTAGTAGTTGATTTGAAGCCTTCAACATGTAAGAAATATTCTCTCAACCTTTCAAAACATTAAGATCGTCCATATTTGATGATCGAGAATTAAGGTTGTTGATGCTTTAGTAAGCCCGAGAGTAAATGTAGATTGGGGGACATTCGAAATGTGGAGTAGAGCTCAAGCCAATCTACCTTTCCCATCTCATGAACCTATAGATCATTTGTTTACCATGGGTCAAATGAGGATAATTTAACTTTATAGCATTAACTTTTCAACAATTCACGTGTTATTTTAGGTATCTAATAGATTCCTTTTTTATTTGACAAAGAATGCAAGAAGATTGCCAATTAGGTTTAATTAGGTAGTTGAAAGGGAAAAGTATTATCCTCCTCACCTAGATTTAAATTTCACTTGTAACATGTTTTCCCTTCATAGATCAATTGATCTCATTCTTACTTAAGTGATTAAAAAAGAAACAAAATTTTACTTGTTAAAAGAGAAAAGAAAAAAAATAACAAAGCAACAAAATGTTTTTGAATCTCCATATTAATAAATTTTCAAAATAAAAATTAATGCAACATTTTCTCTTCGATCTATAGTGATATGGAGATGTTTTGCTTTATGTGAATAAAACTTCTTTAATAAATTGTCCTTGATATATAGAACTTACTCTCAATATATGAAATTCTCTCTTACATAAAAAAAAAAACTGTAAAGCTCTCACTTAGTTTTATTTTATTTAAATAATTAATTATTTTTAAATTTTGATTTAAGTAAATATTTTAGAAAGGTAAAAATATGATATCATAAATAAATTATTCTTACAAAGTTATGAATTTAATATAAATTAACTCATATGTATAGTTTTATTTGTGTAATATGTTATTATATAATATATGTATTGTACCAATAAAGTAAAGTTTTTAGCTTCTTGTGATATTTTTAATCTTTGTTTCGTATGTAATATTTTCGAATCAATTGATAATGTCTTTGCTCTTATAAAAGAGATTCAAAGTTTAAATGTTTATCTTCATCTTAAAATTGATGTTTATATCATATCAAAGTGAAACTGAGATTCCTTGTTGATCAATAAAAAGTGTTCACGTATATGAAAAAATAAATTATATATTAAAACACTCATATAGAAAAGCTATGAAATCATCATTACTTTGTATACACAAAGGCCTCTCATTATTAAATGCAGCCTATGATATAATATATGTTAAAATTTGCGTAAATCCAATTATCAAACACGTGGGGTTTAATGTTTAATGTTTAATGTTTTTTTTTTCTTTTTTCTGTTTGACAAGAGTTGGTAATGGATTTTTCATTAAAGAAAATAGTGGGAAAGCCACTGATACGGTTACAAAAGAATTGAGATTTATTTTACTTAAATGATTACACTACCTGGAGGCTATGCCTTCCTATCAAGCAAAGGAAAGGGAAAACTAACTGAATTATTTACTGCAAAGGCTTTTATACAAAACGCATGCTTCACTGTTAAGGTTTCAGATACGCATTCCATGCTTATGAACTGTTGAGCAGATTACTTTGGGTCATCCTGCTTGGGCTGGTCCCTTTCGGTCTTCCATTCCTTGTTCAACTGTTTCATTTTTTCTTCCAGCTTACTGACTCTGTTTTCGAGCTCTTGTTTGGGATCTCTGAGCTCCTCATGTAACTTCCCAAGCTCCTCTGTTAACCCGAATTTTGTTGTGGTGATATCGGATTCGAGCATTTCCAAGCGCCTTGTAATGCCCATATATTTCTAAACATCATTAAGTTTCCTAAACATTTTATGAAAGTAAACTGAAACAAATCTTCATAGCATGATATTGACTTTTATAACAACAACTTTAGTAACTTAGATTTATCAATAAATACTAAATTAATGGCAGAATGAAATAAATACATAACTTAACAAGTACCTAGATCTGATGCTAATTTTTGTTGCCTCTTTGCCTTGTTGTTGCCTTTCTGCTCCCTGCTAACTAGATCAACCCTGCCACAAACAGGAAAATAACTGCCCAAAACTACTGTCCTCCCTGCCAACTAGGAAAACTACCTAGCTCCAGGATATCTACAGGTATCTTGGCCCTCCGTGCCCAAAACCTCCAGCAACTCAGTGCCTCTCCTGATCAAGAGCCACAATCCACAAAATACAACAGTGCCCAAAAAATCGCTGCTCACAGCAAAACAAAACCATCCAGAGCATCCATTCCCCCCTGTCGAATCGTGCGCACATCCCCCTCTTCCCGTCCCCCGTCCTTCGTCATGAGTTAATGTTTTATCTTCTCGGGATCCATGGCTATCCCTCTCTGCATATGCCACCATTTTATATCATTTTTCCTTGATCTTTTAATTTTATTTCACAGGTCATTAAATATGATCTGTAGTTTGAATTATTACTTAGTTAACCATAATTAATTTCTGTTAATTAATTTTACTTTATAATCTTTAAGCATGTATCCAATTAGGGTCGTTACATACACCCACCCTTCAAGAAACTTCGTCCCGAAGTTTAAGGTGTCTGATGGTACAAAGGAAAAGAACATGGTTCACACATTCACAACAAGTAACTGACATTATTAGTAAGTAAGTCAAGAAACTCATACATATTAGTGTATGTGTATAAGGGATGCATGTGTAGATAGTACATGCAAATCTCGTGCACATACTAATAATCAAATTGTCATCCTTTAATAATTTAGGTATGCATTCAATCCAATTAGCAAGACTAGTCTTTTATAAAAGACAACAATCAATTAATTATGTGAGAAATTGTTTTAATTACAATTGTCTGGTTGAATAATTTATTTTAAACAACTGTGGTTTAGTTACATAACAATGAATATTCATATATACACATTTCATAAGGAATAATTTATTTATTTATTTTTATTTTATTTTTTTGAAGGGACAACATCAAATTCCACCACAAGACAGATCTCCCTATAGTCTCAACTATTCTACTCATCCTTCCTTCCTAACCTACTTCCAACTCCATTCCTATCCGTCCTCTGCTAGACTATCTTGGAGCGTCATCTATACTGACCTAACTCCAAATAGAACCGTAAGTGGAAGTGTCACTATCTCGACCAAGCTTCCCTAGCAGGCAACTGATAGTCCTCATCACACATCTTGGGGAGCGTGAACCAGCACCGTCCTCCCAGGACTTCAGGTTTCGGAGGATACACGGTGGGAAATGCCTCCACCCCTCCTAGCAGAACCAGGGTCAACACCCTACAATGGAGGATACTTGGTGGGAAATGCCTCCACCCCTCCTAACAAAACCAGGGTCAACGCCCTACAATGGAGGATACTCGGTGGGAAATGCCTCCACCCCTCCTAACAGAACCAGGGTCAACACCCTACAATGGAACATACAGGGGCACTGTGTTGCTGGAGGTTTTGTCATCGTTTATTCAGTTTTGGGCAATGTTAGTACCAAAATCATGCACTAGTCCACATATCATAGCAATACATCCAAATCAATATAAATCGCACATACATTATTCATACCATAATGTTTTCCAGTTAGTGGTCCTGATATCCACTTTCATCATCATTATCACTTGGCTATTTCATAGACCATCACCTGCAGATTAGTCTGCAACACAAACTGATATTTTTCTATGCATTATCATCATATAATTGCATACTTTCATCATTTCAATTTGGTATCCCCATACCAATACATTAACATCAAAGTTTTCCAATTTGAATTAGATTTCACGACATCCCATAATTCATACTCTTTACACATTCACAAGATTATCATTTACCAAAATAGATTTCATCGTATCCAATATCATTCTAATGGTATTTAAACATTCAACAATTTCTCTTTCTCACAATATGTCGCATCATATACATCATCATCAATAGCATTTAAATATTCATAAAATTTTCAGTCACATAATAGATTGCATTACATGCATCATCATCAATAACACTTAAACATTCATTATTGTTCATAAGTTTAAAGTTTAAATATATCACTTAATAGTTTCACCGTGACTAGGAAATAAAATGTATAGGCCTCAAGTAATCCTGGTCGTCTAAGTGAAAAGGTGGTGTTACCTACACCCTTCCTTCGAGAAACGCGTTCTCGAGGTGGTCAAAATAGTGATGGATAGTCTCGCCGTAGTGTCTCGGCGTCCTCCCAAGTAGCAGATCCTGGACTATATTTGTCCCACTGGACCTTAACTTGATCTACCAGACGGTTTCTGAGCTGTCGGACTCTACGGTCCAATATGCATAACGGTTCTACCGTGAGGGTTCCCACGTCCGATACCTGCAATTATTTCCAATTTAGTTTATGTGATTCATCAACAACATAATGACGTAAAACAGATACATGAAATACATTATGA
>JZKD02S1790149.1:45149-56574 GCA_000966675.3 Picea glauca | reverse complement strand
AATATGCCTCATCATATACATCATCATCAATAGCATTTAAACATTCATAAAATTTTCATTCACATAATAGATCGCATTACATGCATCATCATCAACAACACTTAAACATTCATTATGGTTCATAAGTTTAAAGTTTAAATATATCACTTAATAGTTTCACTGTGACTAGGAAATAAAGTGTATAGGCCTCCGGTAATCCTGGCCATCTAAGTCAAAAGGTGGTGTTACCTACACCCCTCCTTCGAGAAACATGTTCTCGAGGTCGTCAAAATAGTGATGGATAGTCTCGTCGTAGTGTCTCGGCGTCCTCCCAAGTAGCAGATCCTGGACTATACTTGTCCCACTGGACCTTAACTTGGTCTACCAAACGGTTTCTAAGTTGTCGGACTCTACGGTCCAATATGTGTAACGGTTCGACCGTGAGGGTTCCCATGTCTGATACCTGTAATTCTTTCCAATTTAGTTTATGTAATTCATCAACAACATAATGACGTAAAACAGATACATGAAATACATTATGATTTTTATGCAAGTGGGGTGGCAGTACGAGACGATAGGAAACGGTTCCAATTTTCTCGTGGACCCTAAATGGCCCTACAAACCGAGGTGAAAACTTTGTCCCCTTCCTGAACTGTATGGTACTCTTATTAGGTCTGATACAAATGAAAACTTGGTCCCCCACTTCATAATTTTGGTCGGTCCTGTGTGCATCCGCATAACTTTTCTGCCTATCATGTGCTTCCTTTAGCCTCTGCCTGATCTGAATCACCTGTTCCTCCATTTCCTGTATCAATTCTGGCCCAACTGTTACTCGGTCTTCTAATCTATCCCAACTCAATGGTGTTATATATGGCCTTTCATACAAAGCTTCGTATGGTGGCATTCCAATGGAACTATGATAATTGTTATCGTAGGCAAACTCTACCAAAGGTAGGTACTTCTCCCACTGGGTTTGATTATCCATCACATACATCCTAAGCATGTCTTCCATAACTGTATTTACTCTTTATGTTTGCCCGTCTGTTTTAGGATGATAAGTTGTGCTTAAGTTCAACTGAGTCCCCAATGTTGACTGTAAACTTGTCCAAAATCTGGAAGTGAATCTAGAGTCCCTATCTGAAATAATCTTCTTTGGTATCCCGTGAAAACGAATAACCTCACTTATAAACACTCATGCCACATCAGTGACATCGTAAGTGTCTTTAACTGGAATGAAATGAGAACTCTTTGTTAGCTTATCCACTATTACAAGAATGGCATTGTGTCTATGAGATGTGAGTGGCAACCCTACAACAAAATCCATAGATATGACTTCCCATTTGGACATAGGAACATCATGTGGTTGTAGGAGGCCTGCCAGGTGATGGTGATCAGCCTTCACTTGTTGACACTCTAGGCATCTGGCGACAAAATGGACTACATCGCGCTTCATGCCTACCCAAAAGAAGAGTTTCTTTATCTCTGCGTACATCTTCTTCACACCCAAATGCACACAATAAAGTGATCTATGGGCTTCCTTCAGTATGATGCTTCTAATATCCCCATTCTCCGGGATATACATCCTTCCTTGATATCTTAACAATCCGTCGGTTTCTAGATTATATCCTTCATACTTTGGGTCTAATTGCCTCCTACTCTGGAGGTTTGAAGTAACCTTTAAATACCAACTGTCCCCTAGTAGTTGTGTCAACACATGTTCCCTCAGACTAACCTTTAAGGTTACCAAGGAGAAGATACGTGGTCTCCTACTCAAGGCATCTGTGACCACATTTTCCTTTCCCTTTATATNGTTCAAGTCCCTGTAGTCTATACACAGTCGTAAGGATCCATCATTCTTCTTTACAAAAATTACCGGTGCGCCCCAAGGTGAGACACTGGGCCTTACTAGCCCTAAGTCTAGTAACCCCTTCAACTGCATTTGCAATTCACAAAGTTCCGGTGCCGTCATCCTATACGGAGTCTTGGATATTGGTTCTGCACCAGGTTTTAGCTCAATAGTAAAATCAATCTCCCTTTCAGGAGGTAACCCTGGTAACTCGTTTGGGAAAACATCTGGAAATTCTGACAATGCCGGATACTGATCTAATGAGGGTCCTTTCCTTTCATTCACTGCTTCCACTACATAAAGTCGACACCCTTGTCTCAAGCATCATTCGACCTTCATAGTTGATATAAAGCGTAATGACACTTTTCTTTGTACACCTTGGATCTCTATTGGTTTTCCTTCATCATTGATACAAAGTACCTTCTTGGTGAAACAATCTACCAAAGCTCGATGAGCTGCTAACCAATCCATTCCAATGATTAGGTCATATGCTCCAAGAGCAGTGACGTATACCTTCAACCTGGTAGTGCACACTCCTAGGTCTACTACACAATTATCGACACTAGGTCCTACAACTTGTTTTTCCCCCGAAGCCATCTCGACTTGTTTAAAGTCATCGTTCTCGTAGGCTGCCAGCCCACTCTTTTCTAATGCAGATGGTGAAATGAAACTATCTGTCGCACCAGAATCAAACAAAATATTAACATTAATATTATTTAGCATACCTGACGACTCCACCACGGTGGATTGATGTTCGGCCTGGCGGTTATTAACCGCTGCGTAAATCTGATGGTTGCCACTTGACCTCCCCATTGGTGCCTTTCCTTCTCTATGCACAAACCCTGACTGTAACTCTAGACAGTCTCGCTCATAATGGGGTCCTTCACATCTCCAACAGGCAATACGAGATTGAACCTGTGCATTGTTATGTGTTTGTCTTTGAAATGAGTTCCTTCCCCTGGAACCCCTGCCCCTACTACTTGTTCCTAGAGATGGTCGTGGACCTGTCTGTACCGTTGGCGATGAACGAGATGTTGCACTAGTTGCCATTGAAATCCCTGCAGCTACTGTCCTTGGCATGACTCTGTTACCATAAGGTGGTGGCCTCGAGCCCCCTCCCCTAGGGAATGTCCTTGGGGTCTTTCCTATGAATCCAGGGCGATGTGGAAATGTCGACCTTGTACCCCCTGTTAAGTTCATGTGTTCTTCTGCATAGCACGCACTTTCCACCGCCTCCGCTACTGACGACGGTTTCCACATCCGCACCATAGCTCTTATCTTTGGGTTCAACCCATAAACGAAGCGCTCTGCCTGTTGCTGGTCATTGTCCATATACGAAATGTATTTGACCAGTTCCATAAACCTGATCTCATACTCTTCCACAGTTTTGTTTCCTTGTACCAGGGCATGAAATTCCCCTACCTGTTGCTCCTCGTAGTATGTTGGTAGATATTTCCTTCGGAACCTCTCTAATCCCCGATTCGCCATGAGCTTCGTCTCTAAGGGCTAGCCCCTACTCGCTATGCCTTGGTCTATATGACCGCGCTCACAAGACCGTTACCATATACCTTCCTATCGGGATTTTGTGCTTAACTTTCCCGATGGGTTCTTTTCTTCGTTAGCCCCTTCGCTACGAGCTTGGTCCATATGACCTGCCTCCGTGACCGTAGTCTTATCCCTTATCTGGGTTTCGAGCTTCGCGAAACTGAAAGGTGTAGGACTTACGTCCTCAGGATCCCCGATCCTCCGATCTCCGATGCCACCTGTCGTTAACTCCCGGCAAGGTTGGACCTTTTGACACCTGTCCTATGCTGTATCCTTAACTCCGTCGAGAAATCGCATGTCGGAGGTTCACGTTTTTTTTTTAAACGCACTCGTTCGCAGACCCTTCCTAGCTCTGAACCCCAATATGGAGTGACACTTGTCCTCCACTTAAATGTTATGGTTGTGGGACCCGTCGCATTTCGGGATTTCACGACTTCTCTGGTCGTGATTCCTTTGTATGCAGGAAACCTGAAATGTCGAAACCCGAACTCTTTCAGATCCTTGGACACGCGTCCCACGGATCAACGGCTCCGACCGTGTCGGGAAATCACCGATTGCGATTTTATTGTGCAAGAGTTTCACGACTCCAGAAACTTCGATATGCCAAACCCCGACTCTTCGGGATCTCATGCCATGCGTCCTCGCCGATGGACGGTTCATAACTTCGGTCGGGATATCACGAATCGCGACTTCATCATGTGAGTATTCCTTGCCCTCGGAAATCCCGATATCCCGATTCCCCGGTTGGCTGACAGCTGGCCTCCACTACGCCTCTGTCCTCTTCCTCTACTGTGATGACAACTGGACCCCACTTATCGAGGTTTCGCGGATCACGAATTCAAAGTGCTTAAACATCATGTCCCTGGGATTCCCGATTTCCCGATGGGCCAAACGCCGATGGTTTTCGATGGTTGCCACCTGTCCCACAGATGGACAGCTGTGATGTGTCGGGATTTTCCCATGGATTTCCCAACTCTTCCCAGATGACGGACACATGTCCTCCATTCTGACTCTAGTGGTCCCACCACGCTTATGTCACTGTCGGGATATCGTCGATCGTGATTCCCAGCGACACGGTTTCTTTGTCTTCGAAAACCCCGATGACTTAGATTTCCCAATGACTCTTCCGGGACTCCTCCTATGCACGCTAGGGCTTAAACCCCGCACAACTTTTCTAGATCTAACGGCTGACGGGATTTCACCCGAGATCTGACGGCGCAGATCCGTTCTCCCGTGTAACAGACAACTCTTCTTTGGGAAAATCGATTAGTTGCACAAAACATTACGTAGTGTTAAAATTGCTCTCTTGGCACGGTTGAAATTTATATGGGTCTATAGTTCATTATTACAATCATCGAGACTTAATATAGGCAAATAGTTCACACTATTCCAGTGCGGTAAAAGTCTGCTAAATTTCCTTTTTCCGACTGCGCATCGACAGTTTCCTCCATTTAGGTAAGTTCGAGGTGAAATAGGCCTTTTCAAGGTCCCGCAATTGTCTTTTGCATTTTATTTAGTATGGTTCGTGTAGTTATTGAATCTTACCAGTTTCAAGCCTTCAACAGAAGCTTCCCACGACATTTTCATCGGTTTCAGGTGTCTATTCTACCCGAAAATTCATTAAGAGCATTGCTCAAGGAAAAAATTAAGCTATGACTTCTCTTTTTCGTGCTTAACAGCTTGGATACCACACTGTATCAGTCCTATTTAGTCAAACTGAACTTGTGTTTCTTATAAGGTTAAGCATGGCTGGAGTTAATCATTTGGGATTTTGGCCCTTAGGCCCAGATTTCGAACTAAGACGCTCTGATACCATATGTAATGCCCATATATTTCTAAACATCATTAAGTTTCCTAAACATTTTATGAAAGTAAACTGAAACAAATATTCATAGCATGATATTGACTTTTATAACAACAACTTCAGTAACTTAGATTTATCAATAAATACTAAATTAATGGCAGAATGAAATAAATACATAACTTAACAAGTACCTGGATCTGATGCTAATTTATGTTGCCTCTTTGCCTTGATGTTGCCTTTCTGCTCCCTGCTAACTAGATCAACCCTGCCACAAATAGGAAAATAACTGCCCAAAACTACTGTCCTCCCTGCCAACTAGGAAAACTACCTAGCTCCAGGATATCTACGGATATCCTGGCCCTCCGTGCCCAAAACCTCCAGCAACTCAATGCCTCTCCTGATCAAGAGCCACAATCCACAAAATACAACAGTGCCCAGAAAATCGCTGCTCACAGCAAAACAAAACCGTCCAGAGCATCCATTCCCCCCTATCGAATCGTGCGCATGTCCCCCTCTTCCCATCCCCCGTCCTTCGTCATGAGTTAATGTTTTATCTTCTCGGGATCCATGGTTATCCCTCTCTTCATACGCCACCATTTTATATCATTTTTCATTGATCTTTTAATTTTATTTCACAGGTCATTAAATGTGATCTGTAGTTTGAATTATTACTCAATTAACCATAATTAATTTATGTTAATTAATTTTACTTTATAATCTTTAAGCATGTATCCAATTAGGGTCGTTATACGCCTTCCAGCATCAATATCTAAGTTTTGGAGAAAATCCAATTGATGATGCAACGTATTCTTGAGGCGTTGCAGGTCTTCGTCCAGTGCATTCAACCTTTCTTCAGTGGTGGGTTTGTTGCCCGAGTTGGACGCCATCTTCTTCTCCTTCCTTGATGCTCCCGGACTGCTATAGTAGTGCGCCCGCTTCTCTCTGGCTTTGCTTGACTGTCTCTCTTGTCTTCGTAAGCTGTGGGAATGAGGAGGTCCTTCCTTGCTTCCCTTTTTATCTGCAACATCTTCCAGGTTCGGCTCCCCTAAGCGATTCGCGTGATCTGGAATGATGGCTTTCCCTGAGAGTTCAACGTCCAAATGATGTTTATGTCCCTCCACTCTGACATTTTCTTTGTCTTTACCTGCCTTGGTTTCTCCCCTATGTCTTGTTTCTTGTGCTTTGTGGCCTTTCCAGCTCGTGCCCCTTTCAACTACCGGTCTTTTCCCCCAACTCTCAAGGCAGATCCATTCTAGTTTTGATTCCATTTATTTGTAAGCTTCCAAAATGAGAGTTAGCTCCTTTGTTGGCCTCTGTGTCTGTTGACGCGTTCAGTCTCCTGAGGACATGGTAAAGCTTGTAAGTACAAAGACTTCCAAGAAGGAGCTGGATTTTCTCTAGAAGGTGATGGAGTTTTGCAGTTTTGAATCTATTACGAAGGATTAAGGCTTGGATTACTAACTTGGAGTCCCCTATTATGACCAGATCTTGGACGTTGTGGTTAATTGCTTGAGTTAGTACTTGCAAGAGGGCCAGTGCTTCTACTATGTTGTTGGATTTTGTTCCAATTCCCCAGGAAAAGCTGAGTTTCGGGTGACTTGTTGGGATTTCCAGGACTCCTTCACCCCCAGTCGGGCATGGGTTTCCTTTGGAGGCCTCGTCAAAGAAAAAAATATGTTTGTTTTCATTTCTCTTCCAATCGTCGAAGTCTTGTTTCTCCTTTCGTATTTCCCATATTTCCCGGTGAAGGTTGCTTCCTGTTTTCTGTTGCTGATCTTTGAGTTTAAAGTGGTCAATCCATTGTTCCTCTTCTGGCTCCAAGGGATTTGAGTTTTTAACTTTGCAGAAGTAGGGGGTTGACTCCCCAAAAAAGGCCTTTATCTTGGTTGCAACATGAGCTGGACTGTTTTTGGTCTCCCTAAAAAGTTTGTTGTTTCGTTCGAGCCAAATCTTCCAAAGTATAAATTTAGGGAGAGTTCTCCAAAGGGTGGATATTTGGCCTTTTTTTGTTGTCTGGAAGGGACAGAAGGAATTCCAGTTTTGGAGCAGGATATTGGCTTCTTGTGGGAGCTCAAGGGTGAAACCCTGGGCCATCTACCAGACTTCCTTGGAGTAGACACAATTTAGGAGAAGATGGTCTGTGGTTTCCTCTTCTTGAAGGAAGAGGGGACATCTATGAGGACCTTCCCATGAGGATACCTCTCTAGTGAGGATACCTCTATGAGCCATGTTCCTAAAAAACATGTCTATCTTTGGGATAGATTTGGCTGTCCAAATTGTTAGATCTGGGGGGACGTTTGGGACGGAGACTATGTGTTGATACCCGACTACTGTAGTGTAAATTCCAGAGCGTGTTCCCCAACCTCTCTTGTCTTTTTTCCTTTCTTTTAGGGGGGATTTCCCTTGTAGGCAGAACTTCAAAGTGTTCCAATCCTCTTCTAAGTTTGGAGGTATGTTAGCCATTCCCCAATTTTTCCAGGCTTTTGGTTCATCATTTCCCCAAACTGAAATATCCCACAAACTATTTAAATTTTGAATTTTCATCCACAATTTGAGTTGGTTTAAATCTTGTCTCGATCCTAGAGGAGGGTCTCCCATTATTGAGTCATCCCAAATGTTGATCTCTTTTATGTTTCCTGGTATCCAAGTGAGATGGGGGATAAAGTGTTTCAAAGCCTTCTGACAAAGAGAGAAGATTAGGGATCCTTTCTCCACCACTGTTGGGCGATCTGGGCACTTTTTCCTTGGACCTCGAAAGTACTTCCTCCAAAGCACTTTTTTACTCCAGGAATGAGTCCCTGTGATTAGATTCCAATGTATCTTTGCTCCTAATGCTAGATTTTGTGCCTGGATGTTTTTAAAAGGAAGGCCTCCTTCTAAAACAGGCTTGGAGATTTTTTCCCAACTTATTAGGTGCAATTTTTTCCCTGATTGATTTCCTCCTTCCCAAAGAAATATTCTGAACAAAGTTTTGATTTTCTGGATCGTGGAAACAGGGGCAAGTAACAGGGAAATTTTGTAGATCGGAATGTTTGCTAGAACTGCTTTGATTAGGACCACTTTTCTTGCAATATTTAGCCAGCTTGTTCCCCAAGAGTTTATTTTGTTTTTTAACTTGTCTATCAAGAGGTTCCAGTTTGAAGACTTTGGCTTGGATTTGAATATTGGGACTCCCAGGTATTTAAAAGCCTCCCAGTTGGTGCAGCCTTCCATTCCTAGAATTCTTGAGATGTCTAGCATTCCCTTAGAGTGATGTTCCATCCAAAGATCTTGCTTTTAATCAGACTTATAGCGCTTCCAGAGATTTTTGTGTAGGCATCTAATTCATTTTTGAATTTTCTTGTTGTTTGCAAACTCGCCCCTCCCATCAGCAGCGTGTCGTCCACAAAATGGACATGATTTATGTCCTTTACCCCTTGGGCTATCCTCASTCCTAGGAGTTTTTTATGCRTCTAGCAGTGGTCTAATTGGAAGYTTAGCACTGAGGCCTRGATGGCATAAAGAAGAGGAGAGAGGRGGCAACCTTRCCTRAGTCCTATGGARGCTTGAAAGAACTTAGTGGTCCTTGMATTCACTAGCGGTGCTATCCATGGGGAKCCAATGCAAGCGTTTATCCAATTTATAAAGGCTTGGGAAAATCCAAAAATTTCCATGACTCTGAACAGGAAGTTATGTCTAACTYAGTCAAACGCATTAACAAGATCAAGCTTTATAATCATACCTTTGTCTTTGCTTCRGATGCTTGAGTGTAGATCTTCTTGAACTAGGATGATATTGTCCAYTATATGCCTRCCTTTTATAAACCCTCCATGGTTTTCAKGGATTATTGCCGGAAGAWTTTTTTTKATTCTGGTGGCTATTACTTTTGTGAGGATTTTGTAACTTGTGTTACAAAGGGAGATTGGCCGGAATCTACCAAAATTGACTGCTCCTTTTTCTTTTGGGATAAGAGMAAGGAAAGATGAATTTGTTCCTCCTCCTAACTTGATCCATATTTGGGATTTCCGAATCAGTTTYGTAAGGTCTGATTTGATTATATCCCAACTATRTTGAAAGAATCTGGTTGTGAAACCGTTCRGGCCTGGGGCTTTGTCAGGGTTCATTTGGTCAAGTGYYTGTTTTATTTCTTGTYGGGTTACTRCCTTTGTTAAACTCTTGTTGACATCATCATTGATGAGGGAAGGGACGAGTGAGAGWGGGTAAGCATTAKATTCGATTGCATACCATTGAKTTTMTGTATATAGAGCTTCGAAAGCATCTGCTAYAGCTGCTTTTATGCTTTCAAAGTTTGTTATTGTTTGGTCTTGAACCTGAATTTCCGTGACTTTCTTGTACTACTTCCTTGCCTCAACTTGTTTGTGAAAGTAGTTGGTGTTTTTWTCTYCTKCTTCCAACCAGAGGCTTCTTGATTTATGTCRCCAGTAATTTTCCTCCTCTCAGCAGGCTTTGTACCAATTTMTTTGGAGTTGGTCTTCTCRGTGCAAAATTTCTTGGGTGATTTCCTTATTTTCCATTTCTAGTTGATGGTTCCCTAGTTRCTTTTGGGCTTCMTGGYGATTTGCAATTGGGTTTGAACGGGTTTTTRCCCAATATTTTAATGTTGCCTTTAGTCTCCTGAKTTTTTCTTCCCAAACAAAGAAGGTTGAGCCTCTTACTRTKTCATTCCAAATTTTGGTAACCAKCTTCTRGTAGCCTTCATCATGGATCCAAGCTGGATTGAATCTAAAAGGGATTGGTCCTAGATTTTTGTCAGGGGAGAAATATAAGAGGATTGGTTTGTGGTCTRACACGTTGTGYGGGAGGATYGAAAGGGAYGGTGTGAGGCCGAGAAGTAAGAAGGATCTTTGGACTAAGAACCTGTCCAATCTAGCAGCAATGTGCCCCGGACCAACCYTCTTGTTTGACCATGTGAATTTACCTTTTGTTGGTTTGATGTCTTCCAGCTCCCAATCAGACATGATATMTTCTACCCATTCTCTTGTTGGGCCTCTCACAATGGAGCCACCTTTTTTCTCGGTTAGAGCTAGGGTCACATTTAGATCCCCTCYGATAATGATATTGTCTAGATCCTTTTGCTACAGATRATATTTTAGGGAATCCCAACAAATTMTTTTCTCCTTTAATAGAACTGGCACATAAAGATTGAAGAGAATTACCCATTGGCATGTTTCTCTRTGAAGGAGGCTGGTGTAGATCCAGTGCGTTCTTGCTTCAAAATTGACTAGKTCGAACTTCATAGTGTTCTAGAGGGTGTCAATACCTCCYGWGGCTCCTCTTGCGCTTTCAACTGTTCCTTGGCTTATTTTCYAGATTGCTTTTGTTGTTTTGAGGAAGTCTTGCTCTTCCATTTTGGTCTCCTGGAGTAGTAGGATATCAKACTTAGAGGTTTTTATGATATCTTTTAGTGGTTCTTCCTTCGTTTTGTTGYCGAACCCCCTACAATTCCAAGATGTTAGTTTCATGATTTACCTGGGGGGGATGTGTGGGCTCCTTGAAGAGCCTTGGAGTGCTTCCTTGTATGTCTTACACTGATCATCTGTYTGATTGTTGGTTGYGAGCCATTCAGGATGTCTTTATMTGTTTCTTTATCTCTTTCCTCTYTTTTTKATTTCCTTCCTCTTCCTGCTTTTTTTGGGGTGACCAAGGTGTCACTTGCCCCTTTGTATTCACTTTMTGAGGARACCTCTCCTTCCTCTATGTYTRGATCTRCGTCCTTTCYTGCTCCCRTCTTGGCTTTYTCTTCTTCTATCTCTGGGGCCGGTGTCTCTCTGGTTTCTAGATTTTATTTCCCTTGTGGTTCTTCGGCTGGTTRGCCTTCCTTAGGGGCTTCTCCTRYCATTGTTCCTGCTTGATTCTGATCCAGCAGTCTGATACTGTTTTTTGTCCTTACTTCTGGTTGGTTTCCTTGTTCAGTGGGTTGTGYRGGGATTATCTTATCWTTCCTTTGTCCTTTTTCTTTGGATGAAGCTTTCCCTTTCCTTGGTTGTTGCCACCCTTCTCCATTTTCTTTCCCCTTGATTGGGATTTTAGGGCAGTTTCATTGGAAGTGGTCGTATTAATGGCATCCTATGCATTCAAAAKGYAATTGTTCATAATCTAGCTTCTGAAAGTGATKCCATTCTCCAACCTTTAATTTGATTGCTTCTGGAAGGCCCACCTCTAGGTCCACTTCCACACAAATGCRCGGGCAAGAGTATTRATCTTTGGGATCCGCTCTATCAATAWATTGACCTAGTCCATTCCCGATTGCC
>JZKD02S1790138.1:61682-101131 GCA_000966675.3 Picea glauca | reverse complement strand
TTGTTGATTAGTTTAAAGATGGCTTTGAATACAATGCTCAATTTTGCAAATTTTTGACGAGTTATAACTGTAATGATTTGACTTTCATATTTGAAAATAAGAATAAAGATGTATCTCTTTTTGTTTTCTCGTGAATCTTTTTTATTGTTTCTTTTTTCATTTTATTTGTATGTGAATCACTATACATTGGAAAATTTGATTAAATGTTGTCATTTTTTTACTTCAAATGTATGAAAATATGAAAGAAAATGATATTTTTTTATAAAATTTAGACCTTTTTTGTTCAATTATGTCCATAAAAATGTTTTATTTGACATGTTCTTTTAAGGAATATGTACCAAAATGTATAGGTTTTTTATGATATATGGCTATAAAATATGTATTTTTTTTATAAGTATTTAAAATTAGTGTTATTTAACTACAATATTTTTTTATTTATTGAAGTAAGGGTAAACAATGTGTTAAAAATGATGTTTTTCACTATATTTAAAAAGTATGGAACAATAAATTAATTAAGGAGACAAAATTCTATGAAAAATCGTAACTTCGAAAAAGTAAATGGTAAAAAACATTTTTAAGATTGAAAGAAGCATGAAAAAAAAACTAAAAATGGAGTTGAATAAAAACAAAATATACATATATTTAGAAAAAAATGAAAATAGATGAAAAATGAGCATTTAAAAAAATAATGTGGAAACATTGGGGATCAAAAAATTGAAAATATCAAAAATCATCTAAAAACGGAGAGGGGGTGCTATCGGTAGCACCATTTTTAAAAACGAGGTAAAAAATTGGACCCCCCAAAAAATAAGAACTCTGGAGAGTTGTCATTAAGTTGGTAACTATGTTGGATGTCAAGGGTTTTGGCATTCGTGAGTAATATGAAAAGGGCCTATGGAGCCTCATTGTAATCCATTCTGCTCAGATGGATGCACATAGAAGCCACATCTCTTCTCAGATATAGCTACCACCATTCGAGAAAGTTTCATTTCTGCAATTTTACAGTTTCAACCTATTTCATTATTTAATAGAAGATATTGTTCACTAGATATTTATGTTTTCTTCCTATCTTTTTGTTAATGATATTCAATCTGTTATCAATTCATTCCGCTCCTAAATCTGGATCAGAATTTTATACTAACATTATGACATGAATGGGATGGTTTTGAGGGGAAAGTCATGGATGGAATGTACACAGTAGGCAAAGAAAGAACCATTAAAAATTCAACCATGTTAGTTCTAAGGTACTCGTATATTGTTATGGTTAAGTGTTCCTCCCCAAGGTCATTCCCAATAGATTGGAATACTTTTTCTTGCACTGTAAGAGAACAAAATCCTTAAGGGGATATGGATTAGAGAAAGAGAATAAATTCCTTATGTTGTGAAAGAGAAGAGTGTGTCATGATGGATTGATCATTGGAGGAGTGCCTGGAGTGCTTGGTAGTGAGAATATTGTCTTTTTATTGAGAGAAATGGGTTGGAATTAGTGATATTATATCCTTGTAAGAGATTCTTTCACCCTAGTGGTATCATAGTCTAGCTTGGGGTTGGAATACACACTTGATTCCTATGGTTGGGTAGTGAATCATTCCTTAGCAATTGGTTTGCTCGACTTTCACACATTTGCAAATAAGTGTCCATGCTTGTATAGCTATATAATTCTTTCTAGTTACAATATGTTAATGAATGAATTTGAAATATTCATTGTTATTTATATTGCATCTTAATGTTACACATAAATTCTATAATATTGTTGTTAAAGTTAAAATTTGGCTTAACAACTAGATAATAAAAGTTTGAATTTCATATATATTACCTCAATGGCCAAGGGAGGCATTTGGGCATGTCACATACTGGTATCAAACATCAATTGACATCACTGAGATAGTATGGGAAATTTCTGTGAATTGTGTTCGAAAATTTATAATTTTTTCCAACTATCTAACATAATTCCTAAATTAAATTTGTGTTAATTTTGTCAATTTGAATGCTCATAATGATGAGATAATGGATGGTCTTTAGAGGTGTCATTAGTATTAAGGTATATGAGCAAGTTATAGAAAATAATTCCATATGAATTCATGAGTACTAAATGCCAACAACGAAGGGGTATAGGGACCTTGAATCAGCTAATGATGAATTAGGCCTTCAAATGCACTACAACATGCTCATGAAGCTTTCAGATGAAATTAATCATAGAATATTTGTACATGGTAGTGGTAATGATGGCCTTGTTCAAATAAATTGGGCAAGAACATATGGAATTTTAAATGTTTGGTAAAACACACGAATCTTTTTGTAACTGGAATTTGAATTGGCAACAAGAATTGGTTTGATGCATGATGTTTCAAATTTTTGTTGTTGTTGACATGACTAGTGGCCAAACGTTAACCTAGAGTAACTTGTGAGGCTTTTCCCCTTAATTTTAGAAAAAAAATGAAGGTGGTATAAGTTTAAAAATGGCCCGATGTTTGTTGTTTGATGTGTGTCCAATGACCTTGGATGGGAAATTACCAAAGACGAGGTTTGGGGGGCTTCCTTCAAAGAATTCTTAAGTCTGAAATGGCATGATGGGATTTTTTTTGGATAGAAATGGCATGATGGGAATTTTTTTGGATATCCTGAAGAACCTAAAGTTAAAAAATAGGGTTGATGGTAAATATTTTGTAGAGGCCCAATGTATCTAAGTTCAAAGGTGGCTTGATGAGTGGATAGTTTGAGGAGACCCAATCGCCGTAAATCAAGATGTGTTTGAAATTCATAAATACCATGAAATTTTGGAGTGTCATGAGTCCAAGGTGAGCGTTTATATCTAAAACCACGTAGGCGAAATCTAGAAGTCTGTAGATGTTGATGGTTGACTATTCTCTCTGAATCTAGTGGTTTCAGGATGACCACAAACTGAATGGTGATGATGGTTTAAGAAATACCACAAACCAATCTAGTGACTTAAGGATGACCACAAACTCTAGAACCCTTCTCTAGGCTCAATGGTTCCCAGAACATTTCCTAAGTTAGCTAGAAGTTGGTGTCTTTTACTAATTGGAAGTGCTCTCGATGTTGGTTTAAATATGACCATAAAATTTGATGTAGAATAAGTCGAAAGTCTTCTACCAAGTGGAGGTTTAAGGGAAACCACAAACCATTGTCTAGTAGAATTCGTAAGTCTTCTACTAAGTGGTGATTTAAGGAGAATCACAAACTAATCATGCTCGCTTGTTACTAATCGATTTATAATAATTTGAAACTTGAATCCTGACTGTTAATCACTAATGGTATTCCCCCCTATCAGGGAAAAGATGAGAAGATGTAAGTCCTTTCACTACAAGATGGCTCAATACTTGAGAGTGAATTTGTCGATATGACTGACATATCTTCTTGACTATTGATGACCATCACCAAGAAGTGATCCACCCATGGTGGTTCTTTATTCTTGCAAATTTCTTAGTTTTTAAACATATGGTTGAATGATGATTGTGATGTCCATAATGGTCACAAGGATGAAGATCAAAGAACTGATATTCCACATGGCCAACTCGTTGACAATGTTGCCATATCATAATCTACTCTTGAACTGGATCAGGTGAATGTGAACCATCTCTCGTCAATCCAACACTTTGAAACTTAATCAGTTTGGTGTAATACGTACTATGAAAGGTGACATCATTTTCATATCTAATGCATGTTTTATGCTTGTTCTTTCTGATTTATTTGCAAGGTTTGATGTTTTTCTTGGAAAGAGGAAGTTGAACTTTATTTTCACTTGAATGTGGGGTTGTCTCATTGAGTTGTTGTTTCTTTTTTTGTTGGTATGAATAGGCAACATCATCTTCATCATCTTTGAAAAGAGGGTTTTGAACAAGGACTAGTTCAAAATGTTGTTGTAGATTATGTCACTCAAGTGCATCATGAAGAACATGAGTGTGAGTTTGCATCAGTGTTTCTTTGTCTTGCATAACTTGCAATCCTGTTACAACAGACTGTGTTTTTGTTAATAGTGATTGTATTGTCCAGAGAAGACATGATTAGAGTGCTCAATAAATCTAAAAGTTCCTCAACTTGAGCCATAGCTTAGAACTCATAGGGTTTCTTACAACTCCAGCCTGACTTTATAATCAAACTCTACAATGAAACCAACAAATTAAGGGTGTTGACTTCCGCAGAAAATGCACCCATTTAAAATCTTAATTTCAAAAGTGTAAATATAAACTTACAATAAAACTATTTGCAAGAAACAACTTTTAGAGTGAAACAATTCTTCAAAATGATCACTTTAGACCTCTTGAAGGAAAAGAATGTCTACATTGTAGCCAATAATTTCTCACAAAAAGTTTTGTGGACAATATTTCCATTGAAGAGTCCAAGAAGGACACTCTGTATATGTCATTAATAGCATATAGGCCTGCAAGCACATTATCCTGAAAATGCATTATGGGTTCCTAGCTCCAAATTCCCATCAACACCATTCATTAGTATTAAACATCGTGGAGTAGGTGAAGACGATGGAATGGTATTTCAAGTGGATTGGCATTACACCAACAAAAAAGAGGCTTATTTAGCTTAGTCTTCGAAACAAATGTGTGAAATCAAGAATAAAATATCCAAATGGCATGTGTAAAACGAATCCCATGGTGTCTTACAACATCACAAAGACAATAGGCATATCAACAAATGGGAGTATAAAAGGCATGAACCTGGCCTTCAATAGTCACTTTAAAATTATTAGATACCCCATTTTTTTTAACTATGAAGAAATCGGTAACACGTCGGGATTACCGAAGCCTGGCTCAGATTTAAATGTTGGACACCCGATTTTAAATAAGGGTGAGATGAGATCCGTTCATGGCATGACATGCCTGAGTATAGAGTGACTTCCAATCTCATTTTTTTTTAACTATGGAAAAATCGGTAACACGTTGGATTACCAGAGCCTGACCCAGATTCAAATGTTGGACACCCGATTTTAGATAAGGGTGAGATGAGATCCCTTCATGGCATGCCTGGGCATAGAGTGGCTTCCAGTCTCATTGTTGTGGTCAACGCTGCTAATAATATAATGGTTGAACAACAATTCCATTGTCGTCGGATTGTGAGATGGGGCACTATTTTAGGGTTTTATTAATGGTCAACGCAAATCTTGTGGCAATTGTTGAACCAGGTGAATTCCACGTCCATCTATATTCCGAAATCTTCAATAAAAATTGTCAACATCTGGAGGATGTAGCAGAGCATGAGCTCAGGAACAAGAACGCAGCAACATCATAGAGATTCTCCTATCCCGAAATTGAAGTCATCTTCGGCTCAACAACTTTGAAATCGAAGAAACATTGAATATTTTATCCTGAACTCCATCGAGGGAAGGTTGATGGGGGAAAGATACCATGCCATGTGGTGAACATGATGACATATTCCATTTCTGAACAGGCGTGCTCGATCGCCCTTGTTTCCTCACCAAAATCGCTTGCTTCAAGATTCACATTGTGCAGTATGGAAGAAGACGAGGTTGATGAAGAACATCCTCTCGTCCGAACCTTTCTTCCTTCCCGGGTAAAATCCGATATGCTTCCCTTATCCTCTATTCTTCAATGGAAACCGCTGTCTTCGTTGATCAGATTCCCTCTCGGTGGCAGTTACAGTTCATCTAAGGTTTTCAGCTTAGGGTTTACAGAGAAGATGATAGTGGCAGTTCGCGATTTTCAACACCAGAATATTGTGAGGTCGTGTACCAGAGACAGAGATGTTACACAGATGGGAAGAGCTTGTGTTTAGGTAGATGAATCGTTTATGGACAAGGAAAGAAAACGCTTAAGGCAATGAGTCATTTACAAGAGAGGCTAAATGTAAAAATGGCACATAGACTGACTGGCAGAGAGAAGAATGCTAATGGACATGCAGGTGCACCTAGTACAGACTAACATGAATAATGTTGACAGAGTAACGTAAGTCTAGGTCAAAGGTTTTTCTAGACGAAGTGGTCGACTCGGCTATCGATAACTACCATAAAAAATTCAGACCTGAATACTATAGGCTTTGATACCATTGTTAGACACACAAATAAGGATAAGAATGTAGTGCAGATTTTATTAAACATATTATATACATATACATTTGGATGAGCTTTGGATTCATCTTTTAAGGTCTCTTGGACTCCTAATGACTCTTCATACACACTTGAATGTTCACATTTTGTTGTGGGCAACCCTAACGGATTACATTTCCAACAAAAGAAACTTTCTAGTAAGCCTTGTCACATTTATTGTGTTCACACTAAGATTTATTTATTAAAAGAAGCCTCCATACATAACAATAAATAATAACCTCTATATTATAATTCCCCTCAGGTATCTTCCTAGATACCTCATATTATTTCCGTAGATACACCATTTTTTTTAAGGATCTTAGGTCTATAATTTGTTTTGGAAAATGCTACACCAATTTATATAGAAACCTGCAAATGGAGTGACCATCCTTGGAAAAACCCTGAAAAATTGTTGATTTTAAATCAACAATATCTTGACCTCTTGAACTCTAATTCAAACGACTTTTTTTTTTTGAAATTGATTGTTTTCCCAAGAGGAATTCAGATATACAATAAGTTTATTCAAATTATACTGAGAAAGCTATAGGAATTTAATCTAAAGATCACCATCCCCTTTTCCCCTTGAAAAATATGAAAAAAAAATCTTCCTTGGCCGAAGAAAGATCTCTGACACCAAATGTTAAGTTCCTCAATAAAACTAAAATATAACTTCAAAAATAACTTCAAGTATTTACAAAAAAAGAAAAACAACAATGAGATAAAACACTTGAGGTAGAGTATCACCATATATTAATCCTTATGGAAGGATAACACTCATCAAGCAATGCTTGATACATTTACAATATTCTTCACAATGATCATTACATTACATCATAGTAGGTGGAACCTTCTAGTAAGTCTTGTTACATTTAATGTGTTTACATTGTGGGCCTTATTTACTAAAAATGGCATCCATACATAACAACATATCTATTATTATTCTCATTGACTATCTCCTTAGGTACCCCCATATTTCCCCACTAGGTGTACTACATGTGGCCTCCACACATAAAAATACATAACCTCTCTATTATTATTCCCCTTCCATACCTCCATAGGTTAGTGTAGCTAGGAGGATAATATAGGGTACCTATGGAGCTACCCAAGGAGAATATTAATAGAGAGGTTATTATTTATTGTTATGTATGGAGGCCACTTTTAGTAAGTAAGACCCATAGTGTGAAAACAATAATTGTAAGAAGCCATACTAGGCTGTTCTACCTACTAGAATGTTCCTTCTTTAAAATGTTCTTGGGATATAAATAACACTATATAAAGGAGTTTTAGCAATGTAATGAGAATAGTAAAGAATATTGTTAATGTATCAAACATTGCTTGAGAAGTGTTATCCTTTTGTAAGGATTAATATAAAGTGTTACCGTACCTAAATGGTTTTATATAATTATTGTATCTATTATTTATGTGAATGATTTGATTTATTTCATAATTTTAGTAAGACACTTAAAACATTTGGTATCAAAACACTTTCCTAGGTTGAAAAAGGAGAAATTTGTTTTTCTCTTTACGGATTGTTTTTAAGGGAAAAAAGGGGGTGGCACACTTGAGATTGAATTCTGAAACTTTCTGTGCAGAAATTGAGGTAAAGGGTTACATATCTAAATTCCTCCCAAGAAAACACTCGATTTAAAAAAAAAAATGGAGTCTGAGAAGTGGAGTTATTTCCATTTTAAATTTAATAATTTTCAGGGTTTTCCTAGGGACAACCACATGAATTGCAGATCATATATTTTTTTTCTAAAGTTCTCATATATCAGTGATATCAATGCCATTAGATTCATATTAAGTGTGGAATTACATAATTGCATTCATAATAGTCAATCAGAGAAGTATAGCCACAACAACCTCAAGGAGCTCCATTGACAAGTGATTTTTTTACAAACATTAATTCTATTTTTGGGTTTTCATATCAAGATGTATTTTATTGGAAAAGATGAAGGTCCTAGTATTGAACAATTCATAAAGTCTCAAAAGTTAGTATGGAAAGAGAAGTGAAGATAGATAACACTATATAAATGAATGTTAGCAATGTAACAAGCCTAGTGAAGGATATTGTGAATGTATCAAGAATTGATTAAGGAGTGTTATCCTTCCATAAGGATAAATACATAGTGTTACCCTAGCTCAAGGGTTTTCTCTACTTATTGTTTACATTCTTCTATGTGAATTATTTGAGTTATTTATGAATTTTATTAAGGAAACTAACACTTGGTAGCCCATATTATCCCCATAGCTACACTACACATTGTGTGGGTATTTCCACAACGTAGACAATGTCCCAGAAGATTTCTCAGAGCTATTGGAAAAATGGGAAGAGAAGAAGGGGCACTTCAACATGGTGACTACTAATCCATGTGAATATCAGAAGTCAAAAGAAGAAGTTGATGTATGGGTGGTAACCCAGGGAGGAATATATACGAGAATCGATCTAGACTGAGGAGAAAGTTCAAAATATAGAAGGAAAGATAAAAAAAAAAACACAAGCAAATCCTAAGTTTAACATTGTGTAACAAAAAAAATTCATATGTGATGTGAAGAGGACACTGAAAGAGGATGGTGCATGTGAAGAATTGAAATGCACAACGTAGAAGGTGCTAGAAGACGGTCACAAACTCGATAAATTGCAACCCATGACGCATAGGGAATTGTTAGAGGCCCATGCACATGAAGAATTGCAATATATAATGCAAAATGAAATAGAAGATGAATGTGTGCACAAATAGTTATGACGCATGAGGTGAGAGGAAATGCAACGAAATGCTTACCTTGTGGCTAAATTAGAAAACCAAGTGACTTCTTACACTATTGTATTAATGTGTTTGGTGATCTTATAATTGCAAATAAATTGACCCACATGTTGAAAATATGTATGGAGGAAGGGGAGATCAATGTGGATATTTCTTCCCCATTACTATTATGAGATGTGTGCCATGTAATATGAAGGAAGTGTATCGGGTGAGAATTCAAGATGACATCTAAGCTAGGAAGTTATGAGATGGATGGTGTAATGTTGGACCTAGGATACACCATGAACATCTTGCTGAAGAAATCATGGGAATTGATGGGTAAAAAAAATTAGTGTGGTCCCCCATTCAACTTAGGCTTTCCAACAAATACATAATTTATCATATTGGGAGGCTGGAACAAGTGGAACTGAACATTGACAAGGTCAAGGATAAAGTAAACTTTGAAGTGATATAAATTATGGATGACTCAAAACCTTGTCCAATTCTACTTGGTATTGACTAGGAATTCGATAAGAATGTCATACTAAATATGAAGCAATGGAAAATGTCCTTTGAGATAGACACCTTATGTGTCATTGTGCCACTAGATGCAAATAAGGGTGACAAATAAAATGAACTCGTGAATGGATATACATAGCAATTGATCATAGAAAATATATACAACATCACAGGAAATAATATGTCAATATGATAGATGATGGTGAATTGAGATGGACAAGTGTTCACTCCTATGACATAGAATCGAAGGATGAAATGAAAATATGGAAGAATAAGTTGAATGAGGTGTATACTAGGATATGTGCACGAATCACCAAAGCAATGTGTTGGATCGTATCAGATTTGTGTGACCTACTTGATGGGACAGGCCCAGTAGACACATTCCTCACACAAATGGAGAGTGTGTATGAGACCCGAAGGATTCATTCCATTAATGCAGTAGTCAAAGGAATCCCTGCATGGGGTGATGCTCCGTGAAAATATACAAGAATGGGTGCAGGTGGTGGAGTGTATCAAGGTGATATTCCATCCCATGACATACTTTGAATTAATGAGCCAATACAAGGGTATTAAAGATCCTTGGGAACATTTTTGTTTCAGTGAGAGGTGTTGGATAACCAAGAATATTCCTATCACATAATGGGTTCATAGATTCATTCATACCATGGATATGTTACATAAAATTTAGTACATCGAGGAAGAAATGAGAAGGAAAACATGGGATTAACATAAAATGAGAAATTAATTATGCACAACTTTCAAGTTTATGTCAGAGGTACCTACATAGAGAGATGTTTTATTAAGAATAAAGGATTTAATCTTCCATCGGTAGCCTAAATACACCACATAGAAAGTGTTCTTCACATACCATAAACCAATGGAAAAATTAAATCAACCAAATAAGTTGTACATGCAAAAGTTAGGGTTGTTCATACTTTGGTACATTGGAACGACTAGTGCAGTGAGAGTAGAAAGACCCAATGGGAGGTTGTAGTAGAGGATGATATATAAAAGTTTATTGAAGAAGTATCATGGTCTGCAAGGGTCGGATGTGATTTTACAACAATCATTATACAAGAGAAAAGTGCATGGTGAATAGGCACCGTACATGGTTAGAGTAGGACTTAGAAGTAGATTAGTCATTATATGCACAATAATTAGAAAAATTAGACAGGTCAGGACAATAAGGCAAGATGAGACAAGTTATACATGAAAATGGATTTAGAAGATTCGGATAAAACTAAGGGGAAAAGGCCCAAGTATGACCCAAAGGATGGAACAGTATGATACAACATGTGGCTACAAGTACGCAGGTAGATACAATGATGGAGGGTAGGTAGTTATCTCTAGGATAGGTGATGATAACATGGGGAACAGGAATTGATCATGGAAATAATTCCCCATGGTGTATAACAATTAAGGTAGTGAATCCCATCATAGGAAAACATTAATGATGGGCACAAGCCTCAATAGGCAACTAAGAAGTCAAGTGTCGTGGGAGGGAATTCACCCACCAAGTATTTAATTCTCAAAGGAACCACTTCCATTCATTATTTTCACAAAAGGAGAAGGGTGTAAAGAAGACAACAGACTATAGAGAAAATATCCAAGTGCAGAGTGACCATAATGCCAAGATAATTACAATTTAAGCGAGTTAATTTTGTAAATTCAGTGCATGTAACCCTTCTAAGCCATGGTTTCTAGGTGAGACAAAAATAGAGATCTTAAGTAGAGGGTGAAAGGCCAACAAACCAAAGGTTCCAAGTAGTCAACAAGAATAATGGCTTCCACAAGAAATCCCAGAGCATGGAAGAAAGTCCATGTGATAAAATACTGACATGTTCCTGAGCCTAAACTACCGAACAATGGAAGTGTCATAGGCACTTTCTTAGGAATGGTTCCAGAGCTGAAATATGTGTATTTCAATATACAATATGAGGTGTGATTCCTAGAACTATGCTTCGACACATATGCACAAGTGATTCCAGGGTCAGGGGGAAAACTGTTAGTGATCACTAAGAAATGGCAAGGTGAAATTACATAAATGATAATCACATGGACCTAATAGATAGTATCTCAAAGTGCATAGAGAAAATATATGATATTTAATGTGTCATGAGTCATGAATCATGAGTTAGAAATCATGTTTTGGATTGGGAACACAAACATCTCACCTCACCCTCTAATGGTGCTAATATATCTAACATTCTATCTAACTAGCCAATGTCATGCTTTACAAATGTTGGTTCCTTAGTGTCCACAACCCAATCTGATGTTGAGTTAACCTCATCCAAATCAATAGATTCGATATCCTTCTTACCTTCTAGTTGTTTGTTTCAAATATGACAATTATAATGAATGGACACCAATTAACTTCATTGTCTTTGAGCCAATCTATCACCCTTGTTTGGATGTATCTTTTTGAACATGTAAAAATTACAACCACAACTAGAATAACTAAAATTTTGGCTCAAAAATGTAAGGTACTAGATGTATTACAATAAACAGAAAAAAAAAAATATTGCAGAAAATAGCAGCGAAACATCAAAATATAGAGAATAACAACATCAACAATGATACCTTTATTGATTGAAAGGAAATCTCACTTGCCTCTTCGAGGTGGAAACCTTCAGCAAAGTAGATCTCTATTACAATAATTCTCAAGACAAAACTTTCTCATGCCTTCTACTCCTATTTATACAAATTCTATCCTCTAAAGAACATTATAGACGAAGATATTTCTAGAAGTGAAAGATTCTATTAACTCTTCTTACATTATACTTGTTCACATTATTATATAGGCCTTATTTACTAATGCATACCTTCGTTACATGGAAAATATATTATTCTACCTACGTGAGGGTTAGGGAGGTTAGGTCCCTAACATTACCCACACGCCCTTGAAAAACAACCTTGTCCTCGAAGCTTGAGATGAGGAAATTGTTGTGGAATGGTAGTTGACTCCTAGGTGGCATATTCTAGTGGTGTATCCTTCCACTAAACTAAAAATTCCTTAATGGTGCGTTGATGGAGATGATTCTCACACTAGTCAAAAATTGCTTGTGGTTGCAACCAAATGGACCCTTCTTCATCTAACTCAAGGAGGATGGTTTGAGTCTTGCACTTAGTTCCAATCACTTTCTTTAAACATGAGACATGGAAAATAGGATGGAGCTTAGAATGATTGGAAAAATCTAACTGGTAGGCCATGGGACACACTCTCTTGAGAATTGTATAAGGACCATAAAATTTGGGGGTTATTTTTTGACAGTTCTCAACTTTGAGTGAAGTCTGCTTATAAGGTTTCATATGAAGAAATACCTAGTCCCCTTCAGTGAATTGATGTTTGGAATGGCCATGATCTGCTTGTTACTTCATGTGATTCTAAGCCAAGACCAAATTTTCTTTGAGGGTACGGAGAATGGCTGCACTAACTATAATATTTCTATCAACCCCCCAAACCTTGGAGACACTTGGCATGTATGAGAGAAATGAAAGTGGATTTTTCCTATAGATTGATTCAAAAGAAGTCATGTGAGTTACAATATGGTAATATGTTTTGTACCACCATTCAACTAGGGGTAACCAGTGAGCCCATTGATTTTGTCTGTTGGACAAAAAAAAAATCAAATATGTTTACAAACACTTGTTGACAACTTTAGTTTTTCCATCATTCTAGGGATAATAAGTGGTGTTGAGTTGTAGTTGGGTTCTCTGGAGCCTAAAAAATTCTTGCCAAATTTTTTTGGTGAAAGTGGGATCATATTCAAAGACAATATAATGAGGTATGCAATGGATTTTGAATATATTAACCATAAAAATTTGAGCCACTATGGATGCAGTGAACGAGTGTTGAAAATCACATGAATGAGCATATTTAGAAATATGATCTACTACCACCATGATGATTGAATTATTACTCGATTTAGGTAATCCAATAATGAGATCCATAGAAATATATGTCTAAATAGGAGGTGGAATTGAGAGTGGTTGAGAGTTCCTGGAGCCTTGATGGTTTTTCCCTTATTACAATGGCATGTATCACATTCAGCCACAAAGGTGTGGATGTCATGTTTCATACCTTCTTAGAAAAAATAAGGTTTGACTCATTCATCGGGTTAGGTAAATCATGAATGCCTAGTCATGGGTGAATCATGAAATGCAGAGAGTACCATGGATTTAAGGTTCAAATGTTTTCTTAAATATAGGATACCTTTATAGCGAAGCTCTTGATTGTGCTAATAGTGCATTGGAGAATATTGAGAATCCTATTGCAATTTTTGGATTAGGATAGAAAGTTTAGGTTCTTGCAACCATTCCTGGAGAACGGCCTAAATCCGGTCTACTAAAATGAATGAGAGGGAAAAGAGGGACCCTTATTCTTCATATTTCCTTGAAATAGCATCAACAACGATATTTTCTTTGACCTTCTTGTAGATGATCTCATAATCATATCCAAACATATTAGTCACCCATTTTTGTTGCTCTAGGGATGAAATTCTTTGCTCCAGAAAACACTTGAGGCTACGATGATCAATTGTAATTTGGAAGCACTTCCCTAATAGATAAGGATGCGAGAGATCAGCTGCATGTAGAATATACAACATTTCCTTTTCATAGGTTTATTGGCCCAAATATCGCTCCAAAATTTGTTTTCTAGTAAAATCCAAACGTCGGTCGTCTTGCATGAGGACTACCCCAATTATTTTCCCTAACACATCCCATTATAGGACAAAATTTTTGGTGAAGTTTGGTAGTTACAGGACATGAGTCGTGCACTTAGCATATTTCAAGGCTTGGAAGGATTGATTAGTTACAATAGTCCAACTAAAAGAATTCGTTTTAAGGAGAGTAGTGAGAGGAGCTGCAATTTTACCATAATTTTGAACAAACTTGTGATAATATCCCATTAAACCCATGAAATCCTAAAATATTTTAAGATTTTTAGGATGAGGATAATCCTTCATAGCTTCAATTTTATTAGGGTCCACCCATACACCATCCTTGTCAACAATACGACCCAGGTACTCAACTTTAGAGTCTCCAAAATCACATTTAGAATATTTGAGAAAAATTTTGTTCTTAGACATTAGATAGATAAATTGATCCACATGGGAAAGATGGGTTTTCAAAGGTTTACTATAAATGAGAATATCATCAAAGAAAAATAAGGAAAAATTTTGAAGGAAAGGATGAAAGACATGATTCATGAGACTTTGAAAAGTGGAGGAGGAATTAAATAGGCCAAGGGGCTTCACCAAGAACTCATAGTGACCATCATGAGTTCTAAAGGAATCCTTGGGAATGTATTCCTATGTCATATGAATATGGTGGTATCCAGATTAGAGATCAAGTTTGGTAAAGTAATGAGAACCACTCAATTCATACAAAAGTTCATCAATGGCAGGAATGGGAAATGTGTCTTTGATCATGATTTTGTTGAGGGAACGAAAAATCAAGACACATGCACCAAGTTCCTTATTTCTTTAGGACCATGACTATCGGAGAACAATAGGGTCTAGTACTAGGAAGGATATCAGCTGCTTTGAGAAATTCTTAAACAATTTTCCTAATTTCATTTTTATCGGAAAAGGCATGAAGATAAAGGTTCACATTGGGAGGAAGAGTATTCCCTGGTATAAGAGGAATTGAATGATCATGGACGTCACAAGAAGGGGGAATTCCATGGGGAGTGTTAAAAATAGCTTGGTATTAAGAGATTATAGATTGGATGTCAGGGTGCATATAGGGTGTCTCAACAAATTGAATGGAATGGATTTGGGAAATAATTCCAAAACTACCTTTTTTAAGTAGATTTTCCATTTGTTGGGAACTAATGATCTCAAGCGAGCCTGTTGTGATTCCTTGGAACTTATACTTGTGTACCTCCTATTGTAATTGCATGGTTAGGTCTTTAAAATCCATGAGGATGGGGTTGAGAGTGTGTAACAATTAAACATCAAGCACAATGTCATAATTACCCATTTCAATAGAAAACATATGAGATTTCAAGTGGTACTGGCCAATTAGTAAGTGCACATTTTCACAATGCCCACCACATTTCATGGAGCTACCATTGACAATCATGATTTGGAAATTTTTTAATGCACGGATGTAGCAATTGATTTACTTGGAAATGCAGTGATAAATAAAATTATGGGTGATGCCACTGTCAACTAAGATGATGAATTTTTTATGCTTAATTTATCTAATTAAATTGAGGGTTTGGGGAGCATAGATGCTAGTGAGGGCATGTAATGAAATCAGTGGTTAAACTTATGGTGGATTATAGGGTCGACTAAATCATCTTCTTGGGGTATCTCTACAAAAGGGGAAACATTGGCCTCCTCATCAACAACATCCTAAAAAATGGCCATAAAAATATTATGTTTCTTACAGTTGTTCCCCAGAAAATATTTTCATCACAAATATATAAAAGACCCTTGAGTTGGTGTTCAATCATTTATTCTCTAGTTAATTTATGTATCTTGAGAGGAGTAGCAGAACGGGTGGGATTGGTGGGTCGAGGGAAAGGAAGAAATGATTTTTTCTTTTTTGAGCAGAGGAAATCTATTGTGCTTCCTTGACACGTTTAGTAGCTTCCAACCAAGTATGGGGGTGAGCCATTAGGACCTGGGCACATATTTCATCCTCTAGGACATTGATAAATAATTCCCTGAAGAAGTCATTGAACATGCCCTATGTTTTGAAATCCAAGTGCTCAAAGGAGGTTTTAAAATCTTCCATTGTGCCACAATGTTTCAACTTGGTCAAACAACCTAAATGGTGGGTTTCTTTGTCAAGGTGTTCATAAATATTTGCAACAAAATATGTCCAAGAAACATACCCTTGGTGTGATTTTTTACGCCATTTCCACCATTTCCAACATTCAAGATCTAGATAGAGAACACCATAAAAAAAATTGCCTAACTCATCAGTAATTCCATGCAAGGATAAATAAATTTCCATTTGAGTGACCCAACCCATGGGATCCGAGCCATCAAATTTATTGGCCTCAACTCTTGGAAGACATGGGTTATGATGAAGGGATTTGGAATGAAAGGCCATAGTATGGGAGGATTCAACACCATCTAAGTGTGAATTTTTTTTATAGGAGGGATGGCCCTAGTATTGGTTCAACACTTTGTTGAGAGTGGATTGGAGATAGTCAAATCGGCCATGGATGGTGTCAATTTTTCCCTTAACTCGGTCAAATTCTCCTTTAACTTGGTTAGTGAAGGCTTTGTTATCCCCTAGCCTAGGTATAACTAAGGAGATTATGTCTCGAGGCCCATAGGTCCTAGACATGGAGCACTAAGAACCATATTGACTTGAGCCTAGCCTTGGAGGTCACATCCTTCTTCTTCAACGCCTCCATCTTGTCAATAGAAGCAACATCCATCCCATCGGTCTGGTCCTTCAACAATAGTGAGTCTTGCTCCATGAGGTAATGAATCCAAGTATCATGGTATGTGTCACTCTGATTCTCAAAACATTTGAATATGTGCATTTAAGTATTTTTACTTCTGACGTGTGCTTGGGCCTTATTCCTTTCCACTTGTCCACACATGAGGAAAATGACATGATGCCCTAGAAATTTGGTTCCCATAGGGTTTGAGTTGCCACTGGGTGGGTTCATGAAGCATGGTGGGTCCATTCCCACCATACTTATCACTTTTCATCTTTTTCCCTCTCATCCATCCCATACATTGGTTCGGGAATTGGGTTTGCTAAGCTAGAAAAGGGTTGTACTTTACCTTGTGGGAAGAAGGGGATAAAGGCCCAGAGCGTAAAAGTAGTTGGAAAAAGAGAAAATCCAAAAGAGAAAAACCTTCACACACTTTTCCCAGGGATCCCCGACAAAACAATAAAAGGCTTCTCAGCAAGAAACAAGGGGACCTATAAAATAATAAAATCAAGACCTAGTTTGAGGATAAGGGGTGTCATCATGAGCCAACCTATTCGGTCCATGGGCATGTAGAGGTATGACACTATCATTCAGTTGGTCACCATGCCAGGTTAGTGTATCTTGGTGGAATAGCCAAGAGAAAGGGGTTCTCATCACGAGCCAGCCTTCTCATCTTTGTGAAATGCTTGTGGTTAAAATTGTCACCACTAGTCACCCTGGTGAGTCTTTGAAAGAAAAAAACAATAAGATAAAAAGATAAAAGGCATTGAATGGAATTTGAAACATTTGAATCCATGACAAGTTGCATCTCACCCTCTTTAGAGGCACCCACATGTAAGCCATACATTCCCCTGTCATCACTGCACCCATTGCTCAAACATCCCTCACCACTTCATCCACTTACATGGCCTGTATTTGTCTTCACCTGGAAACATCCCATGTCCAATGAGAATTATCCCAATAGGACCTCCTGGTGTCCTCTTAAAACCTATATTGTAGAATAGCATAACATCTTTGAGCACTTGTCTGGAAAAGGGGGGTTTTATGCACATGTTTAAATAACTTGATTATTAGATGTGATTCACATTGCTATGATCCCTATGACTTATGAGCCCATGGAGGGTGTACTTGTAGTTGTTGCAGGGCCACACCCGAAGGACATGTACACATGGGGATATGATTATTTTGGACCTTCATAGGGATAAAATCCCACCAAGTGGAAGTTGAGACCCCAACCAGAGGCAGAGACAAGTCAGAGGCTTGCACCAGAGAGAGAGGAGGACGTTCCACGAGAGACAGCCTAGAAAGCCTAGACCCATGGGGTTATTTACCTCCTACTTTGATGTTGGCCTTGAAAGGACCATGACGTCACCTCTGTGACCCTTGACATCACCAACATTTGATGGACACCTTGGAGGCAGTTATGTACCAAGTGGCACGTGTGGCTTGATCTAGAGGCCTTGCGAGGCCTAACATTTTTCTCTTGGAGGCCTACGTTTCACTAGAGAGGCCTAACGTCATCATAAAGGGGAATTATGTCACTTATTCTTCTTGATTTAGGGTTTAATTGTCATTTTTATGTAAAAACTAGATATTACATGTAAACTAGCCATGTCGACCTTTTTTATCTAATTTTGGTCATTGTAATTGTATAAATAAGGGATTTTTCCCTGTATTATTTCATGATCTTTCACTCACACTTAAGTGAGGTCTAAAATTTGCACGCTAATTAGTGTTTCTTGGCTGAAATTTAGTGCGCACTTCTTGAAGGAGGCTTATTTTGGAGTATTTTGGCATTTTTCTTGGTGGAAGTGTTCAACTAGGCTATTTGCTAGATGATTCTTGGTGAATGTAAGTAAATTTTCTGCAATTCTTCTTCATCGAATGCTTATGGTTGTATTTATCTTT
The DNA here is from genome assembly GCA_000966675.3 of Picea glauca. Taxonomy (NCBI): domain Eukaryota; kingdom Viridiplantae; phylum Streptophyta; class Pinopsida; order Pinales; family Pinaceae; genus Picea; species Picea glauca. The sequence goes on along the minus strand of JZKD02S1790138.1, from coordinate 82,473 downwards.
AATTTATACTAAGATTATGAAATTGCTATCTTAAAACCCGAAGAGGCTAAAGCACATGCTATTGTTCTTGCCTCAATAACTTTCACCTACTATATCATGCTAGAAAACCGATTTTCTTGAAGATTTTTTCTAAGGGCCTTTCCATTGCAACACCCTAGCACATTTTTCTTCATCTAGCTGTCATCTATTTCATCTTTCAGCTAAAGAAGGAGGAAAATCGCTAGGGCCTAGGGTTACCTACTTCCTAGTGGCCATTTTCCCCCTAAGGTCTAGTGGTTGAAGCCTTCGGATACCAACACTTCAATCATTAACCTTGTTGTCTCTATCTCTCTTATTATAAATTTTTTCCTTCACCGCTGCTAAAAGAGATTCCATTTACCCTAAAAAGCACTGATCTAATCCTTGCACTTGAGTGATTGATAAAAGCCACCCTCAAAACTATTACCTTAATCTCTCTACTAATTATCCCTAACCTTAGAATAGAATAATCTACTAACCTATTTGTTGTTGTTACAAAAGTAAGCTACATCCATCTATTGCAACATTAAAAGCACCTAAAAGCAATTGAAAATTTGATTAATACACCGCCTAATGAGCTTCTGACAAATTCCATTACTTTGTTATTATTGAGTAGTTATTCTTAGTCATTGTGAAGCCATTTTAAGGAATTTATTGTTAATCTATTATCTTATAAACATTGATGTTATAAAAATATGTTTTCTTCATCATATATAAACTATTTCTTTTATTGATAAAGTCTATGGTTTTATGAAGTACTAACAACAAGTTGTGCTTGCAAAAGATACCTTTTCTTGTTGCTTTGTTCTAGGAAGGTACATCTGAACACTTCATTACTTCATTGGTTAAAACCATGGGAATTTTTTATCATTGTGACTTGTGAGAGGGGATACTTTTATAGACACTTTTACCTTTACCTTCTCAAACCCCTAGGTCACTGGGGACATCGCCCATAGGCCATCAACCCCAGATAAAAATAGGTACCCTGTTAAGGTGATAGTTATAGGATAACATCTTGTTATGCCAATTTTCCTTTCCTTGACCCTTTTACTTTGGATTAAGTAAAAATTGAGCGATAACATTTTGGCGTCGTTATCGGGGAACACTGAGTCAATTCTCCTAAAAAATGACACTTCTCGGTAAGGCTTTCCTCAAAAGCCTTTACTTTTCAAATCTTACCTGGTGACTCCACTGAGGGTGATCCCCTCATCCCTTTGATAGTTTCAAGAAAAATATCTTGTGACTCCACAAACCTCAGGGAGGTAGACCAATCCTCCCTAATCCTTTAGAAGAAAGCCTCCCTAAAACTCTCTTGTAGTAAAATCACTTTTTGGAGGAAATCTTCCCTTAAAAACAATCTATAGCATAGGAACTCAGACCATAATCCCAAACCAAGCCAATAACCAAAGAAAATGGTCATCCAATCTTTTCAAATTGCTAGACATGCCATCTATACCGGGATACCCTAGCAAAATGCCCCCTAAGTATGAAAAATGGTTTCCCAAATTCACCGAAAATGATGTTGTCAGTGTCGAGGATCACATGAGAAATTTTTGGGTCTTCTTCCAGCTTGATCCCATCAGTGATAATGATGAAGATTCAACTATGAAATTTTTCTCTGCTACCCTCCATGATGGTTCTAGACATTGGTACAATGGTCTCCCTGATGCTAGTATTAAAACTATGGATAGGTTAGAGGAATTATTCCTCAAACGATGGAATGTCAAGGAAGACCCCAACATGTTGTTGATAAGGTTGAATAACCTTATGAAACAAGAGAAGGAAATTGTTAGATAGTTCCATGACAAGTTTGAAACCTTGATGAAAAAATTCCCAGTGATTCATCATCCTTCTGACAGTTTCCTTCTTTTCCTTTATACAAAATCCTTTACAGGTCAGCTAGGGTATCTCCTTAGAGATAAAAACCCCCAAACAATCCAAGAAGCCTAAGAGTTAGCTACAAGGATTGAGGAAAACCTTTTATTTTCTAGATTATATCCTTTCTCAACCCCAAGAGTAAGAAGGGACACTAAACCTAAGATAGTCCACAATGGTTAACCTACCTCGGACATTAGTGCTAGCTTGACAAAGTTACAAGTGACTGTAGATGGCATGGTAAAAACCCAAGAGCTAACGATGAATAGGATTGTCAACCCAGAAAGGACTCAACAACAAGCCCCTAGGGTTCCTTACAAAGGGAAATTCCAAAAGGGGAACCAAGTTTTCAAACCAAAGAATGATCAAGAGGTTCCAAATCCTTTATCCCCCGCAAACATAGTGGATGAAAACCCTTGGTTCTTGCAATGCAGTGAGTCACACTGGGAGCATGAGTTTCCTTTCAATAATAAAACTCATGACCAAGTAAACATAATGGACAATACCATTGAGGATCATCAAATTTTCCTTAACATTACTCTTGAGGAACATCAAGAAGGCATAAAAGAAGTAGCCAAGAAGGTTAGAATGGAGGTAATAAATAACCTTGACCGAGAATCAAGAGAAAAGTTTAAGAAACAAGAATTCTAGGTGTATACTAGACAAAAGAGAATGAACCAAGCTCTCTACTGGTCTTGTGACATCACAAACAAAACCTACACCCATGAACATACTCCTTCCAAGGATTCCTCCCAATACCAACAAAGTGGACTTAAATTTTGACTTTGAAGGGGCATTAGCCAAAATGCATGTGACCATCCCCTTGAGAGAATTCATCAAGGTCCCATCTGTCAAAGAAAGGTTTAGTTTTTTTTTCAAAAGCTCAAATGGACCAATAGAACATTCTATTATGCTACAAGTCGATCATTTTAGGGTTTAGTATGATGGACATCCACCCTTCTTCATGACCTTATTGATCAATCACAAATGCCTTAACACTTGTATGTTATATTCAGGGGTAGGTGATAACATGATGTCTTTGAAGGTCATGGAAATATTGGGCCTGAAAGTCACACAACCTTATAGGAATGTGTGTGGGTTTGAGTCCAGAGCCATACCCACGCATGGGGTAGTTGATAATGTAGAAGTATGCCTTGGAATATACCCTGAGAGAGTGATCCACATAGACATTGTGGTGGTAGATGTCCCATATGTGTGGGGAATGCTATTGTCCAGGAAGTTTGTTGCAATGATGGGAGGCACCCTATAGATGGATCTAACTCATATCACTGTTCCTATGAACAATGCAACAATAAGCCAACTCCCGAATGTGCCAATGACCAAAATCCATGTACAAGATATTGGTGATGATATTGAAACTAACAAAACACATGATTCGATCAAAGAGAGTCTTCCTGAATTTTCTCGTGATGACATGCCTTTTGAAACAGAAGAAGAATTTGATCATATACAATGGTCAAAGAGGGAGGATTATCAACAAATATTGAAAAAATATACATACAAAGAAGTTGGGTATGTCAAATTATTAAAGAAAGGAGAAGATGACATATTGATTTGACCGTCCCAACAAGAAGTTTTCACTATAGAGTCCCACCCTCCTCCCTCGAGGAAGTACACCAGGGTCATACAAGAAACAGCCAAGATCAAACCCAAGGATTGCAAGGAGGGAGATGAAGTCTAGATGTGGGACACAAAGAAGGGATAGCCTACTAATGTCAAGGGAATAGCACAATTTTGGCTTGGACCCTTCAGAGTTGGAAGAAATTCAGTCAATGATGCGTACTATTTGTCTACATTGGAAGGAAGAAGGTGCCCATTACTAGTTAGTGGATGCCTCCTTAAACCCCATCAGGGTGCAAAGACTTGACTTCATAGGTAAGTAGGTAGGCATTTACATTCATTGTATATACCATACGCATTTCATGCTAGAGTAGTTGTATTTCCATTTGTATGTATGCTTGTTTATTTTCATTTATTATACCATATATGAGGCAAGGGTGATATCACCACCCCAAATGATTACTAATCATTTTTGTTGAGATCAAGGTCACAATTCATGCCAGGGATGTTGAGGTTCTCATGCACTCTATGGTGAGCACATGTCCTTGAGTTGGAGCCATACGCTATCCCATAGCCTAGGGATAACTAAGGAGATTATGCATAGAGGCCCATAGGTCCTAGACATTGAGTACCAAGAGACATATTAACTTGAGCCTAGCCTTGGAGGGCCCATACTTCTTCTTTAGTGTCTCCATCTTGTCAGCAACAATAACATCCATCCCATCAGCCTAGTCCTTCAACAACAGTGGGTCTTTCTCCATGAGGTAATGAGTCTGGGTATCATGGTTTGTGTCACTCTGATTCTCAAAACATTTGAATATGTGCATTTAATTCTTTTTACTTTTGACATGTGCTTGGACCTTATGCCTTTCCCCTTGTCCACACCTAGGGTAAATGACAGGATTACCTAGCAAGTTGGTTCCCATAGGGTTTTAGTTACCACTGGGTGGGTTCATGAAAGGTCATCATCCATTCCCACCATACTTATCACTTTTCATATTTTTCCCTCTCATCCATCCCATACATTGGTTCGGGCATTTGGTTTGCCAAGATAGAAAAGGGTTTTACCTTACCTTGTGGGAAGAAGGGGATAAAGGCCTAGAGGGTAAGAGTAGATGGAAAAAGATAAAACCCAGAAGAACAAAACCTTCAGATGCTTCGCCCAGGGATCCCCAAGAAAGAAATAAAAGGATTCTCAGCAAGAAATAGGGGGACCCATAAAATATTAAAAGCAAGACCTAGTTGGAGGATAGGGGGCCTCATCACGAGCTAGGATATTAGTTCCATGGGCATGTAGTGGTATGACACTAGCATTCAACTAGTCACCATGCAAGGGTAGTGTCTCTTGGTGGCATAGCCAAGAGAAAGGGGGTCTCATCATGAGCTAGTATTCTCATATCCGTGAAATTCTTGCGGGTAACATTGTCGCCACTCGTCACCACACTAGGGAAGTGTCCCCTAAGTAATCTATTGAAAGAAAAAGAAATAAGATAAAAATAGAAAAGGCATTTAATGGGCTTGGAAACATTTTCATCCATGACATGGTGCAACTCACCCTCTTCAGAGGCACCCATAGGTAAGCCATACATTACCCTGTCATCATTGCACCTATTGCTCAAACATCCCTCACCACCTCATCCACTTACATGGCCTAGATTTGTCTTCACCTGGAAGTATCCCACGTTCAATGAGAATTATCCCAATAGGACTTCTTGGCGTCCTCTCCAAACCTAGCTTGTAGAATAGCATAACATCTTTGAGGACTTGTCTAGGAAAGGGGGGTTTTATGTACATGTTTAGATAACTTGATTATTAGATGTGATTTACATTTCTATGATCCCTGTGACTTATGATCCCATGGAGGGCGTACTTATTTTTTTTGTAGGGCCACACCCGATGGACAGGTACACATGGGGAGATGATTAGTTTGGGCCTCCATAGGGATAAAATCCCACCAGGTGGATGTTGAGACCCCAACCAGAGGCAGAGATAGGTCAGAGGCTTGCACCAGAGAGAGAGGAGGACATTCCACCAAAGACAACCTAGAAGGCCTAGATCTAGGGGGGTCTTGCCCTCCTAATTTGATTTTGGCCTTGAAAGGGCCATGACGTCACCTTTGTGACCCTTGACGTCACCAGCATTTGACAGACACCTTGGGGGCAGTTATGTGCCAAGTGGCACGTGTGGATTGATCCATAGGCCTTGGGAGGTCTAACGTTTTTCTCCTAGAGGCCAATGTTTCACTAGAGAGGCCTAACGTCACCCTAAAGGGCCATGAAATCACCTATTCTTCTTGATGTAGGGTTTAAATTGTCATTTTTATGTAAAAACTGGATATTACATGTAAACTGGCCATGTCGGCCTTTTTGACCTAATTCTGGTCATTGTAACTGTATAAATAAGGGATTTTACCTTGTATTATTTCATGATCTTTCACTCACACTTAGGTGAGGTATGAAATTTGCGCCCTAATTAGGGTTTCTTGGCTGAAATTTAGTGTGCACTTCTTGAAGGAGGCTTGTTTTGGAGTATTTTGGCATTTTTCTTGGTGGAAGTGTTCAACTAGGTTATTTGTTAGATGATTCTTGGTGAATGTAAGTAAACTTTCTACAATTCTTCTTCATTGAATTCTTATGGTTGTATTTATCTTGCATTTATACTAATATTATGAAATTTCTAGCTTAAAACCCTAGGAGGCTAAAGCACATGTTATTGGTCTTTCCTTAATAACTTTCACCTACTAGATTATGATAGAAAACCGATTTTATTGAAGATTTTTGCTAAGGGCCTTGCCATTGCAACACTCTAACACCTTTTTCTTCATCTAGCCCTAATTTATTTCATATTTGAGATAAATAAGGAGGAAAACTGCTAGGGCCTAGGGTTACCTACTTCCTAGTGGCCATTTTCCCCCTAAGGTCTAGTGATTGAAGCCTTGGGATACCAACACTTCAATCATTAACCTTCTTGTCTCTAGCTCTCTAATTATAAATTTGTTCCTTCAAGATTTCCCTCTGCTAAAAGAGACTCCATTTATCCTAAAAAGCATTGATCTAAGCCTTGGACTTGAGTGATTAATAAAATCCACCCTAAAAACTATTACCTTAATCTCTCTACTAACTATCACTAACCTTAGAATAGACTAATATGCTAACCTATTTGTTTTTGTTACAAAAGTAAATGACAACCATCTATTGCATAATTAAAAGAACCTAAAATCAATTGAAAAGTTGATTAATACACCGCCTAATGAGCTTTTGACAAATTCCATTACTTTGCTATTATTGAGTAATTATTCTTGGTCATTGTGAAGACATTTTAAGGCATTTATTGTGAATCTATTATCTTATAAATATTATTGTTATAAAAATATATTTTCTTCATCATATATCAACTGTTGCTTTTATTGATAAAGTCCATGGTTTTATGAAGTACTAACAGGAAGTTGTGCTTGCAAAATATACCTTTCCTTGTTGCTTTTCTCTAGGAAGGTACATCTGAACACTTCATTACTTCAATGGTTAAAACCCTGGGAATTTCTAATCAGTGTGACTTGTGAGAGGGGATACTTTTATAGACACTTTGACCTTTACCTTCTCAAACCCCTAGGTCATCAGGGACATATCCCCTGGGACATCAACCCTAAATAGAAAGAGGTATCATGTTAAGATGACAGTGATAGGATAACTTCCTGTTATGCCAATTTTCCTTTTCTTAACCCTTTTCCTTTGGAGTAAGTACAAATTGAGTGATAACAATATGCAACTCGAGAATTGACTGAATCAAGTTCATAAGTCAATTTTTTGGATGCTCTCCTTGTGTTTTTTGGGTTTGGATTGCATATTATTGATTTCTTGGTTGTGATTGGTGGTCATTTAGGAATGAGGGGCGTCATGGAGGGGAAATGGATCCAGAGAAAAATAAAACTGATAAGTGATATATACCACTGTGATCAAGGAGAAAAGAGAAATTCAATGGGATGGGTGGAAAATAGGGTGTCGAGAAGGGGTGGGACCAAAGAAAAAAGGATTAGAAGTGATAGGTACCACGATGATCAAGGAAAAGATAGGAATCCAATGGGATAGGTCTTAAATAAGGGCGTCGTTGGGACCATTGTACTCTCTTCTTTTTTTCCTCTATGGGAGTTATACTCCATCCTAAAGAATATTGTAGTGACGAAATTCCCAAATTGTTAACAGGGACAATTGATGCAGACCCCCACCCCCTCCTGGGGTCCATATGACCTCCCAGTCTAGAATCGTTCTAAATCAAGGAGGCGAATTGGCTCTCGGGCCCCGGCTGATCCCCTAAAACCCCATACACAGGTCCTTTTATTCTTATGCAGGTTCCACAAAAACCCACAAGATCTTTTTCCTAAACCTTCCTTTACCTTTAAACTCAACTTATGGCCCTAGCCCCCTTCCTCCAACGAAAAACAAAAATTACCACGGGCTAGGATCAGGCTCATAACAACGCATGGGACTTCAAACCTCCAGAGCTTTAGGCTCCAGGAGTTCTTAAACCATAACACCTCCACTCCTCAGAAGTCATGGACTCGCGAACTGACGTACCTTCGAGCAATGCTAGGGATCAACAGTCCTTAACCCGCGCTGAGATCAATGGCCAAAACTGTCTTTGGGCTTCGAGTTTTGGAGCATCTCAAGATTTAACTACTATTGCTCCCAGAACACATGAACTCAGAACTTCCAAAGTACTCGTAGATCCAACAGTCCACATGCCCTAGCAATTAATGACTAAGATCCCTTCGTAACTTCGAGCTTAGGGAGTATTACCTGCTCCAACTTACAATTTCTTTGAACTCTGAATTTCAAATAAGATAATTGGATGGTTGACATTCCTCCAGTCGATCAATGGCTCACATACCATTCACACTTTGGGCTTCAAGCCTTTTCAATTCACAACACCAACAATCCTCCAGAGCATTGAATCAGGGAAAACTCGTAGAGTGTGGGATCTAACGGTCCACATATCCTTCTCAACATACGACTGATATTTTCTCTGCTCTTTGGACTTCAAGAGTTTTACCACTACACACCCTGTTTCTCCCCAAGATTTGAACTAACAAATAGGTAGATCCTTCGTAAACGTGTCTTTCTCTGACCAATGATCGAGATTAACTCTAGACTTCGGCCCTTTGGGAGTTCTCAACCAAAAACACTTTCACCTTTGTTTCTTCAGAGTAATAGACCTTTGGACTCCTAGATCTACTAACACATACCCCTGGCACCAAAGACTAGAATTCGCTCCATTGTTCGGAGCTTCAGGAGGCTTGCAAACTTTCACCATAGCACCCCCTATCTCCCAGATAGCGAGCTTACGGACTCAACAATCCACTGGAATGTGTCCTCCTCCGATCAATGGTCTAGAAAAATTCTAGACTTTGAAACTTCAGGAGTCCTGACTCTTTTTCACCCAATTCATGAAATCCACTGAACTTACGAAGTTTGAAGGTCTTCTAGGATTAATTCTCATGCAACTTACCTCGGTCAGACAATTGTCTATCCTTGCGCCTAGATCCAATGGATGGTATCTATATTTCTCCTCTTCACGCTCCTCCTTCTATCTGGACTAAGATGTAACGATCTAGATCACCTCTAACAACAAATCTGACGATTGTTGTAACTCCTCCTCCTCAACTTTGCTTCCCTTTAGTTAAAAGAAGGAATTTCTAAAATTCTAAAAGGATTCAACCTTTGAATCTTCTTCTGTGAGACCAATTGTTGGGCCTCAGCTTGAAATGCACCTCCTGAGATTTGAACTTATTGTAAGTTCACTTGTTCACGGTTTGTGCTTCTTCTAGAGTATGGGACATAGAATATCCTTGACCTCTACACACTTTTCATGGTATTTGTGCACACTTGCACTACTCCCTTGAACTTATACTTGTTCAAACTTCAAAGGGTCTTGGCCCTTTTCTCCTTTAATAGTTTCTCATTCCCTCTTGGCACTCAGAATATTCCTCCTGAGATTTTGTGGACTTGAAACCACTTGACCTCTGGCACACTCCTTGCTCTTTCTTTGAACTTTTGAAAGGCTTCAAACTTAGAGATTTTTCAAAAATATCCCTATGCACTTCTTTCATGGCTCTGTGCACTCCTTGCACTTACCTTCTGGTGTTCCCACTTGGAAACCTCCTCTCAGAACTCGAAACAAAGTTCTCACACATGCCTTGCACTAAATCCTTAGAGTGTTCAGTAACTCTGGAGTGCCTTCTCTTGCACTCTGAGCTCCTGTCGAGTCGATATTTTACAATTTATTAAGTGTACGCAAACTCATTGCGCTCTCTCTCAAAGTTTTCAACAAATCTAATGTGTCCTCCTTGCACTACTCATTCTGAGTGTTAGAACATTTATGGTGTGCCCACCTAGCACTCTCTCTTCTTAACTCAAAACATAGTTCAAGTGCACTCCTTGCATCAACTTCTCAGAGTTTTTCAATTACTCTGGTGTGAACTCCTTAAACAAGCCTTAAGAGTCTAGAACACTAAAAAAACTACAGATAGATAGAGAAGTATATCTAATGTTGTGAATTGAAACATATATAAATCACACAAAACACAGTAAAAACATCCAGAAACAAACATCCATCACACAGATAAATAAACAAAAACTCATATGTACGGAAATCTTCTTTTGTATTAAAAATGAATGATTTTTAGAGTGTACACGAGACTAGACTACAACAGAGTCTCAGTTATTTCTCCTCTCCTCTCTTATTCTCTCCCTAGAAGCTAAGTCTTGCTAATTGAATTCTCAATACATTGACCATTTTACAAAGGAGGGCTTCTTGCGCCTTCCTCCACCTACCTACATTAATGGAAATTAATTTCTATCTAATCTGAATAAGATCTAGATCTACCTACTGTCATCCATTAAAGGAGAATATACAAATTACAATAACTTGGTCTGTACAAATACGATGGATCGACTCTCCTTGAGTCTACTAACATTAATTCTCATTGAATTACATTAAATTTTTAATTTGAAGTCCAAAATGAGAGGGATGGAACCTCTCTCTTTGGGATCCACTCCCTCATAAGTGAATTGATGCGTTGGATTGTTGACGCATGGTTGATTTGTAGCGATGCTCCTGCATCATACTCCCATGCTGGAAAAAATCATGAGCTCGTGCTCATGGCTCCCCTACTACTATTGTTGAGATCCTCCAGGGTCCCAAATCTGAATTTGGAGTTGTTCGCCTGCTCCTTTGCTATGTTGTTGTTGGTGTTGTTGTTGTCCTGCTAGTGCAAGATATTCTCTGTTTCACCTCTCTCTGTTGTTGTTTGCCTTCTTTTATACTTCCAACATCAATATCCTTATCTCCTCTATTTATTTGTCCATTTGGTCCACTGGCTGGTTCTTCTCCTGCAGACTGCTCTATTTTTGTATCTTCTATTCTTTTTTATTCAAGGGAAGATCATATTGATCTGCCATGCTGAATTTATTTCCTGTGGCACTAGCTTGCCACTCTACTAGAGGTTCACATTTTGTAGCCATATTACTAAGTTGTTGCTCAACTATCTCCCCTGACAGATTAACTTGTACCAGTTCCTCTTCTCTCCTGTCATCTCCCTGCGCTCACACAAATTCATCATTTTCCAACTACTCCTCCTACTGGAATTCTTCTCCATCATGCATGAATTTCCTAGCAGTATTCCTCTGTCACTGGATTGCATAAAAAATCCTACAACATCTTTAACTCTTGCTCCCACTGAGTGAGCATCTTATATGAATCCTCCTCTTCTTCTCTCATCTCCACTTGGGAAGATGTTAATTTTTTCTCCTTCACCTCCTCCACAACAGTCTCTGTTGGTTGTCTTTCTTCTTCACCTACAATACATGCATTGGCCTCTGCTGGGATACTTGGTAGGATTATGTTGATTCCTCCAATTATCATAATGTGCCTCTGATATTCCTCCTCTGTCAGCACTCCTTGTTGATCTAAAATCTCCACTGAGTTCTTGAGACTTTCAGACAGTCTCACTTCCTCTCCCTTCACACTTGGCAAGATGAAATTTTTTTCCTGCCCTCCACATGTCTTTCTCTGACCAATGGTCAAGATGTAGAGGTAGATCCTTCATCCACATGTCTTTCTCTGACCAATGGTCAAGATTAACTCTGGCCTTCGGGCCTTCGGGAGTTTTCAACCCAAAACACTTTCACCTTTGTTTCTCCAGAGTACTAGACCTCTAAACTCCTTAATCTTCTGACACATACCCCTAGCACCAATGGCCAGGATTCACTCCATTGTTCGGATATGTGGGAGGCTTGAAAAATTTCACCACAACACCCACTTTCTCCCAAATAGTTGGTCTTCTGGACTCAACAATCCGTCTACACATGTCCTTCTCTTCTCAATAGTCCAAAACAATTTTGGACTTCGAAACTTCAGGATTTTTGACTATTTTGCACTTGATGTATGAAATCCAGTGAAATTACGAAGTCCGAAGGACTTCCAAGATTAACGCTCATGCATATTACCTAGATCTGACGGTTGTCAATCGTTGCACCTAGATCCAATTTCTGGGATCTATCCTTCACCTTTTCCTGCTCCTTTTCTTTCTAGACTAATATCTAACGATCCATATCGTCTCCAATAGCATATCCAATGGATATTGTAACTCCACCTCCTCAACTTCGCTTCCCTTCACTTCAAAGAAGGAATTTATCAAATTCTCAAAAGGCTTCAACCTTTGAATCTTCTTCTACGAGACCGGCTGTTGGGCCTCAGCTTGCACTGCACCTCCTGAGCTTTTAAATTTATGTAAGTTCACTTGCGCATGCCTTACGCTTCTTCTACAATCTGGGACTTAGAATATCCTTTACCTCTACACACTTTGCAGGGTCTCTATGCACACTTGCGCTACTCCCTTGTACCTATACATGTTCAAAATTCAAAGGGTCTTGGCCCTTTTCTCCTTTAACATTTTTCGGTTCCCTCCTCGCACTCATGCTCATCCTCTTGAGCTTTTGTGGACTTGAAACCACTTGACCTCTAGTGCAATCCTTGCACTTTCTATGAACTTATTAAAGGATTCATACTTAGATATTTTTTTAAAATCTCCCTACACACTCCTTGCATGGTTGTGTGCATTCCTTTCACTTACCTTCTGGTGTTCCCACTTGGAAACCTCCTCTCAAAACTATAAACAAATTTCCCGCACATGCCTTGCATTGAATCCTCAGAGTGTTTAGTAACTCTAGTGTTCCTTCTCTTGCACTCTCATATCGAGTTGAGATTTTACACTTTACTAAGTGTAGGAACACTCCTTGTTCTCTCTCTCGGAGTGTTCAACAACTATGATGTTCCCTCCTTTCACTACTCCTTCTGAGTGTTACAATAGTTCTAATGTGCCCACCTGGCACTCTCTCTTATGAACTCAAAATAGAGTTCAACTGCACTCCTTGCACCAACTTCTTAGAGCTTTTCAATTACTCTGGTGTGCACTCCTTGCACAAGCATTAAGAGTCCAAAACACTCAGAAAACTACAGATAGATAGAGATGCCTATCTAATGCTACAAATTGAAACATATAGAAATCACACAAAACATAGTAAAAACATCCATCACATAGATAAATACACAGAAACTCATATGCAAGGAAATATTATTTTGTATTAAAACTAAATTATTTTATAGTGTATATGAGATTGGACTGCAACAAAGTCTCAGTTATTTACCCTCTCCTCTCTTTTGCTCTCCCTAGTAGCTAACTCTTTCTAATCGAATTCTCAATACATTGATCTTTTTAGAAAGTAGGGCTTCTCGTGCCTTCCTCCACCTACCTACATTAATGGAAATTAATTTATAACTAATCTGAATTGCATCTAGATCTACCTATTGTCAACCACTAAAGGAGACTCTACACATTACAATAACTCAGCCTATACAAAGACAGTGGCTCTACTCTCCTTGAGTCTACTAACATTAATTTTCATTGAATTACATTAAATTTTTAAACTGAAGTCCAAAATGAGAGTGTTGTCGCCTCTCTCTTTGGGATCCTCTCCCTCCTAAGCACACTGATGCGTTCGATTTATGACCCATGGTTGATTTGGAGTGATGCTCCAACATCAACAATTGTGTAGGAAGTTTGCAACTAGGATGCAGGAGGAAAGGTTGCATCGAAAAATTTCCCTTTTGTTCTTTTTATGTTATATTATGTTCCCAAGGGTTAGGGTTTTCAGGGTTCCTATAGACAATGGTTTTATCTATTCTATAGCTCTCTAATATATGTGCAGGTTCGAACAATAGTACTCGACCCAATATCTCAGGGAACCAACTAAGGATGCTCGATCATACCCTTAGTCGTACTAATTGATTACCCAGGAACTAGAGAGTATCTTCCCAAGTGTTGTTCTTCATGTCTTTATAGGAGTTAGGTGGTCGATCAGATGATCTAGAGATGGTTTCAAGAGAGATAGGGGATTCCTGATATACCTGATGGTATGTGGTAGCGAAGTTCATGTACAAATTCTATCTAATGCAATACTACTCGAAGGGGTACCAACAGGGGTTACAGAGGTTTCCAACAAGGTGAAACATTTTTTTCGAGTAACCCTGTGAAGTCATATATATTTCCTGCATGTATTCTTCCCCAATCATATTGTTACTCATTGAATGAAAAATATTTGTGCTTTAAAAATGTTGATGGTACACATATATACCCTAAAAAACAATTTCCCACATTTTATGTAACGGAAAGATATTTGATACGACTTGTAAGGTACCATATGTATTATAATAAGAGGAACAAATAATATTGCAATAAGTACTAGAAAAACAACAAAATATAGAATAACAACACCAACCAGCAACAACGATACCTTTGTTTATAGAAAGCCAAGTTCACTTGCATCTTCAAGGGGGAAACCTCCAACAAAGAAGAGCTCTATTACAATAATTTATCATACCTTATACTCTTATTAGTCCCTGTCATGGGACTATAACAATGAGTTTGATTTTGATGTGACATTGATGTGATATTAATTTGATTTTTACCATAAATTTGTGTATGCAATGTAATGTTTAACATAGGAAAACAAATATATATTTTTGGATATAATAAAAATATTTGTGTTTCTCATTTCTAATTGGTTGATAGAATTGAAGTGTTACTGCTCCCTTCACATCTTTCAATATGTATAATTAATTACATAATCAATGAATTTCACCAATCACCACATCTAAATATAAAAAATTGTACTATGTATTTATTACTATGCATTATTATATTTATATTATATTTATTATATTTATGTTATATTTATTATCTAATATATTATTTAGATTATATTTATTATGTAATATAATAAATATTATATAAAAATATATATTATTAAATTTGAAAGGTTTATTTTCAAAAAGAAAAATTGAATATTTCTAAAATGCAATTCGCATTTGCCTAGCTTAACTTAATTGGAAGGAAATTTAGGTTAATCCCAAAAGTATACAACATCCACATTAAAGTAAAAAAATGGTGAGAGATCCTCGCCAATACGACATATGACAAATCTATAAACTAAGTGTCATGGAGCAGTACGTCTTCCTCCATTCCTTGTGAGTCTAGGCCGAATTCTTTGAATTCCAATCTTTTTTACTGTATAGTTATCAGTGTTAATTTTTTTCATTTAAAATCTTTACAAATTGATTTCTTTAAGACTATGAAACTAGCCCCTAATTAACATATTGTTCATGTTTCACAGTAATCATCATCATCAATAATTATAAGGTGTCAGTTATCATCTCCATTTCCAAATCTACTTAGCAGGGTCTAAGATGTCATACAACCCTTGTTTATACCAATTCTATCTTCTAAAGAACATTCTAGAGGAAGATATTTCTAGAAGCAAAAACTTCTATTAAGTCTTATTGCATTAGACTTGTTCACATTATCATATAGGCCTTATTTACTAATGTTGGCCTTTATTACATCCAAAATATATTATTATACCTACATGAGGGGTTAGGGAGGTCCCTAAATAAAACACGAATATCATTTTTTTCTTAAATTAAGATTCAGATTACCAAAGTCCTCACACCACGGAGATAATATATTATATAAATTAATAATGAAAATGGATAATACTTGAGAAGAAATTAATTAAAGTGCGAATGGATGCAACAATTTCCATTTTCATGAACTAGGTTCAAATCATGACATGCATAGGGCCCTGAAAATTAAGTTGTTGACCATGTTTGGGGTTTTTCATATGCAACATTCATTAAAAAAGTGAAAGGAAACAAATGAACAATATCACAATGTAAATTAGATTATATGGAAAATAAAGATACCTAATAAGAAATTATCCCATGCCTAGGATTCTAAATCACAACTAATTAAATCATCCACATTATTATATTTTTTATCTACTAATGGACAAAATAATATACCCTCACATATTCTAGGAGCCCCCTCTTAATGTCTTAGAAGATACCTTCCATAATTATTGAATTAGTAAAGATTCATTATAAAAAATGATTAGGTTGGGTTAATACTTGACTACATGCAAAGTCCTATTTACTGAAATCTACCAATATGTTGTCTAAATGGATTCCTTGGTCCAATCCATAGACTTGTATATATCTAACTTACATTATATTTAATTGTATTTCTATCTACAATCATGAATAGTCTTACTAATGGATTTGAAACTAAAATACCTCACTAACATCCTCCTTCCCAAAATGATGATTTAATACTAATGCTTCAATATTAATTAAATATTATATTTTACTAAAACATGTATCCTACCTTTACGGGGTGAAGGGACCGATAGGGATGTCCCTTCCCTCCATCTCAGAGATGTAAAGGATGGAGTAGGGGTGCCCTTGATCCATTCCTTATCTGAAGGGGACATCTTTGGAACATCCCATGTCATAGTGTATGCTTAGATGTCCGTCAACCCACATTATATTTCTCTAGTGTCTCTAAGGGGATTGGGGGTGAATTGAAAAGAATATAGTCAACACACTATTTTCATATTTACTTTTCTAATTACCTTTCTCTTTATAGAATGCTTATTAATCAAAACTCCAAACTGGTTCTAGGCTTGAAATAAGACATCCAATGCATTTTTGGGTATACAATCAACCTTTCTACAGTAAAATATGTTCTCTATAATACATATGGATATGAAATAATACTTAACTTAATAACCATAATCTTATCACTTAATGGGTATCCAAATATACCATCATCTACAGTGAAAGATACCAAGTTTAAAAAAACATAAACTACAAAAATTTGGTAAATCAACAATCTGAAATTTCCCATCTGATTATCCTTCATCCCCTATCCATATTCTAAAATCTGCATGTGAATCTAATGCATGAAAAAAACTGCTAAAACTAGAATTTTAGAATACTTAATTTAAAAACGTGTCCTATAACCAACAATCATATATATATATATATATATATATATATATATAATTTGTCTAATACATTCCCTGATGAACCTTTTTCATTGTGATCACTCTACTCGTAAAATTCTTAAGCATGGTTTGAGTCATCATTTCATTGCTTCATACATAAAATGAATAGTAAAAGTATCAAACATAATTTAAGTCATCATGGCTATTGTTTTCTTGGGATTAAGAGGAGAATAAATAAAATGCTCATGATGTTCTTTTGAAGACACCAGTTGTAAGTTGTATAATGCATGATGCCAAATATTCTCCATTTCATCCTAATTTTTTATAATAACATTTTTAATAGGATATTTCAATGTAAGGATAATTTTTTTTATAACTGAGTTTAATTTCTCAAATAAGAATATGTGTGTTCCATGCAAAGAACTCAATGACTCCATATCAACAAAAAAATAATGGGGAACACTACCCTTAGAACATCAAACCTTATAGATCATACCTTAACCACTCTAATAGCCAAATGTCCTTTATGTTAACCATATTCTAATTATCCTATGTGGTATAAGTATCAATTTTTTCATCCCTACTTCTTCTCATTATAACAAAATTGTATGTTTAATCAATTCTATGTGCATTTCAAATATGGGAGACTTAAAAAAAAATTGAAGTTTTAGTTTTAAAGAAAACAACATATGAGATGTCAAATCCTAGATAAAGCTACCCCTATTCTAATGGGTTGTAATCATATTCTAATGGGTTATAATCATGTTGACATTTATATCATACATGTATTTAGGAATTAATGGGCAATGGAATATTGTTGATTTCCAAATAGATATAGGTCTTCAAAAATATGGTTATGTGATCTTGACAAGGTAGTCCTATATTATTTATTCATGCAATTATTTAACATGCTTACATTGGTTTGATTAATCACTACTAATTCTTCATTTACATCAGATTTGGATCAAAGAAAGTGGAACACAAGTGGTCCATCTAAGAATAACAAGTTTAGATGAAAAATCATAAATGTGTATTTGTGTTGTTTCTCTTACTTATACTATATCAACTAGAGAATTAGTTTTCTTAGGATTTCTCCCATAACGATAACGAGTGAATGAAAGAATTTTGTGGTTGGAAAAGCGGCAAGGGCATGATTAAGAACACACACTCATAGGAATGTGTGCACATTCTTAAGAACATGCACGTGTTCCTATACCTATAGGTTTGGATAAGGCCGAACATCCAAGTGGATGGCCACATAGGTTTAGTGGAAAAAATATGTGTGTGGTCTTAAGAAAACATTCACAGTCCTAAGAACATGCACATGTTCTTACTAATAAAAATATTTAAAGGGCCCGAGCACGATTTGTTCCCATTGTGCACAAATCGTGCTCACGTTTCTCTCATTGGGAAAATATAGTGGAGCTAGAGAGTAGGAATAAAGGGAGGAGGCGTCACCGTGTCTAAGTATGTTACATTTTTCTTAATTTTAATCTAATTTAGTCATTCCAATTTAGTATTTTTCTCCCAATAATCTAAATTTAAAAAAAATGTAATTTTGTATTTTAAATAAAAAAAGGAACCTAATTTACATGCCATGGATTTTAAATTGCAACATATATAATACAATGGAACCCTAAGAAAATTTAAACCACTCAAAAGAAAACCAGGAAGATCAAAATCCCCAACCCACCACCACCACACAATGTAAACACTAAAATTGACTAGGGGTTGGTTATATTACGAACCCTTGAGTAACAATTAAGGGAGACTAGAGAGGCTAGAAGAGTCTCCTTGGCCACTTATTTGTACATCATTGTGCAGTCCATTGCAAGTGCCCAAGGGAAATTGACCTCTATTTATGATTATAGGAAACAAATGTATGAGTACTATAGCATTGGTTTGGACATAAACTAAGACAAAGAACTAGGCATTTCATAACAACAAATATTGTCTAGTTTTAGGGATCCTAGAAATGGACAAGAACTACCATTGACCAGGAAATACATATCCATTGACTGGTGCATCCATCCCTAGTTTAATCAAAAATAGATGGATAGGTGGTACATGTTTTTTGATAAAAATCCTTGCAATAACAGGGAGATGCCCTTATATTTTTTGAGTAAATTATGGGATGAGTTTATTATGGGTAAGCATGTCAACTACTTTGACATTGGTGACTTCCATGGCATGGGTCAAGGGTCTGCAAAAGACCAAGAGCATGCCAGGTATGACCCTGAGTTATCTCCCCATCCCCCCAGGCGAAGGCCTGGCCCCCCTACCCAACATACTCCTATTACAAAGAACTTGCAACAACTAGCCATCTCATCATTGACTCATATCCTAGTGCAACATAGTAGATTTGTTGTACTATCTTGACAGGAGGTGCCTAGTAGTGACATTGATAGAGGAGTTGGAGGGCCAACATGCACAGTAGAGCATAGTGAAGAGAGGGAACATGGCCATAGAAATTGTCCATGTGAACCTCACATTTGATCGACTTGAGGGAAGACATGCTATGGGCCTATAGAGCGCAATGGAAAATACATCTTCATGGAGGAGGTTAGTATAATAACCCTCTCTATGTTCTTCATCGTTATATATGTATTTTGTACTTTTTGTATTTATATAGATATTTGATTGTATTTTTTTTGCAGTTGTTGCATCCCAACAAGAGACCCTCTACGCCTATGGATGCATCAGTTTCTAGCCCCACCATTCATGCAACAGTAGAGGAAACATGCTAATTGGGTGCAACATACACACACGTATGTATCCCATTTGATAGATTCATCATAATCATTTATTTATTTTATTACATCCTCAAATTTTTTATATGTTCTCTTGTTTCTATAGTATTTGGCACTAGGCAATGTTAGGGATTGTCCATCTAGGAAGGACATATCACCAACATCAAAGGGATCATGTGTAAAGTTAAATATCGTAAAATTCTCAAATTGTTTGTGTTTATTTTTTTGAATTTTACTATTTGGTACTAATAGTTCAATTTTATTCATATGTATGTAGGTAGTCAATATCTTTGCTAGGTATAGTAGTATTTCACCCCTTGAGAACCTGTGTGTTGCTTATGGGTTGGCTTTCTCTAGGCCTAGGGTGTTGGAATCACTTGTACATCCTTTGAAGGTCCATCACAGCCCATATTTCCTCCACCCACTCCCACCACCACTTTCAGCCCCATCGACAGAGACCCAAGGATGATTTTAGGGGCGAAATTTCGCCCATGGGCGAAATTAAGGGGCCTTCAAATTTTTGTTGGGCGATTTTTTTGTATTATAATGGTTTTTTAAAACTTTTTTCATTCGCCCATAGTTTATTTTAAAAGAAAAAACGTATGTAGATTTAGCCCAGGTTTTTAGGAGGGAGAAAGAAGAAAAACAAAATTTAGCCCGTGAAAATTGGAGCTTCAAGATTTCATTCGCCCAATTCTAGGAAATATGGGAGTTTCCAATAGAAATTCGCCCTCCCATTTGGTTTAAATCAAGATTTAAAGTTTAATTCACCCCCAATTTCATAGTATGGGCATTTACCATCTTTAATCTTCTGTTCACCCGATTTCCAAAGAGCAAGGAGATTTATGGGAGCGATTTGTCCCTCCCATCCAATATAAATCATACAGGATCTACCAATATGTTCATTGGGTTTAATTTGAATTTTCTCATGAGTGCTGGGAAGGTTAACACAATTGAGCTTGCAGTTTTTTAGGTTTCTCCTGAGGAATGTCGAACGGTGTGTTTCTTCTATTGTTGCAGCCTAGAATTGATTAAGCAACAAGCTCACCTTCTTCGATTATCTTGAGGTAATTAATTTTTATCCCTTTGTTATTGCATTTGATGAAAATGGGAATTTTTTTTCAACACCGCATCTTCCCATCATTTATTCAAATCCTCATATCACTTTGG
>JZKD02S1790138.1:34250-51869 GCA_000966675.3 Picea glauca | reverse complement strand
AAGTTAATAATTTTTTGGAACATTATAGGAGTGTGATTTCTTTTTGGTAGATTTGGTTTGGCCTTTTTGTTTTTATACAATAAGTCTCAAGTTCAATCCCCATCTTGGACAACATGGACACAAAGGAGGCATTTCTACCCACAAAACTGTTTGGGTACTCCCACTTTTGGTTACAATAGCATATTTTTCCCCTTCATCTTCTGAGCCTTGGATCAATGTCCTAGTATGAATTGAGTATTTGATACTTTGAGGTTGTCAAAAACATATATTTGACATATTTTCTTTTTTTGACATGAAAACCCCTCCACAAATATTGAATCATTTTGATCTTCATCCACCATTTTTGTTGACATGTTGATTTTGTTGCACAAGGTTATCAATAAAGTGAATGTAGTTTCTATACTTCTTCAAAATTTTATATATCTTAGTATTTGATCCCACCCACCTCCTAATATATTCTAAGTGTTTTGACACATGTTTTTACAACATGTTATTTTTGTAGTGGGAAAGGTGACAAGAATATCTCAGAGATGACATTTTTTAGTGTGAGAAAACTATGAAACTTGTCACTTAGTGAATTCCACTCACAAAAAGGGAATGGGATTGAGGTATTGGGGTTTTCATTTGTGTTATATTCCATGGGGAATGCATTGTTTCCCACCATAAAATCAATCTATGCACAAGGCTTCCTACTCTAACTTTACACATTTCCATTCTCTCTTATTTTTCCAACATTATTGGATATGAACATGCCACTTTCATAAATATAGAACATATTACGGCCATTATGTTGCCACTCCTTTCATAGATGAGATTCACCACTATGACATCATCTTGAGAACAAATATAATCTAATAAATCCATCAATGTTTCCAAAGAAATGTATATCAGTCATTCTTACCTTTATTACTCCATGTGATGTTTGTAGATTGGAAATTGTGTCTAGACTTTTCAGATTCGTTGACAACGCCAACTCTTGCTACCTTATTCCACCATGAAACTATATCCTATCTAGGTAATTAGTGTCAGGGGCCTCAAATTGACACAAAATTTTTGGTTTAGTTAGGTTAAGTTACCAATATTCTTCTTGTTATTTTTCAAATTGTTGTTTAACCCTACCAAAATATATGAATGACTATTTTGCATTCAATTGTGAAAACCACTAAAACATATGCTATGTTTTCGATATGGACAACACTTCCAATGTATCTCTGAGGTATGAGTCTCCAATAACAAAAAATCTCACTTGTAATAACACATGCTCAATTAATATTCGAGAGAGATATAGTGGTTTGGTTTGGTTCATAAATGGAAACAAAGATTAGGAGATGATGTAACAATGAGTGCATGAATATAGGTCATTCAAGGTGCAACCAATGATCCCAACTACTCATGCTACTTTGATTTTCTCTCTTCTTTTTTCCTCGCCAAGTAAGTTGGTGGGAATTAAAGGATTGGGGAAACTTATGTAGGGTTTGTTTGTTACAGCCCATGCTTTTGATAAAAAATATTTTAGTCCTTGTGTAGGGAATTTGAATTTGTATGACATTGGAGGGAACATCAATAAAGTGCACAAAGAATTTGATTCATTGTGGGAGGATATTATCAATAAACAAATTGAGAGGAGTAAGTAAAATGAATTGGAAAATGAGAATGATTTTGTAAACATGATGATTGAAATCTCTTAGAGGCTCAATGCCACACACATAAAATTAAGCAGTAGAGACGGCATAAATGCCCATCTTCTGGATATCTTGATTTCTAGAATTAATAATTTCATAATTAGTTTGGATAGGGAAACATTGACGATGTAAACAAATTTGTTATGATAAAAGAGTGTGCAAGAAGAGATCGAGTGGATGATTGGAAAATGTGGCCTAAAGTCATGTGATATTCCAAGTATTGATTACCTACAATGGATGGTAAAGGAAACATTTAGATTTCATTTCTTGATTCCATCATTGCTTCCCTAGAATAAAAGGAGGTATGTGCTATGGTAGGATACAACATTCACGAATTTGTTTTTTGTGGAAATGGAATATCAATCGATAGCCATTGTAGGATTATAGAGGAGAATATCCCACTATTAGGGGCCTTGGAAAAATATCAGTACATGGTTGAATTGCAACAAATACATACAAATTAGCATAAGAGTAGAAAAAAATCGATGTCATTGAAGGAGATGACACATCAATGGATGGACATGCAGGGGGTTAATGGAATACGTAGGTGAGTACTTAACAAAAAGTATGTAATGATAAATAGGGGGGGAGGATAGAGATGAAGCCCATCATCATCCTCCTTATACATGAACATATCAAATGCATCTTGAAAAAACATCTCATTCAAAACCATCAAAGTAGTTTTTTATTTGAAGTGTAACTTGTGTTGTCCATGGCATATTGAAGAAAATCAATGACCTTGATAAGTGAATTAAGTAAAGGCTAAGCTACCTACCAAAGTATGCCCTTCATTCATTGTACCAAAATATTCCCTTTATTCAATGGAATCCGCTATTTATAACCAAGTTTGAAAGCATTGCAATCTTGAAGGTTGTATTGAAATTGGATTTGCTTACCTTTGTGAGTTGTATTTTAAATATTATAGGAAAATTAGATAGGAAACGCAAACAAATTTGATCAAATAAAAAAAATTAAGAGATAGGAGGATTACAACATGCATATTATGTTTGACATGTGAAAATGCTTTCAACATAAAATTATTTTGAATCTTTATCAAAAAACTAAGTATTTCCAAAATATAATTGTATAATAAAAACCAAGTATATTTCCAAACTCTAATTATATAAACACTAACCACGTATGTATCCAAACTATAATTACATAAACACTAATAGTGTTCCATGTAGCTCCCTTTTTAAAAATATTAATATTTTTCAATAAAAAACCAATATGTTGTTGTTAAGTAACTTTTTAAAATATTAAAATCAACTCATTGAACTTAATGTGATATAATAATAATAAAAATATGTAAAATGGTAATCGTATCTTAAAATTTGTATTTATTCACAATTGTGATAACATCACTAACCTAAAAATATTTTTCAACATTCTAACAATTGATTAAATGGCATCTAAGAATGTGAAGTTGTACATTTATTTATGGTGAAAACTATAAACTATTCACCATTCAAGTAGTCAATTATTGAATTAAGAGAATGCAATGGGAAAGGGATTTTGGAAGCCTTTTCTTAAGGAGGTGATTGGCTACATGCATGGTGCATATAGAATGTATTGATTTACTTTATGTATGACCTATTGGTCTGCATGAAGAATGGAATAACAAAACATATTTTCGTGACTCACAATCAAAGGGATTGGAAGAACACCACTTGCCTACTCAAAAAAAAATTCAACATTTTGATTATTATGGCATCTAACGATGTGAAGTTGTCACAACATTGATAATAATAAAAATGTGTAAGATCGTAAAATTATCTTAAAATTTTTATTTATTCAAACTATAAATGTAAGAACACCACAAACCTAAAAACATTTTTCAACATTTTGAGGATTGATTATGGTATATAAGGATGTGAATTTTTACATTTTTTTATGGTGAAAATTATGCACCATGCAAGTAGTCAATTAGTGCCTTAAGAAAATGAA
Organism: Picea glauca; assembly: GCA_000966675.3. NCBI lineage: Eukaryota > Viridiplantae > Streptophyta > Pinopsida > Pinales > Pinaceae > Picea > Picea glauca. The sequence goes on along the minus strand of JZKD02S1790138.1, from coordinate 48,240 downwards.
ATGGGAAAGGACTTTTGAAATCCTTTTCTTAAGGAAATGATTGGTTATATGCATAGTGCATATAACCTGTTGTCAAATTCCATTCTTGAACATTTCGTAGTGTTGTCGTCTCACATATTATGTGTCTCCCATCAACCACATTCTGCATCTCCCCCAACGTACAATGCATCATGCGTGGTACACATCACATGTGTGTTTGGTAATTTTATAGGAAAGTTTCTTTATTTCCCTTTGATTATGAATGGACCTTTCGTTGTTCAATTCATTATACAGAGTAGTCGGTTTGGTTTCTTTTTATTTTACTAGACAACTTGTTTCTTCTTATTGCGACAAGACATTTTTTTGTCTCATTCTTCATGCAAAACAATTGGGATCAATAGAAATAAATAAATGTTGCGACAACTTCACATGATTAGATGACATAATCATCAAAATGTTGAAAAAAAAATTGAGTAGGTAAGTGGTGTTCTTACAATCCCTTTAATGGTGAGTTGCGACAAGACGTTTTGTTATTCCCTAGGCAATGATAGCCCTAAATAAAATTAGTCTATATGCACCATGTATTTATCAAATCATTACCTTAAAAAAAGTCTCTCAATTACCCTTTCCCATTGCATTCTCTTAAAACAATGATGGACTACTTGCATGGTGTACACTTCCCACTTTCCATGCATAGTGTATAGTTTACACATTGAATCCCATTTGTTTCTTATGTATTTGGATGACACATGTTTTTCATAAAGAATTGATGGACTACTTGCATGGTTTACACATCACACTTACCATGCATAGTGTGTAGTTTACACATCAAATCTCATTTGCTTCTTATTTATGCTTCTTATGTATGTGGATGCCACCTATTTTGCATAAATAATTGGGTCTCAACTAAAGCAATGATGAACTACTAGCATGGTGTACAATCTCACTTACCATGCAAAATGTCATAATGTGTAGTTTACAAGTGAACTCCCACTTACTTTTTATGTGGATGGATGCCACATGTTGTGCATAAAGAATTGGGTCCCAAATAAAACAATGTTAAAGCATTGTGCATAAAGAATTGGGTCCCAACTAAAACAATGTTAAATCAATGATGGGCTACTTGCATGGTATACAGAATTGGGTCCCAACTAAAGTAATGTTAATGCAATGATGTAATACTCGCATGGTGTACAAGTCCCACTTACCATGCATATTTTACATGTGGATGCCACCTTTTTTTCATAAAGAATTGTGTTCCAACTAAAGCAATCATAAGAAATAGGGAAATCAACTTATCTCTGCTAAACGCTTTAGGGTAATATCTAGTCAGTGGCAATAGTCAACAAGGGTTGCAAGGCATCTTAGTCCCTGCCAAGCCCGATCTTTAGTTTTCTTAATCTAAATGATAATCTATCATGTAATTATGCTTATGTAAATGCATTATGCACGAATCATAAGGTTTAAACTTTGAAGTTATGAGATAGTTTTGTATTTGATATGACTACATGGGCTTGAATTTTGTGCTCAAAATTTTTCATTCTCAATGGTATTGAGGCAATATATCTTTGTCTTAAATAATTGTATAAGTGTCAATTTTTGGTCTTCAACCAATTTTGTTTTGGTTTCAATCTTTGTATTAGAAGTATGTAAATATGCAATGTCAGCTTCCTTTTTGTTTTAGCATCTCCTTATTGTTGAATTTTTCCATCTATTTATGAAATTTAGGTGGTGTAATTGTTTTGTAAAGATGTGAATACAGGTTGCTATGCTATTTCATAATATTAATTACTATGCTATTCAAAATTTAGTTAGTGATAAGTAATTACTATGCTATTTTTTTTTGTCTATCTTTCGATCAACCAAATAGTATGATCTATATGTATATTTATCTTGCTGCTTTAATTTTTTTAAATATTTGTTCTCCACTATAATAATAGTCAATCTAATTAATTTAATTAGAAAAAATAATCATTTAATTCAATACTATATATTATAGCATATGAAAATATAATAAATATTATAGTCAATAAATATTATTCTTTATACCTACTAATCCCTTGAAGAGATCTCTATTCTCCAAGAAATAATTTAGGAAGCTATAAATTACATTGCTAAGAAATAATTTAGGAAGGTATAAATTATATTGCTAGTGTAGACATATGATATCAAGCAATCTTTTCTCATTTTCTTTGTATCTATATTAGTAGTTTATATAAATGTTAAATTTGGATATGAATTTTGATCCTAAATCAACAAAGATGAAACTTTATCCTAAAGTAATATTTGTTATTTGTTGATAAATTCTTGAAAAGGGTTAAAAAGCATTAATTGTCAATAAGAAAATAAGAAAATGTTATTTAAATCATATATAATTAAATCATTATAATATATGTTTATTATAATTATGAATTTTGAAATTTATTATTTTGATAAATGAGTTGTGCTTTATTAGTTTTGATGTAAATGTTCCATGTATGAATGTCAACCAATATAAATCCCATTAATTATATGTCCCATGTGAAATCCTGCATAATAATTGTAAGTTGCATGTCAAATTCTGTGAAATGGAAATTGTATATAGCATGTCAAATCTTGTAAATGTTCCATGTATGAATGTCAACCAATATAAATCCCATTAATTATATGTCCTATGTGAAATCCTGCATAATAATTGTAAGTTGCATATCAAATTCTATGAAATGGAAATTGTATGTAGCATGTCAAATCTTCCATATCAATTGTAGGTTGCATGTCAAATTTTGCAAAATGGAATGGGGAGAGGCAAAAATAAATGACCTCTTTCGGTGACCACTATAGTCCCTTCTGCAAGAACTAATAATGCAATGACAGGAGGAAATTGGCAGCTTCCACGGTATACCCATTAAATTAAGGCAGTAGTTCCTTACCTCCATTCATTTTAAAACAATTTAATAATAATTAGTTCCTTCCCTCCATTCATTTAAAAACAATTTAATAATAAGAGAAAAGGATAATAAATAAATTTCGTTCAATGGTAACTTGGTTTTTTCAACAAAACAACAATAAATTAAATAAATTTCGTTTAATAACGACTTAGTTTATAATTAAAAGATTATTAATTATGCTCATTTCCAATAAGTGTAAGCCTCTCCACTTAAAAATATATACTACTTGCCATCAAAGCATAATATGCTGCCTGCAATGGAAACATAATAGCATATTATGTGCTGAGCATGTGTTTCAGTTTATTATTAACGTGTTATAATATCATTTTAGTTATAAATGTATGTGCCTAGTGAGTATATTAAAATAAAATATCTCTAACAAATATTAACTTTTTTAAGAAAAATTACGGCCACATTACACAGACAGTTTAATTGAAACAAATCATTTTGTGGTTGTCTTCGCAAGCCATTTCCAGAATCTGTGCAAGTTTATGTGAGATTAAAGTGCGTTAAAGGATTTTTGCATTTAATTTGAATCAAAATGTCTTTTGCAACACATATTGGAGTGAATTAGAACATTTTCAAAAGTACTTTGGATTTGGAGTGTATTTTAATATCTTGGGAAACGTTCAAACTTAAGAGCTATTTCCCATTGGTTTATATGCTTAAATAATATATATTATAAAGTAAGATAGTTTTCATAGATTTTTTTGGCCATTATAAATAAATTATGTTAAAGTCTTTCATTATGTATGTATTAATTTCTTCTAAACTAGTTTACTGATTCTATCTGATGCTTATACAAGAGAAATCTCTTTAGCCAACGTCAAAGCATTGCGAAGGAGCCTTTTGCCAAACAATCGAATGGGTTATCTCATCCAAAAAGATAGAAGCTTCCATCATTCCTCTTGTTGTACTCCCAAGGCGCATAAAAACCCAGCCCCATCTAGGTTTCGAATTTGATGTTTTGTAGAACATTTTTTTAAACATATTTATTTAATAGGTTATAAAAAAATTGTATGTTAATAATTATATGAATAGATTTACTGAAATCCTTAAATTAATATTAAGATTTTAAGTAAATTAGTAACAATTTTAATAGTTGTTATCATTAATAGGTCATATGGTTTGATTGAGATTTATATAGTGCCTTCGTCACGTTAAGTAATGTGGTTTGAGCCTTTAGGATGAGTAGATGAATGCTACTCTTCCATAGGTTGAAAGATGTTTATGGATGTTCTGTTGATAAACCAGACCAACAACACTTGAGATAGAAAGGAGCTTAGTTTGATGAACTATTTCTTCAAGAACTGAAGTTGCTTCTTCCTATGTACATATTAGTTGCCATAGAGCAAGTGAAAGGCTATTTTATAATCTACATTGGTTTTGAGTAGAAGAGTTGCATCTTGCAGATGACACTTATGATAGAATCATGGATAGTTGAATTACTTTGATTCCACATGTTATGATCTTGTTTTGAAAAAAACAATGTAATCTAGGCTATTTTGAAATTGGCCAGAAAACTCAAAGGAAAAGTTCCCATCACATAGTTGGAGCTCTTACTTCCAACATAGTTCCAACTTGATTTAGGGCCAAATTTAACTAGAAAAATGGAGCGGTTTGAGTTTTTTTTATCCCACACTATAAAATGGTAGATAACTTGGATGAACTTCCAACTTGGTTTGATGTCAAACACTCATTTCCAAATAAAAAATTTGACACTTAAGAATTTATATAAAATATAAGAAAAACATCCAATCTTCATCAAATTTTCATTTCACAAGCATAGCACATATCAAATTCCAAACCTAGAATTATCTCTAACCATCCCCTATCTCAAAATCTCTTGATGCAACCTACAAGAATATAACAAAAAAAAGTAGTCTACCTTTCTGTCTTATATGTCTATATCATTCATGAAGCTAAGGGTTGGTCACACCCAGTGACATCAAAATCCATAGCAAGGAAATTCATTCGTCCAGAAATCCAATCATACTAGTGCAGAACCCCATCTAAACAAATTGCATTAGGTTAAAAGTTATTTCAAACTAATTATATATATTGTAATAAAAAAATTCATTACTATCTTTATGTTTAATTATACCAAAATTTTATCTAAAATAAAATTATGTTAAAACCAAGCATTTCTTAAAAAAAATAAAATAAATAAAAATAATTATATTACATTGTTCAAGTAAAACACTTTTACAATGACAATGATGTCATATCATTAAAGTAGCTAAGCACAATATTGAATACTCATCTTTTTTAAAGTGTAATACATGTACACGTCACATATCATATAGTGATATGAGGACAAAGTGGATGACAAGGGGACATAAATCCACCCTAAAAATCACAAATCCCTTGGACCTTGACTGGAAGATGATATCTTTATATTCCAGAAAAATCAAACTAAATACACTTCTCAAAAAACAACTTTATGTTTGTAATGAAAAAGAGCATTTCATTAGCGAATTATCCCAGTTCTAACAAAAACATACGTACGCTTTTCTTTGAATTTTAGCAGTTGTAATTTGAAAACTTAAATCTTTCCTTTTCTGATATGTAAATTGTAATTTAAATATGGTTTAATATTTTGTTTATATAGTTTTATTGAAAAATTTGTATAAAACAAATTGTTTCATTTTAATTTGGTAAAGTTAAGAAAATGGTATAGAAAAGTTTTTCCATACAAATTTTACCATAAGTTGGTTTAGAATTTCATATTTCAGGATTTTTGAAATGGAATTTGTTAAGAGAATTTTCAATATTTTTAAGAGAATTGAGGTTCTATAAATCTAGGAGCAAGTTTGGAAGTATAACCCAAATAAGGATTAAAAAAAAAAAGGTCAATAGAAGGGTCAAAAGAGAGGGTCCAAGGCTTCATACAGAGACCCAAGCTATCCCATAATCAAGAACTATCTAGCTTAATATCAAATCTTTTCCTTCATCTAATTCAAATTCCACAATAAAGATGAATAAATCTAGTTATGTAAGTTGGCCAAAGTGAACCAAAGACTCTTGAAGCTACACAATAAACTATGATATCTAAACAATTCCACTATTGAAAATATATCTTAAACAATGAGTACGGATATTACATGTTCCTCTTGAACCAAGTGAGAGGATTCATTAGGATTTCCAAGCTTACCACATCATTAAAGGAGGGCCTCAGTGGATCATGAGAGGAGGCTGAGTTGGACATAGGAGGAGTCATTGTCACCATTAAAAATTCAACAAGAAATATAGAAATTATAATCATTTTAAAAAATTTAAGATATAATATTCATTATAATATATAAATAAATATCAATTATATATAAAACAGTTATGTTATTATTATTATATATAAAATGGTTACATTATTATTATTATTATTATTAATTGAGACATATAACTTTTACTTTTCATTTTTCAACTTATATATTTTATATAAAATTATATAACATTAAATTATAAACAAATGCAAACACTTTATATTTATTTAGAGAAAAATAAATTTAAAGATTTTATTTAATTATAGATAAAATTCCACATTTACCACACAATTTTGTTGCAGTTAAAATAATTTTTCTTTCATATACTATTTTATATCTTATTGTTGCGGTTAAAATAAGTTTTCTTTCATATACTATTTTGTATCTTATTATTGATGAAATATTTTTATATTTCTTTTATTAATAATTTGTACATTTTAAAAAAAAACATTTTCATAAGATTTTTTTATTATTTTTTTATTATTTTTATTAATAATTTGTACACTTTATTATCATAGAACATGTTATAAACAATTTTATAATTAAAAGAAAAATAATGAAATAAACAAAAATTTTGAAAATGATTATACAAACATAAAATAAACATAAAATAAGGATAAGTTTAAATATTCTATTTTCTAAAAAAAATTAGTAACTATTATTGTAGTTTAACTATGTAATTATTGGTGAAATTGTAATTATCATTTCTCACATTGTATTTTTGAATGTATAAATGATTCATCTTCTTAAAAAAAACCCTTCTTATATCTCGATTGTGTAATCTCAAAAAGTGATAATTACAATTCCAACAATTTTTTCAAATTTATTTTCAGATTTTAAGCAAAAACTATTCAGATTTTAAACAAAAACTAATAGTAATTAAAATAAAATTAACCCGGAGAGCAGTAAACTTTGACAATTTTAATTTGGACCGAGCATTAATTTTGTCTATCAGTAATCACGTACAGAGCTCCGAGTGGCATGACCATAAGAAAAAGCTCCCTCATCTACTTTCTCGACGGAGCTTGGCTATCCGATTATTTTATCTGTAAAAAAAAAAAGCATACAAGCAGGTTCTCGTCTTTTGTTTATTAGAGAAAGAAGAATCAAAGTTTCCATCCCAACCCTACATCTCTAAACCACTCCTTCCTCTTTCCTGCGCCGCTGCTTTGCACAATACCCCATGCCCACTACCACCTTTTTCCTCACACATTGGCAGACAAATAATTTACACCACTAGATGAATCCCAACATCCATCTAACCATTATGGTAATTTATGTTTTATTAACCATAATTAGGAACGTTTTTGGATGGTTATTCTTGAAGCGAACTTAATATCTTTAATTTGAACTAGTTCTTATTGTTTATGCATTATTAAACCTAAAGGATTCCGCACAATGTTTAAAGTGGATGAAAAACACACGAAAAAAGAAGTAGGGATTTTTTTTAAGATTGATCACATAATAGGATTTTTTAAGATTTATCACAAAATATTTAAAGGTCACTTAAAAGGAAATCATGAAGAAAAGTGGGGATTTTTCTTAAGCTTTATAATGTTATAATTAGGTTTGAACTTTGAATTTTTTCATGTAAATAATTAAAATATTATTATTGTATGTCATGTGTAAGCTAAATTTCTAGAAATTTTAAAGGTGAATTTTAATTAGTAAAAGTAATGAAAACAATATGATTTTTTTAAGGGATTAGAATTCATCTTTTAACAATCTTTACCAATATTCTAATGAGGTGAACAACATCCAAACTATTTCTACAAAGGAATAAGTTTTTTCAATAAATGACAGAGAATTTGGGGTTAAGCATTTCATAAAAGTGAATTCTATTGACATCGAATGATACCAAGAAAAAATCTTAAAAATTGGAGGGCCTATCACTTGAAAAAGAAGGAATGAAATGGAACCAGCTTCTCTCAAGCGAGGAAGCACCTGGAGGCCATCAAATCAAAGCCATGTTGCATTTTATTAAATCAATGAAGAGAACAATATATAGGATGATATTCGGTTTAGACGGTAGGAACCATTATTCGGTTTAGAGGAGTCTCCATTATTAACTAATCTCCATTATTTCTAGGTCTCCCATTTAATGGAAAAATGATTGGCATCCACACCTAACATATCCTTAAACAATTCAAAGTTTATCTTCCCAAGAGGCTTAGTGAAAATATCAACAGCAGTTTCACTAGTATTACAATACATTAAAGCAATGTCATTAGCCTGCATATTTTCTCGAACAAAATGAAATTGAGTATCAATATGCTTTGTCCTTGAATGGTAAACTAAATTATTTTCCAACTTGATTGAGCTCTGGTTATCACATTTGATTATCATAGTTTTCCTTTGTTCTTCTCCAACATCTTGAAGTAGTATTATCAACCAAACAATTTCACAAGTTGTTGCACACAATGCTTTATATTCTGCCTCGGTGGATGAGAAAGATAGAGTAGGCTGCTTCTTGTTGCTCCATGAAAAAATCTCAGATACAATGCCAAAGGCATAACCTCTAGTAGATCTCTAATCATCCGAATTTCCAACCCAATTTGAATCTAAGTAACCTTTCAGCTTAACATCGAATGAATCAATGTATTTAATACCATAATCAATTATGCCTTTGAGATACCTCAGTACCCCTTTTGCTGCATTCCAACGGTTTTCTAGAGATTTTTCTATAAACTGACTTAACACACAAACAAAATATGCTATTCTAGGTCTAGTTGTAGTGAGATAGTTCAAGCTTCCCACCATTTGTCTACACATTGTACCATTTACATCCTTTGAACCGCCATCACAATAAATTTTCATGTTTTTCTACATTGGAACATAAGAAACTTTACACTGATCCATTTTAAACTTCTTAAGTACTTCTCTGACGTATTTACCTTGAGACACAAAGGTTTGACCAACATTTCTCCAAACTTAAAGACCTAGGCAGTAATGTAACTCACCAAGATCTTTCATTTCAAATATGTGTGGCATCTTCTTCTTAATTCCACTAATCAATTTTTCTGAATTTCCTGTAATAATTAAATCATCAACATATAAGGAAATCAATACAACATGTCCCTTTTCATAAAACTTGGTATACATATTTGGATCACTTTTTCTCCTCATAAAAACCTACTGAAGAAAGAAGGAATCTATCTTCTCTTACCATGACCTAGTTGTCTGTTTCAGTCCATACAATGCTTTCTTTAATTTACACACTAAATGTTCCTGGCCATTTTTCACAAACCCCTCTACTTGAGTAAGGTAAACCTCCTCCTTTAACTCACCATTCAGAAAAGAAGATTTTACATCTAATTGGTGAAGCCTCCAATGGTACTTTGTAGCTAGTGCATTTAACATTCTTATAATGTTTAATTTATCTATTAATGCAAATGTTTCTGCATAATTAATGCCCTCCTTTTGTGATTACCCTTTTTCCACCAATCTGGATTTATATTTATCTATACTACCATATGCTTTGAATTTAGGTTTGTATATCCATTGACATCCTATGAGATTTTTATCTTTAGGCAATTCAGTCAATTCCCAAGTTTTGTTTTTCATTATAGAGTCATATTCTTCCTCCATTTATTTTCTCCACTCTTCATGTTCATTAGCTTCATTAAAAATCATAGGTTCTATGACATTTGAAATACTACTCATGAGGGCATAATATTTATACTTTTTAGGTGGACAAACCTGTCGTGAAGATCTTCTCAATTGGCTGGTGACTTATTCTTCGTTTTGTGAAGATCCTTCTTCACTGTTGGATGTATCCATATCACTGGTTTCCTTTTCCTATTGGTGCTTCTCTTCTTTGACCTCTTCATATTCAAGAAGTACATGACATCCTTCATGATTGTTTTCTTCATTATTTCCTTCTGCCTGCTCATGGAAAATTACATCTCTACTCACAAACACTTTGTGAGTATACGGATCAAAAAAATTATATGCTTTAAACTCTGAACAATACCCTATAAAAATACATTTGATATTTTTAGCATCAATCTTCTTCGTGTTCTCCTTTGGAATATGTGCAAAATCCTTACACCTAAATATCGTCAAATAATTAACTGTTGGTTTAGAATCATACAAGGCTTCAAAAGGAGTTTTATGATCAAGACACCTTGTTGGAATTTTATTATTGAAATAAACAACAGTGCTAATGGACTCAACCCAAAAAACATTTGAGAGATCCTTACCTTTCATCATACTTCATGCACACTCCACCAGAGTTTTGTTTTTCCTTTCTCCAACTTTGTTCTGCTGTGGAGTGTGGGGTACTATAAATTGTTGAATTATTCCATGATCTTTGCAATACTTGATGAAGTTCCCTAATATGTACTCTCCTCCTTGATCTGAGTGGACGATTTTAATGGTCTTTATTGTTTACTTCTCCACCATGTTTTTAAATTCCTTGAAGTATTCAAAAAAATCACTCTTTTTTCTAAGGAAATAAACCCATGTGTATCTTGTGCAATCATCAATAAATAACAAAAAATAATAAGCACCACCTAAGGACCTTTTCTGCATTGGTCCACAAACATCAATATGTATAAGTTCTAATACATCTTTCTTTCTTCTATCAGAATTAGAGGAGAATTCATCTCTGTGCATCTCTTGTAATGCACAACCTTCACAGGAAGCATACTCATTCTTCAACATATGGAGTCTTTCAACCATAATTGTTTTTTGTAATAACAACAAATCATGAAAATTAATGTGACCATACCTTTGGTGCCAAAGATTTTCTGTAGGCATAGTTGCAGAAGTCAATGCTTGATGTGTCTTGAAGAATTCGACCTTCAAATTCTGATCTGTAATTGTGGACACATAAATCAAGTTTTTATTTATCCCAGGGATATACAAAACATTGTGAATGTGTCTAAAAGTACCATTCATAAGTTTTACTAGAATATCTCCATATCCCTTGATTTGATAGGAACAATCATCTACAAGATAAATATCAGAACCGTTATGTGTTTATTTAAATTTTATATACCAATTCTTATTACATGTCATGTGAATTGAAGCTCCAGAATCAACAAACCATGTGTCAACATCATCAGCTTTAGCACATAGTGAAACATTAGACACAAAAAATCTGAGATCTTTTGAATCAAAATTCAGGTTTTCTTCTGCAAAATGTCATGAATGTTTTCTATTTTTATTCCTAGCCTCATCATTTTTCTTCTTATAACATGGTTTGGAAATATTCCCAATCCTACCACAATAGAAACACTTAGGTTCATTTATATTAGATGGCGTACCTTGATTTGTCTTTGGAAGTGACTTCCTCTTACATGAATTTCCTCCTCTGCCTCCTTCTCCTAGCTTCCCTTTCGGGAATCTCTTATTTATCCATAGTGCTAAGTCTGAAGTCTGAGGCTTCAAATTTGGCTTCAAATTTGTGCGCCTTTCTTCTTATTGCAGAAATATACCTATCAATACCTCAAAGGTAGGAGGTTTCTCTCTTGCTGCAAGGCTTGTTATAAACATTTGATAGTCCTCTAACATTCCATTTAGGGAAATTGTGACAAGATCAATGTTTGACAATTTTTCTCCTATATCTCCCAATTTGTATTTCATGTCTTTAATTCTCCCAAGAAAAGTACTAACAGACTCATTTATATCCATTTTAATACTTAGCAATTTACTCTTCAAACAAAGAATACGATTTGTATTATTAGTCTCATACAAATCTTTAAGTGCTTTCCAGGTTTCTTTAGAAGTCTTAGCATCTCTAATGTGTGGAATTATATTATCTTTCATAGACATTCGTAATAATACCTTGGCTTTGTTCTCCCACTTATCCCAATCTTGGATTGTTTCCATTGTCGCACCTGTAGACACATCGGATCATACTTCATCTCCTTTCGCGATCATCCATACACCATAATCTTCCATCAAGGTCTGCATTTTGAATTTCCAATTGACGAAAATCGAGCCATCCAATTTATTGGCTTCATTGAGATAAGTTTCAGCAAGTGGATTCTCCATTTTTGTAAACTCTTTCACACAAAAAACTCACAACAAATTCAAAGCAGTGATTCAAACACAAGAATGACAACTTTACCAGGGAAACAATCTAGACAATCTGGACGAGCAACGATCTCCACAATGATCTAGATGAGAATATCGATCTTCATCAACACTTTCTCTGTTACTAGGTGAAAAACCTCATCGTTGAATATTGGTTTGAGAGAATGTACCAAACCAATTTTTTTCAAGTGGAACTACAGTGGCATTGGTTACAATTTCGAGACAACATAATGTTTACACCCCTTGAATGGTGCAATATAAATTATTTTTATATGACCTCGGGCTGTGGAGATTGTTCCTCTGCTTCTTTCTTTGGTGGATTTATCAAATTGAGAGGAATAATGGAACAAGTTTAAGTTTGTTTGGATACCTCTTTGGAGACTTTACCAAAACAATTGAATGATGGAATGATTGAGAAATAGTGTGGTGGCACCAAGTGGGATGGATATCAATATTGCTTGGCCTACAGGCTCCCATACCAGACATTTAATAAATGATATTTCTTGCGATCACTATCTTGAGCAGAGAAAAATGGAAAACGTCAAAAGAATACCACTGAATGTTCTTTCTCTCAGCAACACTCTATTTGAATTGTACATTGATACTAAGAAACAATTCAATGCCCAAGTCACTGAGGAGGATACTAGATCACGAGCATACTTTCATAGAGGCTGCGAGCAAATGCAATATTTCAACTGCTCCTCTTCGTTTTCCTGGAAATATCCAAGAGACTTTCAATGCTAGAACCGCATGAATGTAAAATAAGCTCTGCAATACACACATCTCTGTTTGTTCACGCGACTGGGAACTTGGTCTCCTCTCTCAACGGATGGTCTCTCTCAACCAAAGACATATCTGTTTCTTCTCTCAAACAATAAAATATCTCAACAATTCTCTGATACCAACTTGAAAAAGAAGGAATGAAATGGAACCAACTTCTCTTAGGTGAGGTGGCACCTGGAGGCCATCAAATCAAACCCACGTTCCATTTTATTAAATCAATGAGGAGTACAATATATAGGATGATATTCGGTTTATATGGTTGGAACCATTATTTGGTTTAGAGGAGTCTCCATTATTAACTAATGTTCAGTATTTCTAAGTCTATCAACATCCCTCACATCCACAATCTCTTCCATAAGGCCTCGACTCAAAGCCTCATTGTACCTATTTTTAAAATAGGGGATTAAAACAATCCCTCTGACTATAGGATCATTATGATTAACCAAGTCATATGAAATGATTTTGGAAAATAAGATTAGTGTATGGATAGTAAGTCACAAAAAAATAGTTAAAGGATGGGCCATATTTAAGAGCTATCACTCAAGTGTGGACCACCTTGTTATTCTTATGATCATTCCAAAGGAGTTTCTCAATAATAAAATCAATCTCTTGTGTTATTTTGTTCACTTTAAAAAACTTTTTGACACAATGCCCAGGACTAACCTTTGGAATAGGTTAGAACATGTAGTGTCCCCAAGGCCGAGCCCCGTTACAGATCATGTTATATGCAAAGAATTGTAAATATGTTCTATAGGCTGGTGAGCCAAGTTTTGTATAAGATGTAGGCTTATGTGTTTTGTTAGGCCAGGGAGCCTAAGTGTTGAAGGCCAGGAGCCTGTGATATACTTGTATGTATGCAGGTCAATTAATAAAATATAAATACTGCCAGTGCAGACCGACCACGATGAAAGAGTGATGGGGGACTGAGCGTCCATAGAATGGGCAAGGAACTAGGGGCTAAAAGGTGGAAAAAGGGCTGAGTGCCAAGCCAGGGGGCTT